>CM062861.1:19264773-19758651 GCA_031772225.1 Eubasilissa splendida | reverse complement strand
CTTTATCTATGGGATGGTTATTAAACAAATCGATTTATGATATCTTTTATTTTATTCTTTCAATTGAAATCGCCGACATAAAAAAATTGCATCAAAAATCCAATTATACCTACTTTTTGGTCAATTATACAAATTAAACATGGTAAAATGATACAGATTCATAAATAAGTAATTTTTTGTGTTATAAAATTTATGTTTGATTACATAATCTTCACTGATCACGATAGCATCGTTAAGAAACTGGCGGAAACTTATAAGTAAGGAAAATTCGGTCAAAGCTATTTATTTCTAATTTTATATTTTCTAGAAGCAACCAAGGCCCACCCCTGTAAATCTTGTGAATATGGACTGGAAAAAGGCTTATCTATGGATGAAGGTGACGTTAATTATATGTATATTCTTTATTTGACCCTTTCAAAATTTGGAACCAATTTATTAAAATCTAATTAAACTTCATATTCTTCTCCCAGTTAACTTTTCTTCCCCCCTCTTAATAGCTTCTCTTCAGGTTAATAGATGTTTGGGTTCATTTATAATTGTTTTTTTGACAATTAAGGTAATGTTTACATATTATTGTACTTTTTTTACCTTTTCCCCTCATTATTCTCAATCCACACGTTTGCACGGATTTTTCCGGATCGTAAATATGATTTGCATTAATTTATTGTCATATAAGGGAGGCTGTGTTGTTTCTCTCTCTGATGTATAATTAAACTTACGCTTACGGTCAGTAGGGTACACACATTGAGGAGGGACAGGTTAAATAAAATATAAACAGATAGAAGACATGGAAAACATATATATGATCATTTATTAAATTCTACACGCGTCATGGGCAGGTGTACATTTTTAACTCTAACTTAATCCTAAAATCTACCTTAATTAATCCGCGGTGATGCGTCGAGACCTCCTCCAGAAACTTGGTATTTGGCTGGGCGATGTGGCGTTGCCGACGACTGCTTCTTTTGACTGGACGATTATGTTCTGGCTGGTGTGGTAGCGGGCAGGACGGCTGGCTGGCGATTAGCCGCTAGTGGCTGATCTCCAGATTTCCTCGGTGGCGGGCAGGATTAATGGGTGACTATTGGGTACCTGTGGCTGCTTCGACAACTGACTGGGTTTTTCGCGACTGATCTCCAGATCATTGGACCATCTTCTGTGCTCTCTCAGAATGTGAAGGATTTTTCCGGACTCTCTCAGATTCTGTGACATACTGTGATCCAAACTACATCCGGCGGACTGTTCTCGGTGTACTTCTCTGGACTAGCTTCAAATTCTGAACTGTTTCGTATTCTGGGGTGTTTACAATTTCCGATACCAACCACCAACTGATCGGAATGACGGCCGCTTCCAAACTCTGGTTAATTTTTTTACTATAAAAGTGCACCCTGAATTCCCTATATTATTAAATACATCTGTCTTAAAGACCTACCCATCCGCTATCATATTATTACTGCTTGATCCGTGTCGCGAATTCTTACCGTCTATCTTAATTAATTTGCATTTACGAGGCGCCGACATAGGCGTATTGCCTTTAGCCTGGAACTAGCAAAGAAAGGGACGAGCAGACTTAATGTGATGGAAATGAGAAAAAGGATACATGACACAAGATTGATAAGTGTGACGCTTTATCCTCCCTCTGTCTACCTTCGCGGGGAAACAAGGTAATAGATGGATGATAGTAAAGTATAGTGACGTAGAGCTTTCACAGCGGCCTATACATACCTTTTTTCGTTCGACTAAAGGAAACAATATCTGCAATATCTCAGACCATTGTCATATGCTCTTTGTCCTCCTAGGATACGGAAGGTCCCAGGAAGCTATCATTCATCTGCAACCGCGCACTCGGTCGTTTGACTTACCGGTTGAATATCGACCACCTTGCAAACTAATCATCCCGAAGTAATTAATGTCACTCTAGCGTGATATATCGTCTTAGAGTACTTTTTCTTAGACAAGAGAGTTATAGAAACATATGTCTTCTTATGACAAAAAAAGACGACCGACTCGATTCTGAGAAATTTGGGTCCCGGTCTATTGGTTTTATGTCAAAATGACAGCTTTCCCCTTAGTTTTTTTTTTCCAATTCCTTAGAGTCTACAATACTCTGAGTACTCTACATGCGGCTAGACGGGCTAAACCGCCTAATCTACTACTACAAGTGCATCAGCGCTAATCACTTTGACATTTTTACAAACTACCTTATTATTATAAACATCATATGTGTTTTATATTAATACATGAATTGGAAGGGTAAAAAATTACTGATAAAAAACCCTCTAAACAATTTACTGGAAGTTAAGTATTTCACTTTCCCCTTAGGATGGGCCACATGACTTATGTATCCGCGATCGTGAATTATTCAATAGAGTAACCATAAATAGAGTAATATATTTCAATCGTAGATAAAAGTGCTTTCAATATTCGTTTTCTTTGGTTGATGGCGGCCATAGATAAGAGATATACTCGGCGTGTATGTCATTTTGACAGATTTTTCAAATATATTTTAATCCACAAAGATTTTATTTATAAACTTTTATATATAATGTCTTCAGAAGACGACGATGATGTCCCTAGTCTCTCTCCAGAAACGTTGGCGGCTCTTGAAACCTTCTATTCCGAAAAAAATAAACGACAAGCAATACTTGATAGGTTGGAACAGGATGACAAATTAAAAGAAAACATTGTTTTTGAAGAAGATTGGGTAAATTTTCACAATTAATATTTCCAATGCTCAATGTCCTTTGGCTTGCATTTGTACCCAAAATCAGATTACTTCGCAAAACGTGATCACATTAACAAAATATGTGTAGAATTTGCTAAATAATATTGTGAAAATTATGTAAAATAAAATAAATCGCTAAGAGTTAACTCATTCTCTTATCATTATTACAATATATCAGAAAGTTTAATATATTTGGAGCCAGTCGCAGTAGTTTTAAAAGATCAACTTGGCACCTTTTGTTATGGTTTAAGACACTTGATTTTTTTAGTTTTAAAATAGTTGATATATTATTAAAATGTTTAGCCCCACATTATACATTTATTTACCTTAGGGCTTAAGGTTTTTAGCTTAAACAATATTTATATTCCTTTTGCTTAGCTGATGATATTCTTATTGCCTTAAACAATGATTTAAAGTTTAAAAGTATTAAGAGAAATTCAGTAAATATATTTCTTTGACTAAAGGGTAGAGTAGAATAGAAAAAATCCTTATATAAAATTTCGAAAACTATTATTTTTTCTTTTGATATATTATGAAGTTACTGATGAATTGTTTATTTGTAGCAACTCAGCCAGTTTTGGTACAATGATCAAACAATTAGTGCCATCGTAAAAGTAGTGAAGAGAATCCTACCACCCGGTGGGACAGTCTGTTTGATTTCTTGCCCTACTCTTTACACACCGATAGTGAGGGCAATCGAACTGGAAAATTCAGGTAACGGTTGGTCATTTCGTCTTGAATTTAAATTATAGTAAAAAAACCTCATCATTTTTTCACAATAGAACAGAAAATAAAAATAATAATAAAAGGGTAATGAAACTGACTCAAATATTAAATGTAAATAAACAAACATAAATAGTATTATTTCTACAAATAAATGTGTACAAACTCTACCATGACACTGGTGTTCACCTAGTAGGGCGGACGTAGGGTTATTAAAAAAAAACTTAAATCAATTAAATGTAATCTTAATGTAATCTTAGCTGGAACTAATTTGTTTAATGTGATTTTAGAAAATTTTCATTATCCTTTCCTCTCCGATGATGTAAACTGAGTTAACATCGCCTCTAGTTATGTGAATATCTCTGTAAATATACTAAATACAGAGTTCATATTTTAGGTATTCCTCCGTAATATATTTTTGTAATGGATAAAATCATATAAGTATTTACCATACTCAACAATAAAAAATGTTTTCTCGAAGAACCCGATGTGAATTTGTCAATACGTCTATGTGTACGTGCGGAGTGGTGTGGACAGCATGGGGTGCCAGATGCCGATTGTCACTTAAGGGCAGAGTGTGCGCTGGCTGAGTTAGACGTGTCTTATGCTGTCCTTCGTGATGATCAATGTTTTTTCTCATTTTCTTCATTTTTTTATTACATAGTAATTGAGTGTTAATATATAAGTGAATATTTATATATATATATATGTCAACTATTATTTTAATGATTAATATAAGTAATAAATGTAAAATATTCATATTTATCCGACTTAAAACGCACATTTTTTTAGCACCATAAGGGAAAGGTTAATATTAAAATTAGGTGGGTCCATCTTGGTCCAAAAGTGTTTTTTTTTCCTATATAATTAATGTCTACCCTCAATTATCTGGGATGATAATTTATCCTGGTTGATTATAAAAATGTATTGAAAATTACTACGCAATTTTCATTTTCTATCTGCTACATTTAATTATTTTTGTCATTAGTGAAAAGACTATTAAATGTTGTATAGAAAACAGTTTTTTAATGGCCAATTTATAATTTTTGTAATCCTGGTTACATAAATTCTGAATAATAAACTGTATGTGATTTCTTGATTTATCATCATTATTATTTTCGATCTCCCTTAACCTACGAGGGTCCGGGGTCCAAAGTTTCAACGAGGCGCTTTTATCTTTGTTGCTGTTTATCCCGACTTAGTTTGGCGCGACTCACCGGCCGCCTTCCCTTCAGAGTTGCCATGAAGATACATTTTGGTAGTCGTTCCTATGGCATTTTCAAAACGTGTTTAAGCCACCATAATTGAGATTTTCTATATGTAGGAGTAGAGACTTTCCGCCCTGAGGGTCTCCCTTATATCGGTACTTCTGCTATTCCCCTAAGATAACTCATCAGCATTATGGATTCTTAACGTTACTCTCTAAGTAAGAATCTATATTTGGTGACCAAATGAGACCACCCCTGCAACAACAATGTATGTCATTTTTGGGTAGATCTGAGTTATGAATGCATATATGTATATTGTATATCTTCTTGTGCATTCAAGGATATATTAATCAACCATATAAAATAAATAAAAATATTACTACACACAATTTCTAAGTGATATTATCTGCAATATTGTATATTAATCAAAATGGCCAACACTTTATCTATCAACATTTGGAAAAAACGATATACAGTGTTGTTGCAGGGAGGGTTTCATATATTAAAGTAGGCCTACACATCGCTTTAAAAAACTGTCAGTTTGATCTTTATACTTATCTCAGATTTTTTTATCACCGCACAAATTATTTTTTATTTATAAAAAAATAAATTTTAAAATACAGTGGGGCCTCGTATGACGAACATTCCATACCATGAGCTTTGGGTTCACGAGCGCTCTTCGGCTACCTTATGGCCAAATCTTTAGCCAAATTGTGTTCAAAAAGAAGAAACTGATAATGGAGCCCAAATCGTGAAGGACATTGTGGCAGAAGATGTTGAGGAGTTAATAAAGGAGCATAAAGTGCAGCTAACCACAGAAGAATTGAAGGAGATGCATAGACATCAGGTTCAAACAGAAAAAATGGTTTCCTCGGAGAAGGAGGAAGAGGAAAATATGGCCAAAAGTGGTTCAATGTCCTCAGCTACAATCGAGGAGATTTTACAGGAATGGGAGAAGCTTCACAACACAAGGTTTTGGAGTGGCACCCTAACAGCTGAAGTGAACAGTGGATGGGGGACCTCTTCGGCGATGTAACGTTTCACTATAGGAGTTCTCTAAAAAACTCATTTTTTGATTGCTTTTCTCCAAAAGTAATCAAAATTAGATAAATTCCTCAGCATTAAAAAGAAAAAACAAGCAGAAGTTGAAAAACCTAAAACTTCTGAATGTGAAGTATAAACCTGTAACCATACAAAAAATATACAATGTTTATAATGGTGTTTTATTTTTGTCCAGGGTCCGATACCAATTAAATTTATTTCCCATGAAAAACTATAGAAAATCGTGTTTCGTACAACAAACTTTTCATGTCATTAAGTTTGTGGTACGAGGCCCCACTGTATATACTTACTTACCATCACGCCGATGGTAAGTAAGTATATATTTACTTACCATCACGCTCGCCGCTTGTTCAGGCTTCTAACAGAACCATATTTCATTATCTGGTTTACCTGGTCGTGCCAAGTCTTCCGCGGACGTCCTGTATTTCTGGTGCCATCAACACTTGTGTCATATATCTTTCTTACCATATGATCAAACCACCTATTTCTTTCCTTTTATTATTTATTATTATTTTTTCACTCTTTACTCTGTCATAAATAGATTTGCCACATATACGCCTAAATCACTACTTATATATATAGTCTGGCGACTGTATATACAATATTATATAAAGAGAAAGATGCCTAATACTTGTCCATTAGTGATAGTAAAATCATTATTTTTAACTGTTATTGTGACTATGATTGTGTTCGATTGTAACAATGATTGATAAATGATTAACATAATTCTTCTAGTGATGACTGGTACATTAGAAAGTAAATCTTCGACAGTTGAATCTCAATTACCAATCATCAAAACAATCACAGACACGTAACGGTTTTCCATCACTACTGTCCATAACCTAATATAATTGACATCAGTTACATGAGAACAAGTCATTTTTCTGATTTATTCAGGTAGGTGACTATATACATTTGCCAAATTCTATGTCTGTTTAAGATCCCCTCACAAAACACTTGTATCCTGCTCTATTGTACAGCTGGTTGCTAAATACACAGTGCATATTTGATTATTTAAAAAAATATTTTTGTTTTTAGTAAAACTATTGGAGTTTGATCGAAGATTTGCAGTCCACGGAATTAACTTTGTCCATTATGACTTTAATTTCCCAACCAAAATTCCGGAAGAAATTTGTGGCAAGTTTAATCTAGTCATTGCCGATCCACCGTTTTTGTCTGAAGAATGTCTAACAAAGACATCGGAAACAATAAAACTATTAGCCAAAGACAAAATAATTCTCTGCACCGGAGCCATAATGGGAGACTTGGCTGAAAAACTATTACACTTGTCAAATTGCCAATTCAAACCACAGCACAGAAATAATTTGGCAAATGAGTTTTCATGTTTTGCAAACTTTGATTTGGATGATGCGCTTAGTTGATAATATAAAATAATTATAATATATTATTTTATCTGTACAAACATTTATTTGTTTTATTTTTTATAGAAATAAACTACCTCATTATTAATATATTGAATTCAAATTTATAAATATGTAAAGTGCATCTGATAGTTATGTATTTCTGAAAAGTATCAAAGTACAGTGGAACCCCGCTATTCGTTCCAGGAGGCTGTTTGAATTGCATTTTGTATGAATGCCGAATCAATTTTTCCACAAAATAATAACGTAAGTTGGATTAATCCATTCTAGGCCCCCAGATGATTATTTATTGAGTGGCCAGGTCGAGATATGAGTTCCACTTTCAAGATTTATATGAGTTCTGTTTTCATTTCAATCGTCATTTTGACTGCTTTTGTTTCAGGTATATTTTTCAGTGGCGTGCAGTAGGTACAGACTTAGGCTATGCTGTTACTGATTATGCTAACTGGGTATACAATCAGGCCTATTCTCAAAATTGCGATATTGAAATGAAGGTGATTGTTACACCAACCCTCAAAAATAGACAGATAGTTTTGACAGATTATGGTACGTTTATCTCCCTCACTCTCTCTCTCATTCAAATATAACACTATTTTTGAGGGTTGGTGTAACAATCACCTTCATTTCAATATTGCAATTTTGAGAATAGGCCTGAGTATATATACTAGGTATCAAAAAAAAGTGAGAAATATTATTCTAATTTAGAGAACAATTCTATCAATTTAAATTTACAAAATAATTGTGAATTCATTACTTCAATAAAGGCTAGTTCTTTTATTGCTCCGTATCGTACTCTGCTTTCGATTTAAATATTATTTACGATTTCTCCTTGGGACAATGAATATTTAAAATGTTTCATTAATTATACTCAAAAACATTTAAATAATTAGCTTTACAAATTACCGTAGCCGAAATTCATAACATAAAGAAATTGATTTAATTTAATTTAATATTGGTAATAATCTACCCAAAAGATGCAAACTACATACAGATAATTGATGGACACCCTACTAAATGACGTTGGAATACACCATGAAAACAAAACATTTAGTCTATAGAATTAGTAAAAGTTGTTACAGCACGCAGTTTTTAATCAAGATAATCCCAATTGGAAAAAAACAGTATAGTATGTAAAATTTGCTTAAAAACTACAAAAAAAAAATGGCAGACGTAAAGATGCCCCTAATATTTATACAGCTTCAGTAGAGAAATATCTGTTCAATAAGATTGAAATTGGATGCGTGCGTACTAGCAAATTACCTCACAGAATCATGAAGTTGCACGCAAATGACTGTCGCGATTTAAAAGTCTAGTCTAATCCGGGTAATAACAGTTAGAATTTTATAAGGTACTTTCATTATTTAATTTATATTTGTTTTTCAGAATCTTTAACACAACATTTTTGCTTGTTTGCAGTGAACGCCCCCCTGTTTGATATCTTTTTTAAATCTATGATTGCACTTATTTTCAATGAAAATATTAAAAATAGCAATAAAGTATTACGGGTTTCACAGAGCTTGTAGTATAAATGATGCTTAGCGAAACTAACATACAAATGTCAAGTCGAATTTGATTCAAAAGATTTAGACGAATGCCGACTTGTATGATTTAAGAAGTGGACGATGAATGATGGGGTTTTATTGTAACTTAAAATTATGAATGGTAGTGTATTTATTTTTAAATAAAACAAGGAAATGTAAATATGCTGGAAGAACATTGGGAGCAAATTCCCTCAATTTGCTTGCTCGGAGTGCTCGGCTCATGTAAACAAAATATTAACCCATACAACTGCCTGTCAGCTATTCATGTTAGTGATTTGCTACTGACTTTGCGAGCCTATACATTTATGTAGACATTCAGACTGAAATTTAATTTGATTATTTTGGCCAAATTGGAATTTTTTTGTATTTAATGAATATTGAAACTGCTATTGGGAAAATATGGTATAATAAAAATGCATTTTTCAATATAATGTTTTTATTTTTTACATACCACAATAAGCTTTTTTTTCAGCACCATAATATTTTATATTGAATGAGGAAAACGGATGCAATATACGTATTGGGTATTCATTCATTTAGTGCTTAGCTCATTTTTAAAAATATTTGATGCGAGTTATTCTCACATTTTTATTTAAAAATAACTTATTTAACTTCAGAGATACACATTTCCTGTATAATTTTTATTATTTTATCAATAACTCTGATACAAATGAAATAAATCAATATGATCATTTAAAAACAAAAATTTAACAAATTAAGTTTCATTTCAAACAAGAATATGACTAATTTGTTTTTGTGAATGAAAGTTTGAAGAACAAACTTGTAGTGACCTGTTTAAGACTCTTAAATTAGAGATGGATCATCGTCACTCTACATGAGACGATGATCCATCTCTAGTCAAGAATGGCATGTGTTGCCTAGCTTCTAGGCGCAATAAATTGTTACCACTTGCACAAAATCATTTAAATAAATAATACCGTTGTAAAAAAGATTGCACCAATAAAAGTTTAAAAAAATTATGCACGATACAAAGCTTACATCAAAATATACTTAGTTATTTATTTGATCTGTTTTATCTAAAAAAAAAAACCTTATTTTGTGAAGGCAATATTTACCCGTGTGTAACTCTTTACAAATGTAAAACTTTAGGGTGGTCCTTTCATAGCGGTACTGTATGAATGAATCGCCCAAAAAATATTATGCATTGAATGAGAAATTGATCCCTTTTTATCAAAGCACCATCATAATGTAAACACAAATATATACACAAAAACAATAAGCGATAAATTAGCTGATAATATATTTTTTATTATGAAATGTTTCTTTCAAACACTTATTTAAAACTACTGATTTATGTGAATTGTCCTGGTTCACTTATTCATTCTTATCACATGTTAAATGAGACATACTAACAACTAGGAGGAAGTCAATCAGTCCACAATATTTTCCAGATCTTACGAGCAGAAAATGTTGCAAATGTGAAAATTTCTTGCCATTGTGAAAATAAGCGAGATTCCAATTTAATATTGTAGTATTCAGTTAATATTTGAAAATAGTGATGAATGAACTCCTTCAGTTATATACAACACAATAAAAATTGTGTGTAGAGCAAATGATGCTGAAAACTGGCCGAGTATTATAATTTTTATTTAGCCCCAAGAAATTTTTGAAAGCAACACATAAATGTAGAAAATGAATTCTCAGTATTATTTTTAACTAAGTAATCTGCGATAAAAAGCGATCAAGCACTTTGCCTGGATTTTTAGTTAGAATTTTTTACGCTTCTAATTCAGATATTCTTTCACATCTTCATGAAGCTCTTAGACTTAAAACAGTTATTCAAAGTTAGTGATAAAGCATAAATAAAAACATATTGGATTATTATATCATCTATGGACTTAAAATCATCTGTTTTGCGGTAGCAACAATTCATTAATTCATTATGCCTTTTATATTTATGGTTTAGTATTTATATTAACGTAGAATAGACTAACAAAATAAATAGTACATCATTAGTTTTAATATTAATCTGTAAATTCGCACAACTGAATGAAAAAAGAATCACTAAATTAGTTTTTCTGGTATTTTGAAAATCCACAGCACGTTTTAATACAAATATTATCGAGAAAGTCTGTTATTTGCCGCATGTACATATGAACAAAATTTCCCACAACTGTCATAATTAATTAATCAAATATGTTTGCGAAGAAATACAACTTATTGTGACATTTAGAAACATTAAAATTTCAATGAATTATTTTGTTTTTTTAATGGAACATTTATTAATAATATAAATGTTACAAAGTACTAATTGTGAGCAATTATTTTTGCATTAATTTAATAATTTCACATTACGCTGGATATCGTAGCTAGATAATATCAACGTCAATATTGTCCACTGAATACAAATGTATTACTAAAAATTACATGTAGAAATTTAATTTAATTGAATCATTGATCATGAAAAATATATTGGTAGTTTTATTACACACCTACTTAATAAATAGTTAGGTACTGTTAAAAAAAATTATATCCCTTAACAGAAAATTTCTTATTTTAATTAAAGAAATAAATAATGAATGGGATGAAAGTAATTATTATTATCATCATTCATTAAATTAATCCCAGTAGGATACCTTACATTTTACAACAAATTACACAGACCTCCTTTAAATGTAATACATATCAATTTAATATTTTTCATTTAGTGAAGCCTGGTTAATTTGAATTCCGAGAGATTCAAAAAACTAGAATTTTAAAATTTAAATAAATCTTTTTCAATTAAAAAAAATAAATAATGATATAACACGAAAAAAAAATTGTCCAAAGAAATAAATATAATTATATAGAACCAAGCGGCATTGGGACCAGAAGATTTGTAACAATTAAAATATCAGGTATTGACATAAAACACAATTTATAAATATGTACCTATATATTTATAGTATAATGAATTAAAATATATATATATGGATTGATAAGGACACAGAATTTGAATTATTATCCTAATTTATAATACAAATGGTCAAGAATATGCATTTACAAATTAAATGATTCATACAATTTTAAATACCTATAGATTAATTTTTCATTTTACATTTGTAGCAAAACAGTTTTTAAACTTAAGAGGTTTTTCTGATTACTGTATAATTAACAATATTTTCAAATAAGATTTTTATTACAACAAAAACAAAAATGTATAGTTTACGAGGTTTTAACACACAAGAGAAATTTTAACCTATACATGACATGAATTATTAAAAAAATTCTGATTATAAAAAACTGCATGTATATTATAATTCTTTATGTTTAAAGAAATACTTATTGCTTATTTTTTTTCATAGAAAGCAATCACTTTGTGGTTTGACATATTATATTAAATAAAATAACAATAACTTTGTATAAAACCACAAAATTTATTGTACGTCGATCGGTTTCGCTTATCTCAAGCTTCATCAGGACGTATTTATAACTGATCATAAATACAAGGAGAGTGCCCTTATATATACATAAAGAGGGAGATAGAATATAAAATTACATGTGAAAGAGAGAGACAGAATACATATATAGTTAAATAGAACATCAAGGGAGACAGAAAATAAATTATATGCGAAAGAAAGAGACAGAATACATATACGGATAAATGGGACATTAAGGAATGGGAAAATACAGTGTTAATGGATATTAAGTTGATTTTAAAAGAAACATACTATGTTAATACTAGGTTAATGGATAAAATGATTTGATTATTAAAAATTGGCATACCAATATTTATTGCCTTTTTTATTTCAAGGGCTTCTAAATTGTCCAACTGGAGGCCAAACCCGTTTTTATGGAGGGTATTGACCACTGTGGTAATAATACTACAGGGGTCAATACCCTCCATAAAAATGGGTTTTCGACGACCATTCTTTTGTTATCAAAAGAATGGTCTTTATCAATAATATAGTTGAAAAATTCTGAGAAACCATTACTATTTAAACATTTAAGATGTTCTTTGACACAAATATTGACATTACAAGCAGTTTTGCCTATATAGAATGAGGGACAATTATTGCAAGTCAATTTATATATATATACCCGAGTGATGAAGCTTGAGATAAGCGAAACCGGTCAATGTACAATAAATTTTGTGGTTTCATACAAAGTTATTGTTATTTTATTTAATACTTATTGCTTAATTTTGCATTTGTTTCACTATCTCAAAATTGTATTTAACACCTGGTCAAGTGTCTCGTAAATATAGTATTGCACTGCTAACGGGACTAAGTTTTTCATGTGTCCTATGCGGTATTTCTGGTTTGAATTATATTCTAACAGTTTATCGTTATATTGATGCAAATGAAAAACTCTGCTAATCAACTATCGCTTACAATAATTATACAGAGTTATGCATCAATCATCACATGTAAATATCGCATGTGTATGCGTACAGTTCACTAGGAAGGAAGGAATGAAATTTAATTATATTTATTATTGACATTTTAAAATTTCCTTTGATACCAGATAGTTGCTTAGCATTGTATGGTTAGGTACTAAGTATGTTTTAATTTAATTTTAAAAAATTAGGTAGGTTCCGTATGGGTACTCATGAAGAAGTCCTTTGTCTACATATTGTGTAAACATGTGAATGTTGTGGCTTTTCAAGAATATGTAATAAAAAGTGTCAAAACGTAAGCTTGACGGGTACTGAATAAAATATGTAATAGCCATGGTAACGAGTATGACATTTGTTTGGTCACTTTTTCATTGTGTATTTTTCTGAGATAACTCTAATACAAAAAAAATTGAGGGGAGAACTTGACAAAGGCCATTAAATTATTAATACCTGTCAAATTACCACTATAAATAAGTTCCCCAATTTTTTTATGGGAACATAACACCCAAAAGCAATGTGATTATTGCAGTTGTACTCTTTTAATATAAAATAAAAAACAAGAAATGTTGGTACACAGTTTGAAGGTTGGAACATATGTACATTCAGTTATCCAAGAGAATACTGTAAGCAAAAATTTTTCACGAGATTTGAAACATTAGCAAAATAACCAATGTATACAGTGACATTCCAAAAAGACTTTATATTCCAAATAGTTAAATAGTTCAAAGTTAAAGTTCGTATTGCAATTGGTGTCTTGTAGATATTACTTATTCATATAAAGAGAAATTATTAAAAATAACAGTATAAAATGGTGGAACTTTTTGTTTTCCTTTTCGGATTTTTATCCAACGATAAAAGATAATTTGAAATTACTTTGTAACCTATACAGGTGTAACAAATCTAGTCAACAATATTTTATTTGTGGATACCTGACTAAATTACGAGTCGCAAATGTTCAACGAATATGTGCAAATTCTAAACTGTTATGAAAAATATTATTGTTTGAAATATTTACAAAATCATATTAAGCTTTAAGTGTACGTATTTCAAAATAAATATTTGCAAAAATTATCCATTATTAATCTGTATCTCTGCTTCAGGCCCTAAATCATCTAACAAAAAATAGTCTGGCCACTCTAAATTCGATGACCTTTAATTGTTTGTATTCAATATATAATTTAAAATCAATAAAATATTTCAATTAATCGAAATAATCGCATAATTATGATTTTTTTGAAATGCTTATATCTCTGACATGGTTGAGTTTAAACACATATTCCTTGAACATTTTCGATTCGTAATTTAGTCAGGTATCCACCCATAAAATATTGTGGACTAGGTCTGTTGCATCCTGTATTAATGTATAGATATTCTTGTGTGAGATATTAAAATACTCGCCGAATTCTTTATTATACTGGCAATGATACTGTATTGACAAGTTAGTAATGTCCAAACAATGAAGACTTGGGTTTTATCCTGCTGTGATCTGAAGGTTTTAAGGAACAATGCACTGACACTTTGCATGAATTAAATCTTAAAAGTTTTTATGTATTCTGACATGTCCTCACTAATGCAAGATATCATTTATGAAATTGGCAAGATCAATCATATTCAAGCCTAAAATTTGAAAATTAAAACGCATCAACAAATTATGAGAATGGATAATAAATACCTACATCTTTCTATTAGTTAAAAAAAGTAAGGCATTTGAGGATTATAATTTTAATCTATGTATAAAAATATGAGAGATATTTAATAATAATAATTATAAGATAACACAATAGAGATCACATTCTAAAACACTGGGAAGTGACAATGTGATAGTTAAAACTTCAACTACTTTTGTAAATCAATAATATGTACATACTACATATATTATTGAACCATGAAAAGGGAATCTATAATTCATCTTACAATATTTTTAATCTTGGCAAAGATATGATATTGGATGTAGTAATCTCAGACTTGTGTAACAGGTTTCTCAAAATTGATAATTTAATATATTATGAAAATAATGATACATATATATTTCAATTCTGAATTCAGAAGTAAAAATATTCTACATACTCTTAAACTTAATTCATTAAAGAAACATCAGCTACATAACCCTGCACATTAATTGCAGTTTTTAATCACAGATAAGAAAATCAGTATTAATAAATTCGTAATGGTAAGATCATTCAAAGACCAAATGTGAATATCTTAAAAACAAAGAAATACAAAAATTAGTACAAAGAGTGATCAATTTTATTAATTTGGACTTTTATCACAACATACTTTCACATTGCAGCACAAAATAATCAAAAGTTTTTTTTACGCAAATGCGATTTAAACAAGTTAAATGATTGCAAGGAAAGAATTAGCAGCAAAGCTAATATTAAAATAATATCTTTCAGTCAGTAATGTCCCCTTTTGGGTTTGAACCGGTTGTTAAAATTGGAAATCTCTCACTGAATATTTATAATGAAATCAAGTATTGAGGTACCAGATATATTTCATAATACATATTGAGAATTGCAATTGACTTTGTTCAGCACCAAATAATTCAAAATTTAAAAAAAAGTTATAATTTGTCTTTTTTTTAAAATCCCTCTCAAGGCCCTCAAAACAGGATAAATGTCATACTACAAGATGATCGGGATAAAAATTAAAAAATCATTAACAATATACAGGGTTACCAAAATTTATTTGGTGAACTGGTTAATAATTTTTTAAAGGACATTACTGCTTTCAACTTTATGAAAATAAAAGGATTCCTATAAATAAAACCACCGGTTTGAAATTATTACGTATTGACGTTTAGTATTTGGAGAGTTTTACTTATTTATAAATGGAACAGATATTAGAAGAAAAGCCTTAAAAGTTCTCAACCTTTCACATATGTATATATCATAACCGTGAAGCACATTGTCATTTTTTTATTTTATAATATATTATCTTAGAATACAAATGTTTGATATCTTTTTTGATAATACATAATCTAAAGACAGCAGCGGTCAAAACAGCTAACAATTATTTTAAAAAAAAAAACTCGCAGAGATTGTGACTATGAATGCAACATTGGAGCTGCTAAACTCGTAACATAAATACGTACATATAATGTTCAGGGTCATTAAATACACGGAGGGCAAGATTAGTAGAATTTGATAACACCTGGACTATGTTGATTGAAATAAGTCATGATCACATAGAAATAAAAGAAAACTGCATTGAAAATTCAATGACTCTTCTTACTAGGTTAAGCTGAGAACTTTTGAAGCTCCATAACTGTATAACAGTAACTTTATTATTCACAACATCGAGCTGATGAAAGTAACATATACATATAAGATACAATCAACAAATCATTATTATTGTTTGATGCTCATAGCACTTAGATGTTATCATACAAGAAAATAATTTTATTAGCAAAGGCAAAATGGTAATTGGTCTTAATAATTAATTGTAGATTTTTGCTACATTCAAATTACAATATTGTAATATAATAACTGACAACCCTTTTCCTATATTTTTTGTTTTAATATTTTAACAGTGCACTTATACATATTATTTTAACACAAGTAATTTAATGCTAATGAAACATATATATATATAAATGTTCTCAGGTTTTCACGGCAGTTCAGAATATTCTATGTAGAGTTTTCTAGGCTATTCTACCATGTGTCTCCAACATCCAAGCCTTGATGATGGACCCCGCAATGGGATCCGAAAAGTCGGAGGTCAGAGACCCACGGCAGAAAACACTACACAGAAGAAACATACATATCTTTAATGATTATTTATAATATTTCCTTACAGTTAAGATGTTTATTTATAAATGAAAATGATTTTGCAAAATCAAATCGACACTGACTTTATTTCTAATTATGTATTATTAGAAATGTTAACTGGTTACAGAAATGATTTACTCGCAAGTATTAAGTTGTATCGTCTATCACTCACATGAATGTTGAATGTCTGAACGTTATAATGTTTAGGTATGTGATGATTTCATTCAATGTTGTTTTTGTACGAAAATCAGAGATCCACTAATGCCACAAATAAAAGCAAACATCAGAATATTATCATAATGGAGATCAATACATAACATAACATAACAAACACACACTTATTATGATATAAAAGAGTGCACTTTTTATTAGCAAACCCGTCACCATTATTTTTAATGTTTTTTTCACTTTGAATGCTTTCTTCTGCCGCCTAACAAACTAAATTAATTAGAAATTTACATATTGTGAAGGCACAGTATAAAAATAAGATCAAATAAGGTCTGTGAATTAGAATCCAAATGGTCAGGTGGAACCAAAGTATTTCTAGGTTCCATGAGGATCATCCAGTCCCACACTTTCCACTTTCAAACACGCCTTTGCGGAAAAAGGGTGAGAACTGTATGAGTGTTTCTTTAGTCAGCGGCTGCGCATAGAAAGGGCACCTTTTGTCACTTGAACACACTTTTAGTAAGGTCCTCAAGAAAATTTCCAACTGCGGACGGCGATTTCTGGCCAATGATTCCGTGGCAAATAATTGTCTCGAGGGGAATGGTATAGCTGCAACCTGAAAATATTCAAATATTAATACGGTACAAAATTTTAATTGAAAGTATATATGTTGGAAATCAACAGGGGCGTGCACTGCATAAAAGTAAAAAATCTGCACCTTACTGAAAATTCTGGAAAACAAATGTAAATTAAATAATCTATATGTTATAAACGGATGATTTATTATAATAACGCTAGCGCCAGCCGTGTACCAGTAGAATCGTTAATTGTTTAGTTCTAAAACACACCACTACCCACCACCGCTGGAGCGCTGCGGGTGTCTACTGGGTTATTCTTAATTTATTGCTACGACAATTGGTAGCTTCTGTTTTAAATCTATCATTCTACTCAAACCATAATTCGCATATTTTCATGTATATTTTAACCATAATATGAATTAATATTGAACTTATTTACTGCATAAGTTGCAAATTTTATAAATTAGATGTTTTTTTACTGATTTAAGGGAAAATAATGTTTTCTTGAACAAAGTAATCATTTTATGTATGTTATTTTTAGGCATGTAACGAATATTCGGTAACTATTTGGTATTCTGCCTATTCGGAAATTTTTTTACCGAATAGAAGTATACTTATTCGGCCGAATTCCGAATACTTTGTTACTTTGAAAAACACAACTAGATTTTAAGGTAATGAAATTTTGATTAAAATATAACTATTTGTAGATTGCTTTATTTATATTTCTTACTTATTTTGTACCCCGTTCAGAACAGGTGTGTTGAGCATACACAAAAGTAAAAAAAAAATATTTTTTTGTTGTGAAGTTGTATTTTCATATTCAACATATTGTAGTTCTATGGTATTTTTAAAACAAAAATTAAATTAAATTAATAATATAATAAAATAAAACAAAAATTTGGAATGACACATGATTACTTACTTTTGGCCCATATGTGGCTTTCATATTAATATAGAGTTCCCTAAATCTCCTGTATCTTCTGAGCAGTGCCCATCTTTCTTCATTCAGCTCAATTCGCACTTCATACTCGTGATGTGTAGATTTACCGGCACCCCGTATTACGTAGCATGGTATCGATAAACACTCATCTGGAAAATATAACAATTATTTTATAATACATATTTACATATCGATATCTTAATCTGCAAAGAAACTAACTCCACCCATGGTCAAAAAACAGTTTTTGATGCCATTATTTTCCTTTTATTGTTCTATGGGTACACTAAAAGCCAAAAATTCCCATCAATTCTAAAACACGTGTTTAATAAATAAGTACAGTAAAACCTTGTTAAAACGAACACCGCTATACCAAAAAATGACGTATATCGAAATTTAAAAAAATTTAATTCCTTACAATCAATTTTTCATACAAAAAAAAAAAATATATAAAAATTTCGTGAATATATTTAACAATTTTTTTTTTGTCCCGTACGAAAAAATACCAATATATGCTGAAAAAAAATTTTTACAACGAAAATATTTCAGCCGTTTACGTCATGTTTGTAAATTGTCTTATTGCCTTTGTGTAGCGGGTCGGTCGGCGCAAGCGGCCCGCTGCACCCTTGTAAAACTTCTTGGAATCATAATAGGCCCTTATAAAGCCATTTGGCATAATCTTCACGCTGTCCAGAGTTGGATTTATTGCCGATTGTCAAAATAGGTTAGAATGGCACCCTTCCCAAGCTCTGAAGCGTACACATGTTTACGTTTCTAAAAACGGGTCTTATCTAGACCAGCTGGAGAAAATAAAAACCCCGATTGACACGTCACTCTTTAGGGCATGCGCGCGTCAGCTTTGTGTATAGTATCGTCTGCAAAGCTCGAGATGACTATAATTCTGCACATTATTATCTTCAATCTTCACTTTCATCTTCATTATCATTGTCAACTTATGTAATGTTTTACATTATAACTGAACATTTACATTGATTCCAATGAATGGTAATATTGCATATAACATTTTCGTTAATGTGTTTATTTGACAATTGTTTTCGTGTGCTTGTTTACCAACATTTATATGTACTAGCATTCCGTAATTAATTCATTAAAGTACTTTTTTTTAAAATATTTTGTGGAACCCCAAAATGGCTTCAGGTCATGATAATTCCCGCAAAATTTTAACCCTCGACAAAAAACTATTATTCCGAATTCGTCTCTCTACAATTTAAAAAAATGGGAAGATCGATTGACCGATGCGAAACTCTCAATGCTTGTAGCGGCTCTACAATTAAACACAGTTAAAATTGAATGTTGTTTTATATTTCCATGACATTTTAGAATTTCCAAATATATCGCCAAATTTTGGGTTTTCTTATATTGTTTTGTAAAATGTTTTTAATTTGATTTCTTAATAAAACTATGTTTGAAGCGGCTCTACATTTAAACACAATTAAAATATTGTTTTGTGTTTGCAATATTCTGGAATTTACAAAAATATTTTCCAATTAGTGTTGAATAGGTTCTGTTCTTAATTTAATTCCTTTGATTATCCATTTGCTTATCTGTTTTAATAACAAAACTACTAAAAATATGTAGGTATTCAGTTCCCTATGGCCTTTTTCCTTCTTTGTTTGCAGAATTTGCGATCTTTTTTGAAGCCGCGCGACATTTTTTTGCGACGGCGCGTAACATATAGTAGGATTTTTTTAATTTATTTCGTTATATGTGGGAATTCGTTATTACGAATTTTTATTTTTTGGTCCCTTGGATTTCGTTATATCGCGGTTTTACTGTATTATCAATTTGCTTATCTGTTGAAACAACAAAACTAAATAGATTATTCAGTTTTCTTTATACAGAAAATCCTCCTTTGTTTGCAGAATGCCTTATTATATTATACACCATATTAAACTGACAATGGGGTGTCTTGATTGCGGAACTTACAAACTTTTTTAAAGCCGCGCTACATTTATTTCTATGGCGTGTGCGGAATATTCATATATTAGGAATTTTTTTAATTTTATTTAATTATATGTGGGAATTCGTTATTACGAATTTTTATCTTTTGGTCCCTTGGCTTTCACAATAACGAGGTTTTACTGTAGAAGGTGCTGAAAAACCTTACATTGATTCTTGCAAAAACCTTTAATACCTTCCCCTGACACAAGTGGTGATGGCACCAGAAATAGAGGACTACATCACTACATTATCTTGGAAAATTAGATAACTCTCAATAATATTTTACAATTTTGGTAAAGAAACTCAGCTAACTCCAAATATTCCCTATAAGTACGAGATAAATAAAAATAGCAATAAATTTCTCAGCCACCCTATTTCTGCATAAACAATCTACCAAAGAGTGTTTTGGAATTTTCGTAATTACAAAATTCATCAGATTTTTGTTGCTCCTGAACATTTAAAAAAATGGAGTTAGCTGTTTTGCAGATTAAGGTATCGATATGTTAGATAGCCGCAAGAGAAAAGCAACATAAACAGAAATATTAATATGTGGAAGCCCATTATTTATACTAAAAACTATATTATGTGAGTATGTCACATATGTACTTACTGAGTACATCTGACTGTGATAACCACGTGGACTGGTCAAACGAAGTTTGCTGTAACAGAATTATAAATAAATTAGAATACTAATTATCTATCTATCTAATTAGTATTGAACTTTTATACGGTTCGCAAAAATATTGTAGAATTTTAAACATTTTTACACATGGCCGTTTCACAGCTTGGTTGCCAACATATAATTACGAACATAACAAGAATAATGTAATTTTACTCTTATGTATTTACTCTTCGAAAATTAAATCTTTTTGTATCAAGATGTATTTTTTTCATTAATGCATATTATTTTGTCAGTTTAAATTTTTGTTCCAATCGAATCATATTTTAAAAAAAAGTCACAGAGCTATTTGATTGCGTAAGTTGTACCAAGGTGACACCAAACTGAAAATATTGGGACAAGAAATTTGCATTAGTTCATGTGTATATATTTGATGGACTGTGTATTAAAATTTGATACAAAAATTTTAAAATTCGATTCACTGTACATCGTGGATGAGCGGAAAAATAATTGTCTAATTATATTTACCGTTATCGAAGGTGTTCTAAAATTTTGTTGGGATGACATTTCTCCTCTAATTACGCCGGTTAATCTCGAATCCACAGAACTTTTTCTCGAATTGAAAATACTTTCAGTATTTACGTTGGACAGACTGCCACTCTGTGCCAGTTGGATACTCCTCAAAAGAGGATCCTGACTCTCCGCCCACAAGTTGTTATCATAAACGTCCGATTCACTGATGATCAACTCATCATTGGATGTGGAGACGTTGTCTGAACCTTCCAGTTCATCCTTGAGTCTGGACCGAAGTGGATCAGTGCTGACAACCCTCAAAGCTGTATTTCTACCAGTTGAATGACTGACACCATTATAAGGGTCACCGGTGAGGCACTCATCCGACAGTGGATTATCATCTGTTAGAGCGCTCATTTCACTATCACTCCCCCCCACGGGTGTCTCGTGTATAGGAGTGACCATGATTGAGCGAGGTTTAGAAGTGGAACGGCTGTCAAAATTAGAATATTGCAGGGCCATTTCCAGACGGATGTATCTTCTTTGTAGTTCTTGAAGCACCTAGAAAAGACACAAAGGTCTATTGTAAAAATAATTTTCAATAAATAATAGACAAAACAGTAAGGGCCGGATGTGTGATGAGTAGTAAATTTTAACCATGGTAAGTTTTTACTATCGCTTGTGGTAAAAATCATTTGAACGTCAAATTTACTATTGTCAAAGCATAGATGAGAAGTCTCGCCTATAGACAAATACTCATGAAATAGGCTTTTTTTATTTGCCTCTGCATCCGAAATCTGTCACTTTAGTGGTGAAATTTTTTCAAATTATGTGATAATGTATATTAAACAATGAGATCACCGTCGGACGAGCTCTCATCATTAAAATAGCGGGATATTGAATGTGTCGGTGTGTAATAAAATTTGTGGTTTCATACAAAGTGATTGTGTTTTATTTAATCGAGTGATTAATTGTTGTGTACTGCGACTTTCAAAGTATTAATGTGACTTTTGAAACAGCTGTGAAAAGTCTGCCATATTAAAATATTGATTCTCGATTTTACTATCGGATATCGGAGAGTAAAATCAGTTTACTACGGGATGTACTTTTGAGAAGTAAATTTTTTTTTATCAACGATCAAACCCATTTACGCAAAAAAAATAATTTTGTAAGTTTTTTTTTCTAAAGTAAAAGTTATTAGTGATTACACAACCGACCCTAACTGATCTGCCATTGGTTACCAAAAATATAATTCTAATATTGAATAATCCAATTACATAATTTGAATTGGAAGATTTGAAATAACACATCCATGTTCTAAATAAGATAATTAATTTTTTAAAAAACAAAAAATTCACAATTGATAGAATGGACCAACTCACAGCAATCTGATGATTAAGTTCTTCTTTGGAACAGTCGTTCTCCAGACTGGAGATAACAAGCATCTTCTGAGTGGCAACCTTCTGGCATAGCCGCTGCATGGCGCGAAGCGCCTCCGCCTCCGTGATGCGTTTGTTGCCCAGTGAGCCACTCGTGCGCCCCATTTCACCTGGATTTCATTCACTATTAATCTAAGATATGCAGAACATCTATGAAACATGCAAAATCAAATGGGTGTGTCACATTTAAACAACTCCTCTTAAAAATCGAAATGAAACATGTAATACATTATATCAATCAGAATGAATTTTAAGAATTTTGACATAGGCCGGCAAGGAAAGTCAAGACACATTGTATTTCAATGTTTATGAAAATAATTAATACCTATTTTTAAAATTATTATTTAGTTAGTTTTTGCGACTCTATTAAACTAGGAACCGCTTGCGTAACATTGATGGACCATAAAATAAATAAATGTGCTCAACGTCTGTGAAATTGATGTCATAACACACTTCCGAGAAAAGATATCAATAATTATTAAAGTTTGATAACTTTGGTTTATAGTATTGAAGTGTAGTTGGTTAGCGGTTGCATTCTATAATTATTTAATTATCATCATAATCCAAAGAAGTTTTTCTTGGAATAGCAAACTAATTTATTGTGCTTGTATAGTATGTATTTTGTATACTGAGGTCGCTAGCTTTGATTAAATTTGTTTATCCAAAATATCAATTTACTCTCTAATTATTGACAATTCTCAAAATTTGCATACCAGGTTAAATGTAAGAATGTGTACCTGCTAACTTCCTTCGAATTCTTGCCCGATTGTGACGATCCTCTGGTGAAATCTTTTCAACTGAACTTGGTGTTTGTGCCGAGAAACTGTCTTTCCTTGCCTGAAAAATATTTAAAAAAATCAAATTAATAAACATAATATGTGATATAAAAATTAGTTAGGGACACGAATGAGTGGACAGTGTACGTAGTATGTAGAACAAAACCACATGATTGATTGTCAACATTATGTTTAAAAATGTTTTTATTAGGAGAAAAAGCAATCAATGACTGACCTATTTAGTAACAAAATCAGTTTTGATTTATATCTGTTTGAGTCATACGGCAAATTTCTTCAATTGAGTGGGCAGCAAATAAAAGTTACATTACCAACCGTAGTTGCAAGCAATAATTTCAAGCTATTTTTTGTGTATTAACCAGCTAGTAATCTCCACAGTGAATACAAGTTTTTATTAATATGCCTTGCGAACAGTTAAACTTTTTTTTTAAATTGGCAGATGTGAATTTTCTTTACAAGTGCGTAATTTAGTTATTAACATAATTTGTATTATAAAGAAAGTTAGAAATTGTCCAACTATGATCTGCAGAGCAATCAAAGAAGCATGGGACCTAACTGTTTCCACAAATACCATATTCCGTAAACTAAAACAAGCCGTCATCGCAATATAATTAAAGCGAAAAAGCAGCATTTTTATAAAAAATTCATCAAAATGTTTTTTTTTTTGTTTTTGAAAAAAGTGATTCAGAGCGACGAAAGTAAGTTTGAACAGTTCAAGTCAAAAGACTGAAAAAACTTGAGAAAATCCAACGAAGCATTAAAACAGTGAAACACGGCAGAAACTCTATTATGGTGTAGGTGTTTCTCTTGGAACAGAGTTAGAAACGTAGTTATCAAAGATATTACGAATGCAGATACATATACCGACAATGTGCTTTATTCGTTTGAATAAAAACATGTTTTTGGTGTAATATGGATGAAGATTATACAAGTTATTGAAAGAAGTTGTTTAATTACTGGAATATTTTTTATATTTATATTGTCTACTCAATCGTGTACCAGGTAAACCAGATACTGAAAGATGGTCCTGTTAGAAGCCTCTTAGAGTTTGTATGAGAAGATGTATGAATGTGGATGAGGCGAGAATTATGTGTCAGGACAGAAAAGTGTGACGCTCTATCCTCTCTGCCTACCCCTGAGGGGAAACAGCATGATAGTAAGTAAGTAAGTAAGTAAGTAAGTAAGTAAGTAAGTAAGTAATTGTGTTCCTTTATTTTATAACGGTTTTTGCTTTAAACTAATAAACTTAAATTATTGTTTTAAATTATTTCAACACTTTCCCAGAAGTGGTGGCCTCTTGTAGACAATATATAAATTAAACATAAAAGAATATTAAAGACTGAATCAAATTTATATTAACCTTTCCATAATCCTCGGTACTTGACATTTCATCGCTGTCGTCGAGACGTGGTAAATGCTTTTTCGAAACTGGTAATGTGGAACTGCTAACATTTCCATTATTTTCTGAGATCTCACTTTCAGTCATTAGACTTGAGCCTCGGTCAAATTCACTAGAAATCATCATCCTGTTGCCGTTGCCATTGGGAGTTGAACATTCCATGGTGGACATGGAATTCAGAACATTGGAATCAGATGGGAAAGACTTAGGATCGTGGCTTGTGTCAAAAGAACAGGAAGAGTTGGCTGTGTGGAAAGTATCACTACTGGCTATGGTGGAGTTTTGTTGAGCATTATTCAAGTCCAGGCTCATTCTGAAAAGAGAAAAAAAATTACATGATACAATATTTCTATGTTCCGATTAGCTGATGAATAGTTGTTTTATAATGACAATAAAGAGAGCAATACTCATTTTATAATAATTTATAATTCATTATAAAATTAGTGTTGCTTCATTTTAAAAATGGGTTATAATAAAATATTATTAAGATTCTGAGAAGCATGAAACGAAAACTACAATATGTGAAAAGTTATTTTAGTTTTTGTTCACATCCAATAATATGTATGTATTATCTACATTGTCTACAGTAGCAGATTGAAATGGTAATTTTTCTCACAAATGCTACGATGTCACTGTTTAGGCGATTTATATTTCGGTGGGTAGGACTGGTATTTAAAGCTTGAATATGTGCATTCTATTTGTGTAAATTTAAACAGGAAAAACAAAGCGGAACTGTTTCTGTTCAGAGACGACGCCGAAGACGGTTACATTTATGGCGGCGATATAAAAAACATAATTGTGTATAATATTTTTCAGTTTGTCGGTTCTTTAATTAAGTTTCGGAGATTCAATGAACACTGCAGCCGAGTTTCGACCAACATAAAATAATCAGCAATTTTCAGCAAAGTTACGGCAACGTTAAAAAAAAACAAAGTTATTCAAAATTTCTGTTAAACCAAATTGAAATATTTCCTGAATTACAGGCAATTCATACAATTTAATGGCAAATAAATGAAAATATTATTTTATAAACGCGAATGTTAAAATTTTCTGGCCATTATATAAGCACTATTAAAATTGGATTTATGAAATAATATATATTTCAAGTGAAACCTATGACTGAGGTAAACAAGTGAGTGTTCTACTGATAGGCTCATTAGACTCTTTCACTTCAAAAATATGTTAAGTGTTGCAACAATTTTATTAAATAAATAAATGTATGTACTAACAATTTCTTTTTCTCTTTCATGTTGTTAATATCTTCAGGGTCCCTTTCTACAACAGTGATTTGCCTGATGATGCCATCTCCTCCACCCAATAGAGCGGCTGAAGCTTTTGATGATTCCTGGTTATTGTCTTGACATTCGTCTCTATCTCCGTTTTTTTCACCCGAGGAAACACTTTCTTCGACATTATCATTCTCCAGATTTTCATCTGCTTGCAACAGGGTTTGCTCAACTCCAGCTTCCTGTACTGCGAGGAGAGATAATTCAGCTTCCAGCTGCTGAACTTTTGATCTGTGCGAAGCCAAACTTGCAACTCGGGTTTGCAATTCTTGTTCTAGAGTTGAAAGTTCCTTTTTCTGAAAAAATTAAGTAAAATAAAAGTGTAACAAATAACTGAGGTGGTGATTGGCAATTCTTAACTGATCTGTTGTACAACTTGTTGATGTGTTTGTTGTTCTTGTGATCAAGACACTCGCCTAGTGATCCATTGGTCGAGAGTTCGAGCCTCATTCCAAAAGACCAGAAAGTCAGTCTTATTTCCATAGCACAAGTATTTAGCTTAGTTTGAAAATAGAAAGAATATTGATGTGACACGTGTACGCATCCCTATTATTAAAAAAAAAAAACTCATAAATATAGGTTTCTATTGCAACCATATAGAGAAAGAGACCCTACTTTAAGACATACAGTAGATCCCCATTAAATCATACCCATTTAATTAAAAAAATTTCATTATCCAAATAATCAATTTCTAATTAATTAACAAATTAATTCTGAAACCCTTGCATCATAAATCAAAACATTAAAACATTGTATAAAAATTTAAAAAATCCAAATTTACGCAAATTGTGTGTGATTATTTTCATGTTTCAAGAGTTTGCAGTCAGTTTTCATATTATTTCAATGCTTATTTCGTATATTTGTGTTCATTTGTATACATTGCATAATTTCAACATTTTTGTTTATTATAACAGTGATACAGTCAACAAAAAATTATTGTCTATTAACAAGGTTCTATTATATTAAGTCTGTAATATGGCTACAATACTGCTCTGGGCATCAGTCAAAATAGGTAATCTCACATACATGGTGGTTAACTAAATCTCTGATGACGTGGGCAGCGTCAGAATCACAATGATGAAGTAGTTGAAGGAGGCTTTCTGTGGAATTCTCATCAGGACTCGGGATCTGCAATAAAAGTATACAATTTGATGAATTTTTTACATAATAGTGAATTCATAATCAGACATAAACGGTTACATGAAACAAAACAGTAAGCCAGCATATGAGCTCTCATCTCGTCCGAGGAGATGGTGATGGTTCCAATGGTAGTTTGATTTCACTCTTGGATAGCCCACTGTCTAGGTTTGACTGGCTTTATCAAAAGAGATAGGGATAGCATATTTAACAAGTGATGAGGTGAACTGTGATTGTGTAATTGGTGATGTATCACACAATCACAGCCCATCTCATCACTATATTTAATAGTCATTTACTTGTATGGCATATTCTGACAAAATGTATCAAAGAAAACTTTTTAATTATCTGTGTTCACATAATTACTTTGAGCAAATTTCTTGCTTTAAAAAATAAATATCTGAAATTTACTGAGTACATATGAGGAGTTCAGAAACAAAACTGTCACTATTAAATTGATAATTATTCAGGGTGATGTTTTTGAAAATGAATATCTGGCAATAGGGGTAGTTTTACTATTGATAACTGCTCTTGAAAACATATTTGTATATTTTGGAAGCATTTTAGTAAAATCACTTTTTTTTTGAAAACTCCACTCGAGCTAAAAAAAAATCAGTTACATACTTATCTCAATTGTAAATATATCAATTTTGTCAATTGGATAGTAGCAATTTTGCTTCTAGACCCCTCATACATAGTATTCATATTAAATAACAAATAGAAAAATGAAATGAAAAAAATTATTAGAGTCCATTGGCTATCCATAAAGCATGTAATTAATGTTTAAATATGTGGAATAGAATTGTTTACTTTGCCGTTGATGTCTGATTTTAAATTCACGTTAAGATTGTTCAAAACAAAACAAATGCTTTTCTAAAAAATAATGTCAAGCGATTAAAATGTGCTAATATTTACCTCTGGTAGTTCAATGCCAAACTCTTTAAGTTGGCTAAGTTTTTCAGCGACCAGAAGATCCAATTCTTTTTTCTTAGATTCAATCTCACAGCGGAGGGTAGAGGCGTGATTAAACTCGCAGTCCACCTTTTTAGGAAACAATAATATCGCATACAATACAAACAAAAAGTAAAAAAAAAAAAAAACTCAAGTGCACTAAATACAATCAAAGTAACACAAAAAAAATTTCCACAGTAACTAAAGGTAATTTGAATAAAAAATTATAATTTGTACACATAGCGTACTAAAATACGAGCAGACATTGATGTGTATTAAAAACTGACTAACATAACTGTGCAGATGAGCAAAATGTAGACCTAATGTCAAAAACTCTATTGGCCGGTTGTTCGATCAGTGGTAAATTTTTAGTACAGTAAAAAAAGTTACTAAAGTAAATTTTTTAGCGAAAACAGGTTGTTCGAACATCAAAAGTAAATGCAACAGTGAACGGTTTTACCCTCCAATATTAGATAGTAAAATTGTAAATCGTCAGTTAAAAATGGTGGACTCTTCAGAAGTGTTTCAAAAATCATCGGTCACATTGATACTTTGAATGTTGCGGTATTTGACAATGAATCATTAAATATCTCGCTATTTTATTGATGAAAGTTCATCTGATGATGATCTTGCTGTTGAATTTATATTAGAGCACAGACCGAAGATTTTTGCCAGCAAAGTGACATATTTCAAATACAGGGGGCGAATATAGGCATAGATAAAGCTTAAAATGGTATGTTTTGCCAATGGTGAACATTTAAAATAAATCAAGACGATGATTATTCGCAGTGCCACACTATTAGACGGGATTAACTTTGACAATAATAAACTTGATGTTTGAACAACCAGCAAACATTTTTTACCACAGGCGATGGTAAAAAGTTACTACTGATCAAACAACCGGCCCAATGTCAATACTACTAAACTGTAAAGATAAATGAATTACACAAATATGATTCAGACAATAAAGCTGATATTTGATTATGACTAATCAACACAATTATATTTGTCAGTCGTATTTATATTTATGGTTATTGATATTTTAATGAAAAATGATTTTACATCTTACTTGTAAAATACGTACGAAGTATAACAATTTAATTCCCGAAATGCACCTTAAAATATACCTGTGGAACTATACACTAGTGGTTATTATTGCCTTTAAACTATTTCCCATATGCATCTATACACTAAGATAAGACAGCGTTACCATTTCTGGTAGCAGGCCTGGAACCCATTTTCCGGAATACTGTTGAGTACCTGTTCCACATTCAGTTATATTAGAAAATTTTCATCCTTTAACACAGCTTTTAATTTTGGAAATAGCCAGAAATCGCAGAGAGATAAGACAGGTAAATAATAGGCAGAACGATCTAATCGGGTAATTGCTGTTTTGGCCAGAAAGTCTCCCACAATGAGTGCACTGTGACACCTCTTTATTTCAATCGCCCATTTTTATACTAAAGTGCACACGCAGGTATATGTAGACTTCCCAATAGCTAACTAATAACTGGCTGTATCAGCTTGAAATTTATAAATGTATTAGTTTAAACATGTTTACATACTCAATGTGATTTTAATAAAATTCGACTATGCGGCAACTCCAGTAATTAAAAATGTTACACCTCGTATATATAATTTAAATATAGTACACCAAGAAGATTTTCATTGAATAATATACAAATTGAATATTTTAAAGTAGCACAGTACAATTTTTAAAATCAAGCAAATAAACATAGTAAAGCACTATAGTAAAACCCCGTTTATTCGAAATTTGCCGCAAGTCGAAGTTTTAGAGCAGAATGTGGTCCCTCTGGAAAGTTTTCATACTAAATTGTACTTATTAATCGAATATCGTTATTCAAAGCTATTTTTGGACCCTATCAGATGAATTTGTCGATCTATTTTTCGCCTAATTCGATTTTTTTTTGTCAGATGTCAGCAATCTGGAAGATACACATGCGCTACGCGATGTGCCTGTCCAAAGTCCAAGATCATCAAAATGGGTAGTTCCGTCCCTATACCGATTCACGACGCATAAAGTTAATTCTCATTGTTTGTTTTCTCACTCACTCTCAGTATACTAGAAAAAATGACATATATATCTTGTGCATCCTTGATTTGGAATATTTATTTTCTACCGTGACGCTTTTAACTTAAGGTCGCATGCTTTTTTCTCTCGCTCGTTTTCTGTACATTAGAAAAAGATAGCAAGTCGAATCGAATTTTTGAAATTTTTATATTCATTATGCTAAATCGTTATTCAAACTTTTTTCTTGATTTTCGGTCCCCTCAACTTCGAATAAACGGGATTTTACAGTATTTATTAAATATGCTATACTTTGTGCCAAAATACAGTGCGTCTTTGTGTATTTTTAAGAAATTAATTCCCAAGGACTGTACTTAAATGCAAAATAATCATCTTTTTATTAAACCCATCCATTATTTTATTACAGAATTTTTATTATGAAAAAGACTTTTGGGACACTTTGTATATTGGATAAATATTACAAAAATAAAAATAAATAAATCAACTTGTACAACATTTATAACACCCATATATCTTTTTCGAATAACAAGCAAATCTAATTAATTTCTTAATGTCAAGTTATTCAGCTAATTAATAAACATTCCACGAAATACTCAAATTCCATTATAGAGTATTAATTAGCTCATTACAAAAGGCAACTAAGGAATAGTTTAGGTAAAATTAAGCACGACACGTGCACAAATGTAGTCATAAATCAAAGGCTTAATTGAAATAAATAAATAATCTATATCAGTAACTATAATATAAAAATAAAATATTAATATTATGTAAAATATGTCAAACCACAAAATGATTGCTTTCTACGAAAATATACAATATTAATATACCAGGTGTCACATAGATAGTTGTCCAAACTTCCCAGTTAGATAAATCTATAATTTTTAACAAAAAATGAGTTTTTTTTGTCATTTTTGGTTTCTTTCTTTGTTCGCAGAGTTAACACATTTTAAATGATTCAAATTTCGACCATCCACCACTACAAGTAGATATTATGTAATATTTCTACATCACTATGCATTTCCTAGATGTAGGTCAATATCTTAAATCATGCATGTGTTCTGTATTGAGTTGTCAAGCGACTGCAAACGATTCAAATGAAAGTGTCGAAAAGGAAATGTAAAAAACACAAATCATTTATTTCATTCCACAAAAAGGGTCTATTACTTTTAATCCAGTCTATGTTTTCTCATTTAAAGTCATCTTACAATACAAGTTTTAACTGTTTATTAGTGAACATTTCAAGTATTTTTGTCACAAAGTTTTAATCATTTTGTTAAGTGTGGATTAAAGCAAATGAATTTATAAAACTCAATATAAAATACTGATTGTCCAACAAAAGATATATTATATAGTATTGAAAAAAAATCAAACTCTGAAGTCTTCTAGAGCTAATTAGTGTTAGAACATTTTCTACTCAAAATTTAATGAATAAGATTACTGAAGGTTGGACCGCTAGCTACATGACATTCTACATAGAGATAAAAAAATCCAGAATAATATTTCCGATGATAGACCATCATTGAAAACATCATTGCTGTCAACTGATGAAAATAATGAATAAATGTGATACTTAAATAAAAATATTTCAGACTAAACGAAACAAAAATTAACTAGAATTGTCATTGAATAAAATTACAAAACCAAAAGGAGGTGAATCCACAAAAATAGAGATGAAAAAAATACCATTTGCTGATGGTTATCCTTGAGTGAGAGAAGTCTCTTCTGTCTTCCGCTGAGTTCCTTCTGCCTTTCCTTAAGAGCCTTCCTGCTCGCTCCCCAGCCTCTCTCTAGCGCGCGCCAATCCGACGACAATTGGCGACACTGTGACGCATACTCCTCTTCCATTTGCTGTCTCTCCTATAATTTATATAATACGCGTTTCTTTAATATTAAATCAATCATCAGAGCGGATGGATTGGAGAAGGGCTATATACAAAACCAAAGAGTCTTGTATAAATTGAGGTAAATGTAAGGCTATTAGCCTGTTGAGCTTTGTTGGAAAACTGTATGAGAAAATTTCAATATAAAGAGTAATGATAGTTAAATCACTATTTAAATCATTATTGTGACTGTATTAAATTGTAATGATGATTGGTACTGTAAGAAAGCAATCCTCCTATTGAACAATGCCCCAGGACAATGCCGCAAAATCTTGACACCTTAGACACGGGATTGGATGTCAAGGTAATTTACATACCCCCTAACACAACCTCCGTATTACAACCCATGGATCAGGGGGTAATTTCTACCTTTAAAGCGTATTATTTGCGCATAACATTAAAAGCAATGATTAAGGCGATAGACACTAATTCCAATCAGACCGTTAAAGATTATTGGCGGTAATACGACATTTTAAAAGGAATCAAAAATCTGAAGTCTGCTTGGGACGAAGTGACAACCAATTGTTTAAACGGCGTTTGGCGTAAACTTCTGCCTGGATTTATACAAGGTGCAAGTGTAGAAGAGGTAGATAACATTAACATAAACGAATACATTATCAGGCTTACATGCGAATGTGGATTCGAAGACGTAACAACCGAAGATGTGACCGAACTGTTAGACGTGCATGACCAACCACTCTCAAATCAAGAATTAGAAGAGTTGATGGAGGTATTAGATCGCCCTCAATCAGAAAATCCCGAAGAAGAAGAAGAGAAGGATGAGAAAGAAAATGATGGGAAAACCCTAAAAACGGCCGATCTAACTCGTATCCTTTCTTCTATAGAAAGTTTAAAAGATGAGCTCTGTGAGATAGATGGAGATTTCAATTGAAGCGCAAATGTTAAAAGAAACGTCACAGCTGCCGTTCGACCTTATGCTATGATTCTGCAAGAAAGGAAGCAACAATCAAAGCAAATGAAATTTTTTCAAAAAAATGTGAGAATTTAATTTAGTACCGACGAACTGGTGAGTTAGTATTTATTTAAAAAAATTCATTATTTATATCAAGAGATTATTATTTATTTTGTAAACGAATTTAACCTGTATTTATTAAATACATTTATAATTTATTTTGAATATATATAGGATATGTATTAAATAAACATGTTAGATTGTTAGAATTTTGACACGGAACCTAAACTTATATCGTCCATTATATTTGTGTTCATTTTACGCCGGTGTCTCTCGGAACGGAACCCCGGCGTAAAACGACGTTTACCTGTATTATTAAACAGTAATACAAACTTGACACAAATGAAATGATGTTTTTGAAACTATCAGATCTATTGTCGTCAAAGTGTGCAATCAAAATATGGAGAGCCATGTGGGACGGATTTATTGGATAGGACTAACATCATACCTGATCGAGTCTCTTCTGTGCCTCGTGTAACTGTTCCTTTTCTTTGTGCCACCTTCTCTCCCTTTCCTGTTGCTCTTGTTGGAACACTTCTCTCTCCTTCATAAGCTCTAGACGCTGCGCCTCCAATTCGTCTGCACGCATGTCTGCTTCAATGTCACTGGAAGGATTATAAGCTTTGAAATGAAAGTCATTTTTGTAAAATAATCACAGCAGAAGAAATAATCACAGAAGTATAGAAGTAATAAAAAATATATTCTACCAGGTTGACTGAATATGTTGTTTTTCATTCGCAGCTATGACTAGTTTGTTTGCTCAACTGGCTTATGGTGGTAGTCAATAAAAGGTTCAATTAGTCTTATTACAAGTGTTTTGTTTTCTTACCATGTGACATTTCAATGAGTTTTTTCATACTATTACGTGATCCTGTAAAGTAGGAGACAGTTTAAATTGAGGGTAATTATACTATTGTAAGTATTTGTGTGAGTTGAATAAATAGTCATTACGCTTTATTACTCAATGAAAAACAATCAAAATAGAAAATTTTAAAAATACAAGTAATAACAATAAAAGCAAGCAAAATAATTTTTTTAATGCATTCTAAGCACAGACCAATAAATAAATAGATATGAAATAAAGTGAACATATAGGAGAGGGGTTTGGAACATTAGTTGCGGGACGAGGGACATTCTACACACATTATTTATGGAAACATAAATCCGATAGTTTGTGACACATTTATGCAACAGTGAAAGTATTTACTCTTTGTGTAAACAAGACGTATTTTTTACATTAATGCATATTATATTGTCAGTGTTTAAATTTTTGTTCTAATCGAGTCATATATTTTTAAAAAGTCGCGGAACGATTGCTTAAATGTTATCAAAATGATCACGTGGGTGATACCAAATTGAACATATTGAAACAAGGAAGTCTATAATTTGGTAGTCTGTGATTCTAAGTGTAAAACCCCGTTGATTATACATTTTTTAAATTATTATAATCACTAATTATCAATTTCGTATTAAAGCCACCTGTTAATTCAAAAACTTCAGTAAAAAATTGCAAAAAATAGTAATTTAAAATAATTCTGAGCATATCCCGTCAAATCATTTTTGACGTAAATTTTGAGAATGCTCTCAATCTTCTTCCGGATACCGCAGTGGAAGTGACCTAGAGGTAGATCAATGAAGAGGTGGGCTGACTGTGTGGAAGATTGGAGCAGAGTGAGTCCGGGAACTGGAGAAGAATGGCCAGGGATAGGAATCGGTGAAGGGGGCCAAATCCTACCCTGGTATGTTGTGCAGCAGAAGAAGAAGAATAGTTATAGCTCCATATTATTTATTTAAAAACTCATCAAAAATTATTATTTTTGGTTTGATATCCATTACATATTTGCTATTGAAGCTCTCGTGATTTTTTCACAATATGTATGTGGTTATTTTTATATACCTCAATTATTTTGCATGTTTTTAATTGGTTTTATCCTTCGCGAGTTGATTTGATGTTTATTTTTAAACATTGTATTTTTTGTTTTTATCTAATACTCCATAAGTTACAAAGATGTTACAATCTGGCATGAGGATCCAAAGATTTGCTTTGTTGACAAAAAGAACAGACTATTGTTGATGTTGTAAAGAATACTGAACATTTTAATACATGGCCATTTCACAGAATTCTGCGTGATTTCAGCGTTATACTAATAAAAAATTACAATAATAATAGAGAATGCAATCGAAATGGGACCAGGAAATTATGGAGAAAATTGCATAAAATCTGATAACATAAATCCAGGTTCCACTGCTGTATTGACTGATTTGTACAAATAAGTTTAAAATAGTGTATCGGGGCCAAATCAATATTTCCCTTTGAGTCATCCATATTTTCATAAAAATTGACATTCAAATAGAATATAAGACAGAAAAAATTATGGTTTAAATATAACATAAGTAAAGAACAAATTGATCATTTTAATATTCAGCCATTCAATGGTGTTCAAATAACATGATGATGACTTACCCCACAACGCTAGCCAGATTCTCAGAGCTAGCAGCGAGGTCCGTTGTAGACCAGGATAGCAATGAAAGGCGAGACAAATTCATGCAGGACGTGCTACCCTCTTTGCGTAATTTGGCCGCCTCCGCCGGATCATTGTAGCGAAACATGTTGGTACGCCCCAATAGTAGGATACAGCCTGATTAAATAAAAACTATTGTTAATCTAGTATTTTTAAAGGAGAGAAATAATAATTTGCAGTCTTTGGAATTGGTTTAGAGATTTGAGTGTAAACTTTCCTGCCGAGTCAAAAGTCAGAGGTATACAAATAGATTTCTTCACCTAATTGATTATACAGTAAAACACTGTTTATCTATATTTCATATTTTCACAGAATTTACACATTTTTTTTAAATTTTAGACCCGAAAATAACATTTCTCACTAATTTCTACTGATAATTCATAAAATCTAATTATTTGTAGTTTGTAGATGTTTTTGACACTCAATGTAAATAAAATGTTAACATATTTTATACAGATTTTTTTTTCGTGTTTCGTTCTCTAAAATGGCACTTTGTAATTCATGTAAATCCATAACCATTTGAAAAAATGGAACTTATTTTAAAAACTGCCAAAAAATTTATATTAAAGATAAAATAGTCCGAAAAAAATTGAATTCTGAATATCTCCCTGAATTCCAACTTAAAAAATCGTGGGAAAATAATAAGCTTCATCCATTAAGACCAGTGAAGCATGAGGATTAAAAGGTTTTTGATTATTTTTCACAAGCATTTTAAATATTCCAATTTATTTCCCAACTTTAATGGAAAGGCTAGTTTGATCGGTAATCAAATGAATGGGCGTGATTTTGTTGCATCAAGTGACTGGTGAATCTCTCCAAGAAGCCAGTTTTTAATATTGGACTTGCCATGTCACCACACACCTCCTTATTCAGGAGAAATTGGTAATTAGATAAACATTTCGACACATAAGAAACTTAAATAATGGACAGTCGCTATGTTTCAGTATGAAAATTACAATGTCAACAGTGGCGGAGCGCATAAAAATGCGGACGCAGTAAACTGATGATTTTTTAAAAAGATTTCTTTCTAATGTTGCATTAAAAAAAATTGTTTTCATTATTCATAATTTGGATTTTTTTTTTTAAATTTCGGTTCCGTGAGTTACGAATTAATAGAGTTTTACTGTATTATTACCTACAAAGTTATTTTATATTGATTACTATAATGTGTAACTATAAAAACCAAAAATTTTTCATTTTCAAAGTTGAATATTCAATAATTGATTGTTTGAGCTCAGTGAAAAATATCTATATTTTTATTTGTTAACTTTGTTTCTTCAAAGCAATTTATTACCTTGACTGAGTTTGGCGGGCTTGTCAATGAGCACCGTGTTGAGCCAGCACTGAGCATTGGGGTCGGGGTGTATTGTGGCCACTCCATCCTGAAGACTTATCTTGCAGTGCTCCGGAAGGACACCACCGCCAGTCAGGATTATGTCAGGAAGCGTGTCACATTCCTCACTGCCTATCAGGGTTTCTCCTTCCTGTGGGCAGGACATCATTTTAATTCTGAACAATACACGTATTAAAATAAGTTTTCTATTTGTGTTTTTTTAAATAAGTAGACCGAGTGTGCACATGTAAAATTCTTGTTCAACAAAATAATGACAATGGAAGTTCAACAAAAGGAAGTATTGAGATTGAATTAGATTATAATATCGCACACCTAGATCAAAACAAAGACAACACAAAGTCATTTTTCAGTAGACAAAAAAATAAAAACATTTTTCTCCATTTTTTGTTACTAAAGTTATGAAACTAAATTACATTTTAGGTCATAAATATATCCTAAAATGACATTATTAGAGAACTGGGGCTAATTTAGTTGCATATATGACAGAGTATTCAAATACAATAATTCAAAATTTTTGTTTTTTTTTAGTTGTCTTAGTCTTATCTAGGTGTGCGATACGTATTATCATATAATCAAATTATGACAAATTGATCGCACATGTATAGTAAATATCTACACATATACTTTTTTTTTTAAATGCTTTAAAATTGAATGGATCTTTCATAATAAAATTGATTGAAACCACATATTGCTGTAGTTTTTGCAAAAAGATTCAAAAACCTTACACTAAATTGATACTTCAGACAGCAAAAACGCGAATCGTATCCCCTTAAATATATCAAATAGTGGGTGATAGTAATAGCTGGACACACATCGACTGGATACATGGCAACTGCTCACAGTGACAAGTGCACAAACAGGCAACTGCACACTTAGATGTAGCACACAAAGTAATAGAACATTAAATGCATTACTTAATATTACTTATTAAGCTACTTCACAATACCTTACATTTCTTTAAGATAAGTTACATTAAATTAAGTTTGGTGATTAAATACAAAGTCATGGTAGCAGAGTGCAGTTGTTATGGAATCAAAATTTTTAATGTAAATGAAGAACGATATACAGATTATTAAGAAATAAAACAAATGAATTGTATTGTGCATAACATAGTATGTAGTCAGTTTTGGAAACACTATGATATGACATAACAAGTTTGCATAGATATATAAACACTAACAATAGTACAACTAAAATATTTTAAATATTTTTTTTACATTCTCCTAATAGTACATATACTCAATTTTTTCTTGGAAGATGGCGACATTATCAGAAGACTATCTCAAGGGTTAAATTATTAATTTTAAGAAATCTAACAAACCTTTAGATGGTACAGTGTTACGCCTGTGGAAAGCAGGTTATCATCTATACCAACGAGATGGGGCATATCTGAATCCAGCACCACTCCGAGACCACTCTTTCTGAGTCCGAGAGCTTTCTGCTCCTGCAGAATCTGTTGGGTCTCTCGCCACTTCTCCGTCCACTTTTCTGTGAGTACCTTTTCCTGAGCCTCCTTTCTCTGAAGGGTGGCTAACACTTGGGGCTCATTGTGAATTAAATCCTGAAGAAAAATATGTAATATTAATACTAAAACTGTAATATATCATGATGTAGCGATTGTATGACACGCGCATGTTGCACACTCTTTCTCTTCGGAATCGTAGATCAAAACACATCTTTTATATTGTATTAATACTTGTGAGATCTGTAATAAACTGTATTGTTGTACATCGAGTTCTTGACTACCCGAATTCCCGCACACAAGAAGACACCATTGTTTGCAATGTAATAGTCGGGTTAAGGATATAACAATAACGACTTTAAATTCTACATCTGTATACCTTAAACATAAGAGTAGCTCAAATTTAGTCAAAACTAGAAAAGAGGTAATTACTGGTCTTGATTAATATGTGTGACCGGTATTCAATGATAACAGTGATTGATGTGATCATCGTTTTATGATGATATCACAATAAACTAAATACATTATCAAAAACTAGTAGTGAAGAGATAAATTGCTACTCTTGACGGACTAGTGCGACTGTGATTGCTATTGAATGATATCAGTGATTGAAAACTGTGACTGTGATCACAGTTTTAATGCTATTTATATTTACAATAATAACAAAATAATATTGTACTTTCAATGTTAGTCTCAAAAATAATAGGCTGAAATAAACTTGTTAGTCAAATCCAGTTGACAGCTCAATTCTTATGCACTAACCATGCATGCCAGCAACCAAGAAAGCATATTTTCATAGATTTCGCTAGATGTTATTCAAGTTGACAATATTCAAACAAGTACCAGAAATCACAACATTTTCAAGCTATAAATCACTATCAGTGATTGACTCACAATTCTAACACCTAAATAGTATTCAATTTCTTAACAAAATATCAAATACAAATACAGCAAGCCGTCGACCAATTAAGTTCTTTAATAAAATAAATATATATATATATATATATATTCAAGATGACAATACTTTCAGACAAGATTCATGAATCACAATATCAGTCAGAGACTGTTTCACAGTTCATGAATCAATAATCACCATTTGATAATAGCCAAATGAATTAACAAAAAAAATATCTAAAAACATAATTGAAGATACATTGAAGTGACTCCACTCAAAAACGGACAATTGATCAAAACTATCAGTAATTGACTATTTTTTGTTTTATTTAAACACACATATATATATTTTAAATGGCACTTTTATTTTTAAATTTTATTAAAAGACGAATGACACTTACAACATGCAATCCAATCTGAGATCTCAGCTTGTCAATCTCTTCACGCAGCTCCCTGATGAGTTTGACATTAGGATCCTCGTTAATTGTCGGTTTGTTGATGATGTTCTTGGCTCTGTTTGCATATCTTAACGTTGAAAGGGTTTCCCCGTAGTTGCAGTCCGCTGGTGATATCTGTGAATGGGTTTTTATCTTATCACGAGAGGTCTGTATTAACATGACTCACAAACATTGTGCAAATGCCAAACAAAATAGTTTATTCATTTAGGCTACTTTATTTATTAGATAAAACATGCAAAACTGTTTTTAAAAAATCTAAACAAATTATATCAGTGAGAAGAAATTATTATGTATGTATATGTAAAGATAGAAGAACAAACATCTGTATAATTGGTGTGTCAAATATCATATTTGATAAGAACACGCTCACATTTGTCAAACAATTGGTTTATTGACTTGGAAAAAGTTAGCACTGTTGTGTGAAGGTAGATTCAGAATTTATTTATTTACATGTAGTTATCATCTATAAAATGAAAAAAAACTGTTATCGTATTGTTATAAACAAATACTAAAAAATAACAATAAAATTAAGTTTATTAACAAAGGTGAACAAAGTAAAAATATTATAAAATAACACTGAAAATAAAAATATAATGTGAGTCTTCTTTTTTTACATAAAATAAATGTTTTGAATTTTAAAAAATGAAATAGGTTACAAATATAAAAAACTGCAAAAATAACAACAGTGAAAATAAACATGTCCCTATGAAAAAAAAACGTGAAAGTTAAAAAACATGAAAATAAAAATGTCCTTACGTAAAACTTAGGGTCGGTTGTGCCATCAGTAGTAACTTTTTACTATAGTAAAAAAAGTAACTAAAGTAAAAATTTTTGCGAAAATGGGTCATTTGATAATTAGTAAAAATGAGAATCGATAGTTAAATATGGCGGGCTTTTCACAGCTGTTCCAAAAGTCATCTGACACATAGATACTTTGAAAGTTACAGTACACAACAATTAATCATTCAATATCCCGCTATTTCAGTTATGAGAGTTCGTCCGATGATGATATCGTTGTTTAATATACATTATTACACATAATACGAAAAAATTTCACCACCAAAGTGACAGATATCGAACGCCTAGGAGAAAAAATCCATAGATATTGCATAAATTAAAGCATATTTTATGATTATTTGTCGCAGCTATAGACGTCTTCATTTATGCTTTGACAGTAGTAAATTTGATGTATCAACAACACGCAAAAGGACTTTTACTACGGACGTTAGTAAAAAGTTACTACTAATCATACAACTGACCCTTAAACAGGAAAATAAAAAATGGCACTGACATTGCACAATCATTTTTGATATGAAACAATGTGGATCATTCTGCAGAGACTGTCATCAATTCCATTCAAATATTTTCAAAATTGTCATTGAACCTAGTCATTTTTCATCCATAATTCTATCAAAGAAGATTTACAAAACTGTTGATTGCAATGTACTTAATAGTAATAATAATATAAATGCTTACAGCCGCAATCATGATAGTTTTGGAGTTCCCCCCGAGGGAGTCCTTCAGCAGCCATGTGAGGACCGAATCCCTGTAAGGTATGAACACATTCTTGGCTCCCTTTGCGTTTTTCTGAGCGCTGCCAGGCCCGGTACTGCTGTTCTGCAAGAGAGATGACTCGGCCAGTGCGGATATCACAGAGCCGAGTGTCACCAACGATTTATTGATATGAGCACCCTCCACTAGTCGCTGACCGGTAGCGCCAGTAGCATCAGCACGTTCACTGAAAATTCAATTAAATTGTAAAAACAGCTGTGTGTCTTTTTAAGCAATAATAGGTTTAAGGCGATGAAAGAAGTTTAAAAAAACCAACAAACTGTATGAGAAACTACAAACACATAAGCAAAAGATTAATACAGGAAATATGTGGTGCTCGCCATAGCATAAAATTAATTTTAGAATTTTATATGTTGGATCTTAATATTTTTACTAATTAATTTTATATATTGATAACTAAAACACTGATTTTACTGTGTGATTTTATTTATCTTTTGAACAATTTTTTTTTCAATTTTTGAATTTTTTATGTCAAAACTAGTTCTGAGAGCATCAAATATAAAAAGAATATGCAAACGTATTAAATGATCATTTAATTAAAATTACTTAAACAATTAGAAATCATAAATATTATCAATGAGCAAATATCTATAACACATTTCTACTTGATACGTTTAACAAATTAATCACCCATTCACAATAACAAAAAGTTCTACATAAATATTGTTTAACTATTGTATGTCCAATCTGATAACATCAGAAAAGAAACAGAAGGAAGAGGCATTAGGATCTGAATTTTAAAAAAAAGTTATGGAAAATGTCTTTGAATAAGAGAGAGGATAATTCTGAAAATGGTGGTCATTTTTCAGAATTACCATCAACATTTTTCCAAATGTGTTGAATAAAATTAATTATTACTAGCAGAAAGCAATCAGCTTCACCGATATAATTAGGTTGAGGTACTGGTGGTGGTATTTCGGTGCCGCACTGCTTTTGCCAATTAGTGGCCGCTTCGCAACCAATGTTTTGTAAAACCTAATTTTAACAGCGAAAGTATAATTTATTATCAAAAAAAGGAAGAGGTCTGCCACCTTACAACTTAACACAAACAAATACCCAATCACATATATTCTTAAAATGATTTAAATAGTAACATAATGTAATTAAATGAATTAATTTGTTATATTCTTGCCACACACATGATAGGCGACGGATTATAATTCCGGATCTCTTAAAAGCAGGCGAATATTATTATCAGTCATGGACAAATATTCAAATACTTGTCAGTAAAAAGGTTTAAAAATATAATTGATGCAATTCCAGAAGTTGTTTTTTTTTCTATTTAAACGATTCTTCTTAAAATAACCATTGGATGAACCTCAATAAACAAAATAAATTGGTAAAATAATCTACACATAAGAGACTTACAGATCCATTAGATTTGACAGAAATGTTACTTTGGGTAAGATCTCGCAGCTTGAAAGATTTAAAGTTTGACGCTTAAATGCACCAGCCTGTATTTCACAAAATATGTATGTATATTTTTGTGAGATTACAAATTACATAATTTTCCCTTAAAAAAATTAAAAATAATAATCTCTTTATTTTACATTTAATATTTTTGCCTTGTACTTTACATTATCAGACTATCATGTATATTTGTTTGTAACTATGTATATATTCATTTGTGACACATATATCACTTATATTATGTACATACCCAAAGCTAATCTATTCAACATTGCTCTGAATGACCTTCCGTACATCTAAATCTAATGTATCTGTTATCATATGTACTATTTGGCTATTATGGCGGCCAGTGGTGACCACTGCGCGGCCAGGACTTATTGCATTGCTTTAACAATGGTGTATTATGCATCCTTATTATATTGCTTTAGATGAAATATAGATTCTATATGCAGATAGTGGCTGCAAAGCAATTACAGCATTTCTTAATTATTCTTCATCATTCCACTTACGACATAAACATTACGAACATATATTAGACAGATGATTGACTGTGCAAAATGACAGATGGTCAATATATAATACTTGCCAATCAGAAAAATTCATACAATTTCGCTAATATATATTTTTTCTTACTCGTAATAAAGACAATGTACACTTTATTTCAAATTGAATATATTTGCGTACTGTTAGGATCGGTTGGTTATGTGATCAGCAGTAAATTTTTACCATGGTAAGTTTTTACTGTAGTAACTTTTTACCATCGATCATGGTAAAAATCAATTTCAGAATTTTGGTACGTTAAATTTACTACTATTACAATCTCGCCTATCAGTGTGGCAAGGCAAATAATCATGAAATATGCTTTATCTATATTTACCCTTGTTCGAGACCTGTCACTTTGGTGAAGAATTTTTTTTTCAGATTGTGTGTCGTATTCTGTTACTTTTAAAGTATCAATGTGATAGATGACTTTTGAAACAGCTGTGAAGAGTCCGCCACATTTAATCATCGATTCACATTTTTACTATCGGATATCGGAAAGTAAAATTAGTTTACTGCGGGATGTACTTTCCAGAAGTAAATATTATTTTACCAACGATCAAACAACCCGTTTCTGTAATTTTTTTTACTTTAGTAACTTTTTTACCATAGTAAAAGTTACTACTGATCACACAACCGGCCCTTATTGAATATATAAAAGAGAAAATATTTAAGTAATCTTAATCTAGAGATATTAAAAACACATTCGACATATTCGCTACTTTGGTATTTTTTCTTACTGGCAATGACACTTACATATCTAAATATAAATCCAATAGCAATAGCGACAAACTGCAATCATATTATTAGATGGCAGGCTTTCCCTATGATCAACTAAAACTGTATATGACTATGATAGATAACTTAATGACCTGTATTAAAATATCTTGTAGATAGGTATATCTTAAAAATAAACTATAAATATCTAATGGATGTATAAATATGTATGTGTATAATTTAAGAATAATGAATGATATTGAATGCCATAAACAATAATTGAAAGAGGGATCAAAATTTGTCTTTTCACTGTTATTTCAGACTTTTCAGTTGTATTGTATAATACCAATAATGAAATCTGCAATATGACAAAATTGTGATTTACTTTTATAGTATCAAATGACCTGATAAAGGCTAAACAGTCATTCTGATAACAGTAAAAATGGATATAGTGATTCGATTGAATATTACAATAGAATTTACTACACCATTTCTATTTGATTTAACTCACCTTCCGGCTAAATCCACGAGATGAACCTTTGAGACAGTCTCACTCGGCATATTATTGTGTTGCAGGAATACCGCTTGGACAAAAGTGATTGTGAATATTGCATGAGATCTGCTAGAGACGTCGTTCATCTGAGTGGAGGCTGTTGTGCGATGTAAATTGCCGCGGTGCATACATTCCTAAAAACATTTATTTTTAGGTATTCAATATAATTCGGTACAAAATTTGTTGATAAATAAAAATATTAACTTTGGAATTTTCCGTCATCAACCCATTTGAGTTTAAAATGAGAGATTATTTTATTATTTTAAATATAATCACAAGCAATTGTTTATATTTTTAATAAAAATGTCAAGTTTGGTTTTATTTAAGGTATCAAAATCATTATCAAAAAATATATATTTCAGTTTCGTTTTATATTTCAAATGGGACACCACGATAAAAACTACAGTATCCGAGTCGAACGTGAGGTAGACTGAAGGATTCATTTAGAATAACTGTGTCAGAAATATGTAGTAGAATAAAACAAAACACAAAACTAACCTCTTTTTAAATTGAAAATGACAAAAATAATAAAATAGAACTAATACTGAATTAGCATATTACCTGGATATCATCATAATCGGACACAAGATGTTTGGAGAGATCCTGTACGTAAGGTCCCAACCTTGGATGCTCTCTGACTTTGAGCGAATGTCCAGCTTCACCTCCCAAAAGATCCTTTACTCTCTCATTGTAAATTTCTAAGTAGCTAACTTCGGTTCGATAAGAGGCACCGTTTTCCTTGCCAGCAGCGACACGAGAAAAGAGACTTCTGCATATTCTCGGTATTAAACCCTGGCATTCCTAAAAAGTAAAAAGGACAAATTGCATTCTGAGCATCACTAGTCAAAAATAAATATTTATACATTTCATTTTTATATTTTGCTATATAATTAATAATATAATACTATATATTACCGGTGATCCCATCATGGTAAATGTTTTGCCACTGCCAGTCTGCCCGTACGCAAACACACAGGCATTATATCCTTCAAATGCACTGTCTATTACGTCAACTCCCAAATCTGCAAAAACCTAGAACACAATAAACAATATGAAAAACCTGATAACAAGATGAAAAAAAAGATTTGTCGGCTACAGTTTATATTTATTGCTTTATTTGTATTGTTCATTTATATAATACTAACATTACGTACATTCTCAAATAATTTAAAAGGAATTATTATTTTGAGAGCGTATACTTGTATATAAAATAAATCTAACATTAAATTGATAAATATAATGTTAACCTTGCCTTCCCGAAGTGGGGTATTCACATTCCCCATAGATCGCTTTAAACTCAATAGCTCAATAATTATGCAAATGATTTCATTCTTATTTTTTGTAATTTTCACGGAAATAGTGATGAAAATTTTGTCAATTTTTGTTTTTCAAATTTCTAAGCGTATAATATTTAAAAATATTGTTTTCGGTCCAGTGATCTTCGCGCGGTACATACACCTGCGCATGTCGAAACCATACCCCTGTGTCTTATCTTTTAGTTATTGTGCTTATTATTTGTTTCACTCTAACTAATGCACTGGGTAGCCCCACACCACAGATGCGAACGAGGGAGTCGCGGCATTCGGACAAGAGACGTCCGGCGAGGCGGTAGGGCATATTTATATGAATATGATCTGGGGTGTTTCTATACCCCGCTTCGGACCACACGGTACTATCGAAACATGTACATACAGATACTTGTTTATATTTAACGTCATTATGCAGCATATATTTTAACTGTTTCCAATTTATTCCTCTTACTTTCAAATCATTGCAATATTAACTCACAATGTGCATTGTTTCCATTTTCATAGATTATGTTTCTTAGACAATGTTTTCAGATATTATTCAAAGTTGAAAGATATTGAAGTGCGAAGTTTAAGAATTTCATTAAAAAAATCTTTTTACATTACTTTCTTGGATTGAAATCTGATAGAAACACAATCTCATGATTACCTGTTCTTGAGAAGCAAAATTACTATCCTCACTCTCAAATGACCAATATGAATGGTCAAATGTGAAATCTTTGTATCGATCCCTCGCAGAATCTGCCTGGTCGCGGATTGCTGAAGTCTGAAAGCGATGCATCACATCAATAAGATTGATTATTGTAAATTAAACAGATATAATAAATTCTAAGTTCGTAGCTATCAATTTCTTGAGTGATCAGAAATGTGGAGCTGATAAAATGTCTCACTTGATTAATTGTATGGCAAGAATTGCTCTCTAATTCATCTGTATAAAAACAAAAGAATTGTTTATCAGTGAAATTATTTTTATCGACTATGGTTTGATAATAAAGAAGACAGCTATCATTTTGAGATCTAAATTTATATTGATATATATAAACTAACCTTTAGTGAATGTAATCTGGTCTTTTTTCCATCCATCTGGACAATTAGTTTTGCATTCATATCCAATTCCCTGAAAACAACAAATAACAAATGTTTCGCAAAATCTTAATTCATGAAATAAATAACACTATGAACACCTACTTAAAATTATTACAAATATCATCTCTTAAAAAAATGTATGTTTCGTAATAAAAGATATTCAAGGGTAAAACATACATAACATTTTTATTTGTTTTTTTATCTACACATTATCATATTATTTCACCTGCTATATTTAAAATAACAATCATTAAAAGTCAGCACGACTATGCGCTCTAAAAACATTAGATTAGTTTTGATTACCATAATAACACATATACACAAATAATATATTGATGAATATTAACAATTCAATCACCCCTAGATTATTGTCAATCAAAATTAAGCCTGAAAATATTAGTAGAATTCATATGGACTTGAAATATTGTACAAACTCGTTTTTTTAGAATATATGGTAAATTATCATTGAAATATTAACGATTGTTGCCCCAGATCTGTTGTTTGTGAATTGTGAATGCCTCAGTACATACCTTTGGTTGAACGGGCGAACTCGCACGGCTACTTTTAAAGACGCCATCCTTTATCATAATAGCATTAATAAACTAATATTTTAATGAAACTAATAGATAAACATATTTATCAATAAAACTACAAAGAAAACGTCATTTCGGAAATATCCATTAACATGACAGTTGATTAGTATTGTAAATGTTGCCTGCTATAGAAAGACATGTATGAGCTTATAAAAATGTTTTGCGTACAACATTACAAGTGTTATCACGGCACGCAAAAATAACCTTTATGTCTAAAATTATTCTTTTGAGATTAATGTTTGTGGTGATAACAAAACTCTATGGATCATGTAAGCCACTCGAAATTAACATTTACATATATGCATATGTAATGTTCTTAACATATAAGACCCATAGATGTTGATTCGTGTTCGGTGAATGAAGTAACATTGTTATATTTGGTATAAAAAATACAGACGTGGTAAATAAATAAAGAAATATGTAATAAATTGAGATGAAAATGTAAAATTGTATATTTCATTTTATACACATAATTTTAATTTCTAAAAATATTAAAACGAACATTTAGAATATCATTTATCGTTAAACTAAATTCATAATTATTAGTATTAATTTGAAAAAAGTTTCGGAAGTTTTATTATTATAAGATTATTAAATATATTCTTACGAGACTTTTGTTAGATCTGTTAAAATACTTTGTAAAGTTAGGCTGGTGAAATAAGTTATGAAAATTACTCATTTAGGTTAAAAAAAGGTAATGCCAAGATTAAATAAAGGTCCAGCACATAATATTTAGTTGATTATTAAAACAATTACTGTTCCAAAAAGTATAAATAAAAAACTTTAAAAATGTATTTAATTTTTGGGAAAAAATAATATAAATTATTTTTTCTCAAAAAGTTCATAGTTATATTTCATATTTGAGTTCATTTACATTTCATTCATAATATAATATAATTTGTATAGAAACATTGTTTTGTTAGTATGTATTCAGTGAGTATATTTAGTTTTTATAAATGAATATTGAACCTAGTTACCGAGTTTTGAGGGATGTTTTAAAAATGTTTTGATCGCGGTTTAATATTTTTTATTAAATACACTAAAGATTGTTCAAACAGAGATAAGCGTTTAATAAAACTTTAAAGAGTTTTCGAGCCGTCATTTAATCCAGTTACCATATTTTAATATATCGTTAAATTTTCATAACGATGCGTAGATTCATTTATTAAAAAAAATAAACAATTACTCAACATAATTTTACTAAGCTTAGAGTTGGTTTATTTGAGAAAAATGCTAGCAGATATATAAATATTATTATATTATGTTGAGGTCGCCTCATAGATAAGGGTCGCCTTCAAGGGAGAAATCTATCGATTGTTGAGTGTGTTGAAAATATGAACGTGTTTAAACATATTTAGAATTATTCTATGCTTTTTCGCGCCTTTGATATAGCCCCTCTTTTTTGACGGGCCGTTTTCGTTTTTCCATGATTTTGCTAATTAGGATTTGTGGAACTCTTAGGTGATCTCGCCCGAGTTTTCTTTTTGAGAAGCAAATCTACAGTAAGTAAGATACAATAAGTTTAAAACCCTGGATTTCGCATAAGTTTTTTTCATAAAGTACTAATTATGACACGTAGCTGAAATAAATTCTGAATTTTTATGAATTATGTAATACACCTAACCAAAATTTAAAAGAATGTCGTTTTTGTTTTTTTAGATTAACTAGCAGTCATGTCTGATTCGGTGTCTCGTCCCATGAAATTCCCCTACACTCTTTCAGCCAAAATAGCCCAATTTCCGTTTAAATTTCATATCCAGAATAATTGGTTCTACAAGTACTACGTTTATGGATTGATTGCTAGCGTTCCGGCTTTTATTTACATCCATAACTTGGGTAAATATATTTTAAATTTACTAATCAATTAATAGGTTTTATATAGTGGTTACGACGACTTAATTTTTGTTCTAAAATCCTCGCTGTTATATGGAAATAAAAAGCTCTCTCAGTAGTTAGCTATGTAGGAAATAGTTTTTCCTAATGAACAAATTAATGAAAACTAGAGGTGTTTCTGAAGTCACAAACCTTTTACTGACACAGAGACAGTGAAAAAGTAGTGTCGCAATGCATGTTGTGAGTTTGTGCCAAAATAAACGGTCATAAAGCGTCATGACGCTCTGTAACTCTACTTCAAGCTCATGTGATTCAGACTTGAGCAGCACACACTGTGTATGCGTTAGGTAGATGTTAGCATTCATTTCCGGAACATTGTAGCAAACTTTTATTTATCTTAAAGTTTTTATTTTATTTACTTACATTCTTCATGTTATAATATATAGTAGGTATATTATGTTATAATATATAGTAGGTATATATACTATAATCATATTATGATCAGAGCAAATTGTGGATTTTTAGAATAAATTAAGATTTTTCATCCCCTTTATCCTAATCGGGTCGGGGGCCTAACGCTTGGACAACACTCTTCCACCGTTCTCTGTTCTGCGCTGTGTCGATTATTTGGGGTCACTGATAGTAAATAAATAGATTTGGCTGGGACCAGAATATTTTATCACATTAAATATGTTCCACTGTATAATATACCTACTATATAACCATTTAATAAATTTTAAAATGTAAAGTTTTCTTGATTAAAAACTATCTACATTTGATTTTAAATTGTGAGATTAAGTACGACATAAACTTCCGTGCAAAGCTGAGAAGTAACTAAGTCGACATGTGGAAATGCATTTTAATATCCATAAATATCAGTATATGTATACTACAGGAATGCTTGTATAAGTAATAAATATAACCAATTTTTGAACTGGCATGTCCGGGATATGTTGCAAGGAACGTATGTAGTATTGTGAACCTATTCCTGTTGTAAAGTGGAAGCAATCGGCAACATTCTGAAGTTCATTATTTTATTTCCTTGGGTCATTTCCAGATTTAACTGAAAATTAGTTTATAAATTCTGTGTGTTTCACACAAAACAAAAGTGTGCATTTTATCCACTTTGGGTACCTCAATTGTGAGAGCATGATACGCATAACGAGTTATGTACTGAAATTCTTGAATAAGAAATATTCCCAGTATATTTTAGCACAAAATTAAATTAGTTTTTTTAAGATAAATTCTTTTGAAATTCGTTAATTGTGGGACATTGTTTCGTGTCGGACAATGCTTGATTTGCATTACATTGCAAAGTTAGTATACATCAGTGTGTGTAATGAAGTTTGTGTTTGTTTCAGCCAACTCTCCCGGAAACAAGCGAGCTCATGAGGAGTCTAAGAGGAAGGAAGCCGAAGCCAAAAAACACCATTAAAAGCATAATGTTTAAATAGAAATTATCATGGAAACATTTTTGTTAATAATGTTTAGACTTTTCTTAAAAATATAATTTTTTTCTTTTCAAAAGTACATTTTGTTTATTTACAAAAACTTGGATAATATATTTCAAAATAGTAGAAAAAAAATCTTTATTAATATGTAAATCTTTCCAATATTTATGAGTTGCAATGAAAAAATAAATAGAAGTCGACACATCAAACAGTGGCGTAGCAACTGCCCTGTTGGCAGCTGCCCGGGATCCCGAAACTACTGGACAATTTTAACAAATTACAGCAGTAACAAATAATAAGCAAATGAGACTATATCACTTTCAATGCTAATTCATATTTTCTCATTATTTATGTATAGTTTGCAGTGTTGACAATAGTTAATAAACCTTCAAATAAGTAATGATGAAAATTATAGTGATTATAATTAATAATTTAATAAATTATAGAGGCTGGTTCCAAAAATTTTAATGAAACCATATTTCTAAATAGTAATGTACCTAGAATGGAGTGAGATACATATATATATTTTTTAAGAACACATTTTTGTTGTGAAGTTGCATTTTCAGAACATAGTTCTGTGATATTTATGGAAAAAATATTTAATTGTTACTGGGATTCGAACCTGGACCTCTTCCTATCTGGGGAAGCACGTTTACCATTTTGAACTTATGTTCTGTAATATTTCAAATTGATACATATACTATTCCATTTAAAAAAATTAATTAATATTATACTTATTCACAAAATAAGTTGCAAATTTCGTAAATTATATTGTTTTAAACTGATATTAAGGAAACCAACTTTTTGTTCATATAATATATTTTTTTAATGCATTGTGTAAAAGCTTTTTGCAGTTTAATATTCTATATATACATATTTCACACTATGATTATTAATGAATACGAGTCACCAGTTTGGAGACATATAGTATTTTTTTTAAATTTATTATCTTGGTTTTATCAACCACTTAATTGAGTTTTAATACATCTAAAAAAAAAAAATTAATTTAATTTAAAAAAAAATCAACTTTTACAGATACTATGAATCTAATCATCCATTATCACATAAACATTCAGGGTTCCATTCCATGATACATTGTTTAGTCAATATTCCTATGTCAACATTCAATTTCAATATTGAATTGAATACAATTAAAAAAATAGCAGTTAATAACGGGTATAATACAGGTTTGATACACTATTTTAAAAAATAAATTAAAAGAATATAATAATCAATTTTTATATAAATCACAGATAAAACATAATGATTATTGACATAGGATTTTATACATAAATAACTTTTCGAATCAAATATCTAAACACCTACCACAAAACATAAGACCGGCATTTTATACAAATAATAGTATAGGAAATTTACTCATAAATTCTAAAGACAAAGATGATAAATTTAACAATTCTGGTGTCTATAAACTTAGTTGCAAGGATTGTGCTGCATTTTATATTGGTAAAACGGGTAGAAATTTTAATATAAGAGTAAGGGAGCATTTGAGATGTTTGAACAATAGTGGGTTTTCAGAATTTTCTAATCATTTGATAGAAAATGGTCATGGTTTTGATAAAAAAATTGGGATTGTCAATTTTGCGTATAAATGGTGTTGGTCACAAATTAAATAATTTGGAATCGTTGGAGATAAATAAAGCGTGTAAAACTAATCAAAAAATTATAAACAACCAGCTAAATTTAACTAGGAGTCCCATTCTCAAATTTTTTCCTAAAAATTATTCAAGTAAATTTGTATTAACAATTTGAGTTAGGTACTAAATTTATTTTTTAAATTATTCTGGTAAAGAAACAATAATATATGTTTTTAGTTAGTTATGACATCCTGAAGAAGAAAATGGTATTTTTCGAAACCTCAATGTATTAAAACTCAATTAAGTGGTTAACCTTTCCCAAACCATGCAGTAGTAACACAGGTCTACTATCATAATTAAACCTGTAATATTTCGCTAAATACATGCAACATAAAATTCATATTTTAGATAATCCTAAAGAAAATATTAGCATTTAGGAATGACTAGTGAAAAACCAATTATGAAAAGGGAATCGTATAAAAACAATTATTTTTTCCATTCAATCCGTTGGTAAATATACAATTTGTGATATGAAAGACAGAGATCACACATTATTTTCACAGTGAAAAGAACAACAAACATACAAATATAATTGTCTCTTTCTCACTAATTAAATGAAGAGAGATAAGAAGGAAGGACATATTGTATACGACTTAGTGAATGCTCTTAATTATGTTATTAATAATTTTTTCAAAATTGAATGCTCAATATTTAGAATAAATTCGTGCCATTAAAGCCATTTAAGCTAATAAAAACATTTTTTCTGTTATTTACGGTAACACGAGTTGACAGCATGGCTGCGTTCGGGTATTTTATATCACGGTATGGTAAAGGTTAATAAAACAAAGATAATAAATAAAAATATGAATTTTAACCACAAAGTTAATATTGCTAATTTTAAAAGTACATATAGTATTGATAATGTAGAAGTGTGGGTTTATGTTGAAGTCATATCAGATTTTGAAGGTTATGATGTGATTAGTGTGAGAATTGGAGATGCTCCAATATTTCATCCACAACTCTCGAGCTCGTTTGAAGGTCACTGAGTGTGGGTGTGGCAGATTACGAGAACAGAAATTACTTACTGTTTGCACTGAGTTTATTGTAATCAAACTTTATAAATGTAGAAGTTAACCTGTACAGAGAAGTTTCTGCACAAATTGTTATCAGAATCAGTTTCTGAAGCTGTTGTCTGGAAGGTGGAGATAGGAAGAGTGAAGCTCGTGAAACGGCGTATTGTAGCACTACCGGCCGCATCGGTATTCCTACATACCATCGGCACTGAGCGTTTTTAAAACTGATAAGAGTTGTTTTATGCCCCGGTACTTGCCAGATAAGTTCAGCATCGCTGGACGGTAATAACCCTCCACAACACCATTGTCTTAACATAGCGAAATACTACATAATTAAGAAACAAAAAATCAATCTAATACAAATTAAATGCATCAATTAGAATGATAACATCAATTTACCGAAAAAGCATTTTAGGTGCCACCAGGAATTGAATCAGGATCTCTTCCTATCTGGGGAAGTGCGTTTTAATTTATTTTTTTTAATTGATGCATTTAATTTGTATTAAATATCATAGAACTGTTTTGAAAAAATTGCATCTTTATAAATAATGTATTCTCTTTAAAAAAAACCACCAATAAATCACATTCACTGCGTAAAAATCTCCCGTGTAATATACAGAGTACCTGTAAATTTGCAAATTTATGAACCCCTATAACTTTGTTAAAAATCAAAAAGTATTATCAATTTTGTCACCATATACTAGTTTAATCTTTCATCTCCCCAAAACACTTGACCCTCGCTACGTAACCCAAACAGATGGTGCTGCGTAGCTGCAATATTTATATGGACACGGGAGCCGTGTTCGACGCACAGGGTGTGTTAAACAAAACTGACGCATCAATATTGAATGTATTTATTTTATATTCCATCCATTCAAATTTAAACAGTATAGACTTATTATTAGCTACTCAATACTTGAAAAATGATTTTTTAATTTGAATGGCAATATGCATATTGCAGATACAATATCTATCGAATAAAGCTCAAAAAAATTATATTTTTTGACAGTTCGCCTTAATGTAAAGAAAATAACTATTTCATGTTCATCTATTGTTTGATCACTGATTGGATCAGTTGCATCTGCCTGATGCACATGAAAGATGATATTTCTCTTTTGGTCGCAAATAGTCCACAGATTAAAGCATTAAATGAGGTACTTCTCCTTTGAACACTTTATTGGTTACAATTCTCATACAATATCTTAATAGGGCGACAGATGTCGCCTTGTATCAACAAATAAGTAATCGGGACGACATCTATTTTTTTATCAGTCAGGATTTACATAATAAATAACATTCTTCAATATTTAGATGACACGGAAACTACTTTGACTGACTGCCCTGGGGGGTTCTAGTAAATTGGAGTAAAAATTAGAATACATAACAATAAAACAATAATTTTTGTTTGTTTACAAGATTTTTATTAAGATAGCAGACTTATAAAATTGTGAAATTTGAGACAAATTCAAACACAATATAAAACTTGTATGTGATGTAAAAATGAATGGATGTTGTTTATGATATAAGACAATACATTGTTGTGGGTTTAAAACCAACATGATAGTCAGGGGCGGCAGGGGGGGGGACAGCCCCGGCGTGTAGTACAGAAATTAAGCTTTGTTGAATGTGCAAAAATCACTATCAAAGATACAAGTCTTGCATTATGTAAGAGGGCCATTTTTTTTTTTACTACCCCAGGTGCTAAAAATTCTAGTTCCACCCCTGATAATGTTAAGCAAAATATACAGTTTGAACACATCAGGTAGAAATGCAAATAAAAAAAAAATCTCACTTGGGAATGTTGTAAAGTGTAGATTTTGAGGGGAATTAAGGGAAAACATTTTAAAATGAGAAAATAAGTTTCTATTATATATTAGAAGACCTTGCTGACCATACTTGAAAGTCTGAAATTCAAAAATGAAAAATAACATCAAAAATAATTATACATCTTTTAAATTGTACGTTATCGTCGGTGCCAGTGAATTGTATAAACTATATAAGTTAAACGACTTCTTCACATTGTCATAATCTACGTCAACTTTGAATTAGCATTGGTCAATGAAGGTAAGACTGATTAAAAACCTGGCGATGGGATTTTAACTCCGACACTTGGATCTACAGGCGAGAGTGCTATTGATTAATCAGGTATATTAAATTACAGCAAAAGGTCACATATATTTATGCATTTTCAGAGCAATTTGCTCTTCCCTAAGGAACAAGGTAAAAGTGTTATAAATTGTCTTTTTTTTAAAGTTAATCAATTAATTATTAGCCTTATCAAAATTCACTATTCTCGTGTGAAAATATAAACATATAAAAACAAACTCATTGTAGATTTAGAATTAATGTTTAATTCAACTCTTAACAGAAAGAGTTTCTTGTGTCTAATTTAGCTTTTCTTTAAACCCAACCTAATTACAAACATGTTATGTTGTTACTCCTAGTGTAAGCAAAATGCACCGGGTAATTTTCTTTTGATAGATAATACATACTGCTAACTGAACAGCATATATCTCATTGAGATATCTCACACCCATATTAAAAATTAAAAGACAATATTCTATATGTGAAAAATAAATTTATTTGATTTCATTGCAGATTTATGTTTGCGATTGTGCTGTTTCGAGAGTTTTTATAACTTCTGTATCTTTACTAACATTCAAACCCAATTTTAAGTATTCTGATAATTTGCTGGTCCCTTGTTAGTTTCGATCCGTTACTAAAATTTACTACAATATTGCACAATTGTATATACGATACATGAAAAAAAGATTTCCCACAATTTACATATCCCTGGTAGTGATGGTTAAATCGTTATTGTGACCAATTAAGTTATATTGTAACTATGATTGGCAACTGATTATTCATTATTTTTTGAGCAATGACTGGTATACTAGAAAGTAAATCTCCAACAATTCAATATTAATATGTGTAATTGATTATCTCACTTCCCCTGTAGAACTGTATCCTTCCTATATCCTATCTATATGTATATCTTTCTAATTGATGCATTTAATTTGTGATAAATATTAGTTACCAATCATCATCGCAATCATTCACATAACAGTTTACCATCATTAGTCCCTGGTCAACGATGCAATTACATGTGAAAAAATTTAATAAGGTTTGGAAAGAGGGTATTTGGGTAGGAATTTTTCGGTACATCTAATATTATTGATATCAGATAGGCAATAAACATAATTTGATCATTCTGTAAAATAACAATACGTTAGATGATGGTTCAAGTGGGAGCATACCTAATACAAAAAAGAGTGTGTTAAAATATTCCTGATGTTACTTACTGATCACTGTAACCGCAAATAATAACAAGACTTGGTCCGCTCTGTATGGTCAAGAACAAGCAGCTTGCACAAATACAATCAATCTCTACATTAAGGGGTTAAAAATTACAGATACGTATACAGTAAAACAATGCCCGTTAATTTAAAAAATTTCAAACATCCAGATACAAATTAATAATTTCATGATTGATTAATCTTATTAATTCGTAATTCAAAATAATTTTCATACTCTTGTGCCATTCATCAATACATTTTTACATTACAGTTTGAATAACAATGATATAATTTTTTTAATTAACGTACATAATACAGTAAAACACCGTTAATTTGTAACTCACAGGACCAAAATTAAAAAAAATAAATCTCAATTACAAATAATGAGAACAAAGTTTTTTAAAGGCAACATTAGAAATAAATTGTTATAATAACGCGTTAGTTTACTGCATCCGCGATTTAGTGCGCGTCACTGCAGTTGACATCGCGATTTTCATACTGAAACATGATTCAATTATTTCAACTTATTATGTGTCGAAATGTTTATCAAATAACATATTTCTCCTGAATAAGAAAGGTGTGTGGCGAGTGGTGACGCAGCAGTCTCTCAAGGCAACAAAATCACGCACATTAATTTGATTGGCGGTTGAACTCACCTTTTCCATCCGAATTGGAATATTTAAAATGCGCATGAAAAATAATTTAAAACTTTTAAATCTTCATGTTGTCATGTCATGTTGAAGCTTATTATTTTCTCGTGATTTTTCAAGTTCAAAATTAGAGAGGTATTCGGGATTTGATTTTTTCTGCCAATTTTATCTTTGATATTAATTTTTTGTCAGTTTTCAAAATAAGCTCCATTTATCCAAATGGTCAAGGATTTATATGAATTACAAAATGTTGGTGCCATTTTAGAGAATGAAACGTGAAAAAAAATGAATAAAATATTTATTATTACATTTTTTTTTTTAAATGTGAAAGATTTATGTAGTTTCTTTAGTACCTACATATGTAAATTGCAACATTTTGTAAACATAGAAACTAGAACAAGTGATTCAATAAAAACATTATTTTAACAAATCTTGTAAAATGTACTATGGAATTTGATGTACATATCATATTACCTACGTAAGTTTTGCCATATCATATGGCAAAACTCACTCTTAGTTTAGCACCTGTCATGCCTTCGTGCGGCATCGTGATTGGCCGGTTGGTGGGGCCAGTTGCAGATGTTTACAAAGGGATGAAGGTCAAATGCCTTCGCGCAAGTTTTAGGATTTAAAAACATGTGCAAATATGCGAATTACGTGAACAAATTATTTATTTTGGGTGTTAAGAATGCATACGAATTGCAAATAATCAGATTTTACAAATTATCGGTAGAAATTAGTACGAAATGTTATTTGAGACAATTTTTTTTGAAAAAAGTGCAAATTCTGTAAAAGTACGAAATATAAGGTTACAAATTAATGGAGTTTTACTGTAATGTGTTTTCGAGATGTTTTCTCAGAATATGCGATTATGAGTTTGGCAATATTTTTTTCTACTTCCTTGAATTTTCAAGGTTTCACGCTATTCAAAATTTTCTGTTTTGTCCCTTGAATTTTGAATTAACGGGTTTTTACGGAATATTTTTTAAAGAGGTGGAAAAAAATGATATTAAATTAATGATCATTGCCTAAAAAATAATATACGGCTGGCCGTTGATTCCAAGATACATTTTTGTTCCAACTAATGATTAACACTGGCATGTGAAACAAAGTTTGTTAATGGAAGAGAACATGTATATTGGACATTGGAACGCTGATTTGTAAGTTATCCATACACATACACATATAAATTATCACTACCTATGTCAAAAACTTATATACTGATGCTCTGGGCATTAATAACTATGATCGGTTGTTCATTCCATAAATACACGCAATAAATACGGATGTAATCCAACTAATATACAATTGCGAGAAAACTAATACAAATTACAAGAAATCACATAGCACTACAATTCAGTTTCTCGCTTTTTTACAAAAGTTAAAATTATTAAATTAATGTATATCACTAGATTACCAATACTAAAACTTAATTACATTAATTTAAGGTACGGTTCTTCTTTTTTGATGATTCCTTAATGGAAAATTCTTCGCCGGAAATGCCGGGAAGGTTCAACTCTTTGCACCGCTTGTCAAAGAACTTTTGTAATCTTACTCCGGCCCTGGAAACAAAGCAACGTCACGTAATTTAAAATTTTTATATTCAACATTCAAGGGGAATATATATACTTAGCATTGTAGGCCTCAAAGGGCAGTTCTGAATGCAACCGGAGAATGATAACATAATATTATTTATATTTTACGATGTCAGGGTTGATGCAAAATTTGTTGTCATTTTAATAGTACTTATTTAGATATGGCGTATATTAAATATTGTCTTGAAACTTATTTTTTTGTCATTGCTTTTAAAAGGGACACATTCTACCTGATTTAGCCAGTTTCTTTTCAACTTCAATTGTGTAACCCCAAAGAAATTTGCGACATTGTACAAATTTAAAAAAGGAAACAAGGCAACTGCCGTAACTAAGAATATTTCTTCAGAGTACGGTGAAAGTGCTTTAGAAACTCGAAAAAGTTGTATGTGGTTTAGCAAGGTCGCTCGGGGAAATTATCACTGGACGTCCCATTGAAGTTGATGACGAGCAACTCCGGGTCATGGTGGATGATGCAAACCCTTGACTAACCTCAAGAGAACTTATAATGAGTAGCTTATTGGTCCTATGGTTAAGACACTCGCCTAGTGATCCAGTGGTTGGAGGTTCGCGCCTCGTTCTAGGAGACCAGCAAATTAGTCTATTTTCATAGCACAAGCGTTGAGCTTAGTTTGAAAATAGTAAGAATGTGACGTGTACTTATTCCATGTACGCATCTCTATTTAAAAAAAATCATAACTAATAATGGAAATGAAGTAATAATGTTATGCAACGCTGGATGTATTAGCTAATATATAATATAATTACTTCGCAACAGCATCTTCTTCATGGTTGTAGGTGAAGCAGTTATTGAATACCAATGAAGAATCTGCCATGACTTGTGCATCATTCAAATATTTTTTACGTTCTAGCTTCATTTTGATAGTCTCGAAGTCCATTGGTTGCGTGATGATGTTAAAATAGTCTGGTACCTATTACAAAAAATATTTAATTAAAATGAAAAATTGAAAAAAATTCAGTATAAAAAAATAAATGTTTAACACTTAATTTGGTTCCACGGTTGTACATGTGCACAAGTGGAAGCTGTCTGTGCATTGATTGGATAGACTAATGGCATGGGACAATAATACGTGTGGTATTGTTCTTTTCTCTACTGCAGAATTTTAATAGATTTAATTATTAACAATTAATAGATCACATCTTGTGGAAATAATTTAAGTATTTTTCAATTTTTCACAATAACATATTTGCGATTGAAATAAAGGTAATAACTTTATTAGACATGGTCTATTCTAAAGCAATTACCTGTATAGTTTTTATATAAATTGTATATTGTTAAGGTACAATCAGAATTTATAAAAAAGATGTTTGTCTATAATATAGTCGGAGACAACATGAGTAGGTAGTTAGGTTAGTACAAATGACAAATTAGTTTCATTTTGCTTTCTACCCACATCAAGCAACCACTTTGTTATTTTTAGTTTAAAATCGTTAATCACTTTAGACCCTTTAATATTTGGTCTAGTGGCAATTTATTAAATATGCACAAAAAAAGAAAGTTCGTTGACCAAATTTGGTATTCATTTTTGGCACTAAAAAGTATTCTAAGGTTTTGCTCCTAGTTTCCTTTAAATCAGATCGTGGATGTGAAGTTAAGTTTTTTTTAAAAGAGTTTTAGGATTGATCTAGTAAACAGTTTTCTTATATTCAAAACTTGAAAGTTTTTCAGAGTTATACTAAATGGCCTCGATAAAGAAAATACATACCTCTTCAACAGTGACTGGAGCGTTGAACGGCCAGCTGTCCTTATGTTTCATTACTTCATTGATGAGTTCTTCCAGGGCGGGTTGGTTAATCGCTTCAGACCGGCGGGGCTTCCGGCTGAATCCTGAATTAAGAAATCATGATCACATAGTGCGCCTATTTCATATAATATTTTAACACACACTAGAGGAATCTTAATACTCTGACAGTGCTGACATCTCCAGATATTTCTGGAAAATAATATCATATTTCGTTAAAAACATTGATAATAATCTGTCACGTGTTTCGAGCAGCGGCCGAATTGCGCAGTATGTACCGTTAGGTATGTATTTGTATGGTGTTTATGTGTATTTAATTATAAACTTCCCATGTGTTTTTACAACCATGGATTTGGTTTCATATTGAACAACATTCATGCTTAATTGGTCTATTTTAATGATTTAATGTGTATTTGGGTATTCATGCGGGTATTGGAAAGTCAATAAGAAGTAGTGTTCACAAGGTTAATATGAGGTGAGGACAAAAGTTTTGTCCTGAAATGATCAATAATTGCTATCTTCACTTCTTCATTACTTTATTTAAGTATAATCATGGTCATGGTTGTATGTATTTAACCTGTCGTTGGTCACGCGGCGACGCAGCGCTCATCCACATAAAATTTGTGCTCGATGTAGTTGTGTCGTTTGTTGTTAAATTTTTTAGAGTGAATTCAGCGCTCATCCAGTTTTTTTGATTCCGTTTTTCTTGTGTGAAACATTAACTTTCTCCGTCTACTTTCCAAGAATTATGTTTTTAACAATATTACAGGATCAGACATGTGTTTGCTATTTTGTATACATTTGGTTTTGCGTATTAATTGCGTTATACCAAGGATTGAGAGAGGACATCTTTCATGTGGGCTTAAACTGAGCTGCAATTTTTATTTTTTTTCCATAAAGTTATTTTTATTAAAGTTTTTTGATGTATAATATATGAAACTTTAGATTTTTTTTCTTGATCCCTTAGATAAAAATAGCGAACTGTGATTTACAAATACACCAGATATAAAAAAAACATGCAAATAAACATTTGATATTCTAACATAAAAACGTTAAGAACTGAGAGGCGGCTATTCGCTCAAGCGCGACTAACGACATAAGCAAAAACGAGTAACCAATGGCGGATTAAGTAAATAAAATTATTACAAAACACGCTACATCAATTTTTGGAATCCAGAGTGACAGAAATGAGCAAATTAGATATTTTCCAATCAAACTTACCAACTAGTAAACGTGCAGAGGGTGCGGATGACCTTCTAGAGTTAGCTGTTTCCTTGGAAAGTTCAATTGATCTTTTGCCGTGTGTTCCTCCATTTGTCAAGCCGTTGGCAAGCTGCGAAGATTCCTTTGAAGCCCGCTTCTTATGAGGTTTCAGCGCAGCCAACGGTTCATCGCCACTTTCTGAATCTAAATTATAAATTCAATTCATATTTAATAAGCTTTTAAATGTATATTTTTGAAATTAATAAACAATTAACTAAAATACACTAATATGTAGAGTAATATATGTGGAGTACAAAGTAACTTGACTGTTAAAAAAATAAATATTTTTGGCATTTCAGAAACACATGAAAAATTAACATCACAGATTAATTTGGCTTACTTGACTTCAGACTTTGTAAAACTTCGAGCTCAGGACTGGCAAACTAATCCTGAGCCAAAATTACAATCTCGGGATTTGATTTTAATGATTCCGGAATTTGCTCATTAATGTTACATTTATAAAAAGTACAGAAAGAACAAATAGAAATATGTAAAATAATTATATAAGGAATCTTTGAACAAATATAACACAAATAATGTTACAAGACTGACAAATATTAATTTGAATGTGAAACAATTTTATTATATCTGAAACAATAGCAAAGCATCAAGTGTTTCATCATTTAGTTTTAATCTAATTTTAGCACCCCAAAATTAATTCAAAATATTAATCCCATAAATTTCGGGATTAAATTTACAATTCATAGTCCGATGCGTTCTCAATGGAAATAATAAAAATGAAAAAAGGCATAATATAAATAGACAATTCAAATTGAATGAACATATTTTAGGCAAAGAAAAATTCACATATTAGAGTGAACATTACAAAATACGAAATGCTTGCAATGCGAGGCAGAACAAAATAACATCAACATTCCGATGTATAAATGTAAAAACTAATACATGCGGCCAGATTACATGCCTGATGATCTACGTTACATGTTACGCACATAACTGAAAAAAATATTAAAATATCATGGGTGAAAATAAAATGACAAAAATCAATATATAACTCAAATAATGAAGCACATCACAGAAAATAATCATGTTGTTGAACAAACCGCATTCGTCGTGAAATGTTTGATTCAGCATCTTTGTATAGTGGTGAATATTATTTAGAGCATCAGCAGCACAGCGTCTAACAACATATTCCGAGTGCACTGAATACAGAGACAACGCAAGTTATTAAACTTTTCAAATACTAATAAAAATAAAAAAAACTAAACAAAGTATTGTTAGAATTTCAAATTATATAATTTTAAATAAAAATTTAATATGGATACGAGTCCTCTAATTTAAAAATCGTTAAGCCCAAGATAGTCGATTTTTGGCAAAACAAATTAGAAATGTATCTGTATAAAACAAATAGACTAAAGTTGTTTCTGCTGTTACCTAATTGTAAAACGAATAGAATAGTTAAAAAAAAAAAAAAATGTATGTGAAATAAACGAAACATAAGATTTAAAAAAATTTATTGCGGACAACCTGACATTTGAATTAAATTAATTTTACACTACATTTTCTTGTTTGATTTACGTACACTTTTTTATTTATTCATGTTTATATGATCAAATTACAGAAAACTCGTAAAAAAAAAAAACTTCAGTTGACAACTGACGTCTAACTGAAATGAAAGTGACGGCCATATTGCTTTTATCCAAAATGGAGGATTGTGACTGGTAAATTTGGGTACCGGATGGATTTGCTTAAATTTGGAATTTATTTGAAGTTTATCATCAGTTTTTTAGTGGAATTTATTTAATGATTTTGAAAACACACAATATTTCTTCCTTCTTACAAGTGCCATCATCTGTTCAAAAATTTGCTTATGTGGACTTACTTGTCTGATTTTGGAATTAGACAACGCTTACATCGATTAATAAAATAGACATTTGACAAGGGTTATAATAAAGTTTTTTATAGGTTATGCCATGTTCAGTTTTCTATACAGCACCATTTCAAATACTCCCACACCTCTTATTATGTACAACCACATAAAGGTCGATACAGGCAATATGATTTTGATTGTTTTGACAATTTTTTTTTACATATGTGATTATGGAGTTCTACAAACTTACCTCGAAAACAGTAAAAAAAAAAAAAAAACATTTTTTTAAATGTCATGTTACATTACATATTTAAAAAAATGTATAATTAATAATTTACATGAATAAATGAAAAAAAAAAAGTTAACATGTACTCTCATTATTTTCTGCAGTGATTTTAATACTGACAACTGAATGCTTGAATACTATATGTTCGGTATTTTTGATAGATCTACAGATCGCTAATGGCCGTGCGCGTGTTCGGATGCTCCATATGTTTACTATACCATTTTTCCTCTCTCCCTATATCTATACCTCAGAGCACAACTTTTTCTGTGTATTGTCTATGACTTTTGAACTGTCAAGGAGAATGGATGTCACTAACTTGAAGTTATTTGTAATGTTACTTGTTGCTGGTGTATTCGGTTCCTCGTATGTGCGTGCCGAAACCGCTATTGTGGATCACAGTGCTTTGTGCTGATCATCGAAGAAGGTTCCTAAAGTTCAGGAGCTGTGACTACAGAAGAAAAAATCCTTGGTCCTCGAGTCTATATTGTCCTGTCCCATGATATTAATATTGGCCTCAGTCATCATTACTTTCATAATTCAACAATTAACCATATTCCAAGTTAAGTAATATTGTACAGAGTTAGGTGATTTGGGCATTCGCAACAAGTAAATGATGAAAGGATGGTAAGATATGACACAAGTGTTGATGGCACCAGAAATAGAGGACGTCACTTAGTAAAATACTTACGGATAACAGGAGCAGAGCGGCGGGGTTTTTTAGATGATCCATTGATTTGTGCGACCGGCGAAGATTCTTTTGACGGGCGTTTCCTTTTGGTTTTCACCACAAAAGGTTCTTCGCTGCTTTCGGAATCTATGAAAAAAAAAAAGGAAACCAAAGTATTAAATTTACAAATGAAGTTACATATTGATCAAATTAAATATGTTGCTGTTAGTCAGAAAAACAATTAAAAAGCTCCAATTATTGTCATAAATTAAATATTATCTGGCTTCATGTGACAGATCCCAGTGAAACTATTTTTACATTGAATATATTTTTTTGGAGACTTCCCGGGCAAACAAAACCTACGTAATTTCTCATATCAATCAAAAAGGGCCATTGCGGTCTGCATGGTCGATTTATTTATATAAAAAAATGTTTAACAAAGATATAGTGAAGAGTGCTTGTTAAAAATAACAAGCAGATATTAGAAATTTGACAACACCAATACTGTCTTGTTATACATGATCAAATCATGAAAGAAATGGAGATATAGGATATCCTGTGACTCCAAGGTTAACATTTAAATAGACACCACAGCCGCTGAAGCAATGCGAAGAGCTAATGAGTATGATAGAGTGAAGGAGGTAGGATTATATTTGAAAAGCAATAAAGAACACAAATGCAAGTGCAATTATAAACCAATTAATTTCATTAACGCACAGCAGGAATGGAAAGGAAGGCTAAAGATGATGTTGCCAGATGAAATGGCAAATGGATTAAAATTTTGTTAATATTCACTAATTGCCATGTGACGAACCACTTTGTTGGCGAGGTGTGTTCTTTAGCATCTTTGCATAGTGGTTGATGTTGGTCATTGCATCTGCTGCACATCGTCTCACTCCGCGATCCAACTCTAGAGGCAAAATGTATAAATAATACAAAACATGACTCTTGAAATAATTTTTAAAAATGCTCGATAACTGATAAGAATTTAGATACCTGTTGAATTCCCTAAAAAAATATGATATGAATGTCACTTTTGTTGACTTTTAAAAAGTAATAACCACATTAATGAATCCATTAAATTATAATAAAAAAACTTAAAAATAAATATTATATCACGTTCATGTATTTTATTGCAATTTGTTTATTTCTATAAAATATTTCCTATTTAAATTGTATGTTATAAGCTATTTGTGGAATTGTAAATGAGTTGTGTTAACTTATTAGATAAATCAATACTGGAATCTAATCTATTTGTGGAATTGTAAATGAGTTGTATTAACTTATTAGGCAAATCAGCACTGGAATTCGCCTTTCAAATATACTTTTTTCATTTGAGTAAATTTATTATTTTCTCATTACATTTTCATAAAGTCAAGAATCCACCAATACTTTATTTTCTGACACCATTTAACAACTTTATGTGAGATTTGCCGATTAAGAGGATATTTTTATGTATTAGCCATTTTGAGAATGATTTGCAGTTTCTAAAAAGTTTTTTTTTCTTTCGTGACCGCTGCGCCTCATCTCCCTGCGGTCAGGTTAGATTTGCCGAGATAATTATAATATTACTGTACCTCTATTCTTGTGTTTGGGTTTGTTGCACGAGGGGCAGATGAAAGCAACCCTTCGCTGCGGTGGTTTAGGTAGGCACTCCGAGTGCCAGCCATCGGAGCACACGGTACACTGCACCAGCACTCCCCCAGAACCACAGGACGTGCAGAGAGCCACGCTCACACTGCCATCCCAACTGAAAATATGAAAAATATTATTAATAGAAATTAAATTTAAGTGCAATGTTCACGTAGAAGACCTGGAAGAGTCCCAGAAGTGGAGAACCTTAAGTTATCAGTGAGGGTGACCCGGGATTGAGACTTGTGGAAGTTCCGTTACTAGCCGTGTTCCGGAAGAAATAAATAGTTCATACAGCCTCCGTTAAAAATTAAGCTTTAACGCAGTAACATGGGATGGATCAAATGGTATAAATAAATACTATAATTAAAACAACCACAATAAATTAACATTCATTTGAAAACATCAGCATTTCAAATTCAAATTTTCTTTTTCTTTTTCATAGCATTATATTTATTTCATAACTTTAATGTATACCATAATATGTATTATCTCTATGGCGAATCGGGTTAAAAATTATTATTATTATTATAACAAAATTCTAAAAAAAAGTATCCAAAATTTTTAGATAACTGTATTGGTTTAACTTTTGTTCAATCTATTATAGATCTCAAGTTTATTTTAATCCACGTTAACCAATTTCCGGTGGGGTAGGATCAAACTTGAAATACATACACACGGAGAAGGGCCTACAGGTATCAATTTTAAGTTTGCTATCATAGTGAAAGTAGTTTTTTCACACCATTTCTGTTATTTTGAAAAGTTTATCAGATTTCTAGTGAAAACAATTTAGTATGGTCGCTTTGCACACACCAACTTCATTATTTTAAAAGGATCATTAGATTTACAGTAAAAAAATAAAATCCCTTTTTTGTGAAGGTTGAAAATTTTGATTCTTGCAACACGTGATCAGACAACAAGGACAACTTTTGAGAATGTTAATTTCATTTACCTGTTGCTGTCATCTAGTTCATTCCCGGAGTCCTCCTCCTTAAAAACTTTTCTGTTTCTCTTTTGAGGTGTTTTTTCTTTTGGCTTACACTGGTCACAGAACCAGTCACCTTCAGGTACTTTCTACAATTCAAATACGCTTATTATAAATATAACATGAAATAGGTTGAAAATATTATACACTAGCAATAATCCAAACAAACATTTTCAAGCAATTTTCATATAAATTTGCTGGTATCGCTTCATTCTCATACAATCTGGTACTAAAATTAACCATCACCAAAATGATATGTCAAACTGTCCAAAATACAGTAAAACCTCATTAAAATAAACCTCGCTATATAATTTTTTTTTCCAAATTAATTCCCTATAATGAATCATTCATACAAAAATGAATTTATATCAAAATTTCGTTAATATGTATAATGAAATTATTTTTGTCTCGTATGAAAAAATACCGATACATTTAAGTAAATATATAACAACTTTTTTTTTGTTATAATAATAATAACTTATTTATTTGATTCTTAGTACAGTGTGTTATATTATAATCAGATAAACATTTCAGAAAAGTAAGAAATATATTTGAGTACCCTGCCTGCTATACTAGTATTTTACTGTATTATAGCAGACAGCTGCGCTATTTTTTTTTGCTACGGTGCGTTTTTTTTTTATTTTGCTATATGTGGAAATTCGTTATTACAAATTTTTATTTTTTGGTCCCTTGGATTTCGCAATAACAAGGTTTTACTGTAGGATGTAATTTTATGTCTGCAATGCTGAAACTAAACTGTGAAATGGCCATGTATAAAAATATTAAAATTTTCACATTTTGCGATCCGTATAAAACTTAAGTGCCTCCTCCGCCCCTTTCGATAATAATTCAAATTTTCGCGTTTTTTTTACGAAAATGTGGGTTTTTATTATTCATTTATATCAGAAGTTATACACTAGATTAAACTTTTTTAAACTATTACTTGGTTAAGACTTTTAAACTAATTTAAAACTAATGAACTGAATATTATTTGCCATAATTAAGATAACACAAGCATTATAAGAAAAACTGCGATCATTAAATTCATTTACCGTGTGCCACAAAATTGCCTTAGTAGGGAAAATTCTTGCATATACAGAATATATTTGCATAAGACAAATTAACAAAATGTTAAAAATTAATAGAGTTATAAACTGTTAAATTTGCAGAACATTTTAAAATACTTTGTTTTAGCGAAAACTTCAGCCACTATTTAAAATTTAATTTTATATAAAAAACACAACAATTTCTAACTAAATGATATTTGTATCGATCCTATTAATATGTATTTTTTATTGGTTTTATTTGCCTCATTCCGGACGTGGAATCCGTCGCTTCCTTAATTTTTGGTTAAATATGGCGATAAGATATATTTTCACACATATTTTAGCTATTTTTATTTAATTTAATTTCTAAATTTTGTATATTTAATGATTTTTCACTGATTTTAAGGGAAAAATGTTTTCTTGAACAAAATAAAATTTTTATGTACGTTATTATGTATATAAGTCACAATTGACTATTCTGTATATATGTAACACCGTTGTCTTTTAAACATAGCTTAAATACTATGTAACTATGAAACAAATAACTCACAAAACAGCAATGTGGTGTTTTAAATCAATAATATTAAACAAAACCATAAAATGCATGTGACATAATAATTTTAAATTTAGAAAATTGATTTAAGCGACCATCTAAATATATGTAGATACTTTCACTGATTTCAAAATATATTCTTATATATCTACTAGGTACTTCAATAAATATGAAAAAACGTAGATAAGACTCTAAATACGAGTTGTTTTTGACACTTGTCTTGAATGCGAGAAAATCAACAATTATATTGTCATCTCTCTCTATCCAAACTTTCCTGTCTTGCAAGATTTATGTAACAAATAATGTCCTTTAGTATTTAGGTGACATTATAAGTACTTTAACTACTAGCCTCATCTTGAAAGAGTATGTAATTCGCGTAGAATATCTCAAATTTCAAACTGGAAAAATAAAAGTACTCTTAAAAATTCTTCTTTTTAGAAATTAAAACAAAAAAAAAAAAAACATTGGGTGAACCATAAAATATATAAGAAAGATAAGAGATATGGAAAAATGCATTTTTAATACTCTCACTAACCTTATTGTTTTGTCTGTTGTGTATCTTCTAAATTTTTTAATTGATTTTTGTTGATTTCTAAAATTACAATAATAAATTGCAACCATTTACGATCTTTGTATCAAATAATAATTAATAGGACTTACAGTTAGCTTGGGTTTAAGGCAGTACATATGGTGGCCCTTATTGCACAAATCACAGAGCAACATATTCTCGGCATCCGTTCTTCTACGGCAGATTCTACAATTGGCATTCAGGATGGACTTGGACCACAAGATACTGTTGTCAAGGATTACTAGATGCAGCATGACTTGGGCGAAGCTCGTGCATTCCATCAAGGATGTCTCCCATCTTCGGAGAGCATCAAACTCAAGTGGGGTTTTGGTTTCCTTCAGTCGCTCTTTTTCATCATAACCTAATTAAATATGTTATTATGATCAGAAAATGTTTACAGAAAAGATACAATAAAAAAATATTTTCTTCTCAAAAGTACACCCGTAGTAAACTCATTTTACTCTGCGATATGATATGATAGTAAAATGAATGTATCAACAACCCGCTAAGGATTTTTACTATGGGTGTTAGTAAAAAGTTACTACTAATCACACAACCGGCCCTCAATCACAAGAAATCTACACATTTACAAATCATCAATTTTATAAGAAACAATTTCTTTTATTTTTCATCAACCCTGTAATACCGTAAATATTGGTCAAGATATTGTTTAAGAAATTGCAATTTGTCTGGTGACATGTTTGTTAAACAAATTATGATTTTGTAATACCGTAAATATTGGTCAAGATATTGTTTAAGAAATTGCAATTTGTCTGGTGACATGTTTGTTAAACAAATTATGATTTTGCATAATGTACAAAAATTAACAACATGATTAAATAAACATGTATTATATAAAAACAATTTGCATTGTTTAATAAACTAATTATTTATTTATGACCTTCAAATGTTGAGATAGCAAAAGCACATAGAGAGGTATTAGTATGCAAGGGGTACAGTATACTTAAAGTAATTTTAATAATTTCATAAACATACATTAATTTTACAAGTAAATCACGAGAAACATGACTTTTATTAACCTTGCCTTCCCGAAGCGGGGTATTAACATTCCCCATAGATCGCTTTAAACTTGATAATTATGAAACTTTAGACTCAATAATTATGAAAACGATTTCATTCTTATTTTTTATAATCTTCAAGGAAATAGTGATGAAAATTATGTCATTTTTTATTTTTCAAATTTCTAAGCATATAATATTTAAAAATATTATTTTCGGTCCAGTGATTTTCGTGCGGTACATACACCTGTGCATATTGATACCGTACCCCTGTGTCTTATCTGTAAGTTATTGTGCTTATTATTTATTTCACTGGGTAGCCCCATAATGCACTGGGTAGCCCTTTCACTAATGCACTGGGTAGCCCCATACCACAGATGCGAAAAAGGGAGACAGCTATATCGCTTATCGCAACTCGCGCATTCGACGAAAAGGTTAACTGACATCTATTGAACAAAATTAGTCTTTTTAAAAGGAATCATTACTTTTGTTATTTTTCATGACAAGTACCGTATTAGCCTGAATATAAGACGAGTCCCATTTTTTACCGAAAAAATTCGAAAAAGAAATAAATTTTAAGACCCCGATTATAAGATGACATGCAATTACTCAAAAAAAAATCTTTCTTTTTTTACAATGTATTAAAGAATGCAATACATATGTTTTTATATATAAAAAAAATATACAGAAACATATGTAAAAATTCGCAATGGTAGTTAAATATTTCACCGGTGGCATCATCTTCATCAGCACTTTCATCACTGATCATATATTCTGGTTCATTTTCTTCACTTGAGTCAACATCACCAGTATTTTCAGAGACAAAATTTTCTCTGTGCCATCCATGGTGTTGGAAATGCAACACTTTTTAAACCAATTAAAAATGCTTATTGTGTCAATTTTAGACCATGCATCGATTACCAATTCGCATAGAAGGGTGACAGTAGGCTTCTTGATTTTACTAGTTTTAGAGTAAGTGCATGATCATTTACAAGCAACCAATTTGTATAATTGTTTTTTAACCTTTTAAACTTCACTCCTAGCCCCGACATTCTAATACTCTCACACGGCATATTTTTTTGAATACCCAATTGACGCATGATTTGTAGCCTCAGATAGAGATAAAAGGTTATCTTGTTCAAACCATGGTTGTAAAAACAATTACAAATGAACATTCATAAACTCCATACAAAAACATACATAACGGTACAACAATGCGGCTGTTGTTCAAAATACGTAACTGATTATCAATGTTTTTAAGGAAGTATGTTTTTATTTTACAGAAATATCTGTAGATGTCAATACCGTCAAAGTATTAGGATTCTTCTAGTGTATGTTAAAATATTGTATGAAATAGGCGTACTGTGTGATCACGGACCAAAGTCGCCATATTAACTATTGATATGGCCGCGTACTAAAACCAATTTATACTGTATCAACTGTTGATACGGTAGCATTCAATAAGTTAAATATGTTTTAAAAGGTTTATTGACCACGACATCACAAAATGGCAAACAATCTAAAGGTCCAAACACAAGATGACTCTCGTTTTTTAACCTTTTAAATGCCATGAGTGCGTTAACATGCCAAACTTTGTTATGTTACTCCAAGCTATAAGCGTGTTAACACGCACTTTTGAACCTTGCAAAATTGCAGGGATTTAAATCATATTTTTAAATCATTTTACCATCTGTGGACGACAGGTCCCAGCTTTTGATAGATAATAAGCCTAGTCTTACCCTATGTGGATGTGGTGTCTTTCATTTCAAATAGAGTTGATAAAGGCTAATGATATTTCGGGGGAAAAAACATTGTCTTATATTCGGGTCAATATGGTAATTTAGAATTATCACCATTGAGTTGTTCAACATATAAATTTTCATGAATTTTCTGTGGTGTATTGACTTACCAAGAGGTCTTTTGAGGTACTTTTGTGACACAGCTTGCCCCAACTGGAGGAGAGCAGACGCGAGGTCCTTCACTACTGGCAAATCATCTCTAGTAGTACTGTTCTCACACGCCTCTGATTCATTATCCGAATCGTTAACTTCCGCTGTTCCCGTTGCTCCTAGAAAGTATCCGGGTTCTTTGTAGGCTGCGGCATTTGCTTCTGCAAAAAAGTGAACACAAGATCAGACTAATTTGTTATTTATGTGGGAAGAGTTAAATGGTTGGCGTACTCATAAAAACTAATTGGATGTATTCTTTTAAAAGAAATAAAATATCAGGATTAAAATTTAAAAAAATATTATTATACCCGCATCCACTTTAGTTTTGCCATTGATTATGTGAAGGTCATCAGTTAAAGTTCTTTGTGGTCCCCATGTGAGGTTGTTGCACTGCTTGTCGTATCCTCTATTTATTATTATATCCCTCCAAGCATGTCGATCCTAAAAGCATAATTTACATTTTTTTTTTATTAGAAGTTATAATTTTTTTGAGTAATTTCTAATTGTGATATTGAAGTTTTATATGCTCCTCCCCATTCAATAACACTGTATTACAAAGTGACTGTACAAACACATAATATATTATTTTTAGATTTGTAAGTGATGAGATGTTTCAGAGTCTTAAAAGTATGTAGGCAGTTTTTCTTATTTTGTTTGTAAGATTAATAATATATTCTACATGAATTAAATAGTTCAGACATTCAGTCAATATAGAAGTCTACCAATGCAGCAGTTCAGAATTGGATAAACTACCTGCATCAAGATTAATCATTACCTGTTATAAAAGTAGGTAGTATCTTATTCTTAATGCAGTTTAATTTTAACAGTTATTTTTTCAAAGCTATTATGGAAGTGGTAAAGGAACATATTCGGCATATTTTGCTTTATGAGTTCAATAAAGGCAACAACGCAACGAAAAGTGCGAGGAATATTAATACAGTATATGGGGATCGGACAGTAAGCCAGTGTTAACAGTGGTTCCAGAAATTCTGAGCCGGAAACTACAGCCCAGGAAACGAGCCTCGTCATAGAGTTTGACATCTTGCAAACCCTGGTGGAACAAAATTCAGTCATAACTGTTGAGGAACTAGCAGAGAAGTTTAGGTTTGGTATATTCAACCATTCATCGACACTTGCATGCCATCAGAAAAGACAGCAAATTAGGTGAATGGGTTCCTCACAAATTATCATCCAAATACGGCCCATTACATCCCCTCTCTTATCAATTTTAACTCCACCGCCACCCCCACCTCCGTTAACTCCAAACACACCCTTACTTACTGTCTGAAAATGTTTTTAACTTTAGTTGAATTATATTATTGATAATGGGAAGATGCTCCCTAAAACTTTCTAAACTATTTTTATTTTACACAATATCATTCTGCAAAGCGCCCTTGAGATGAAATTCTCAAGAAAATGGCAACACGTGAACGTTATACATTGTAATATACTTTACGTCTGTCAATTATGTATGTGTGGGTGAATGAGCATGCATCATAATTGACCGATGTAAGGAAGTGTGTGTGTGAAGACCGATCAGGTTGCTGGGCACGGGGTGCGCAGTGGGGGGGACCCGAACGGTTAAAAGCCATGACAAACAGAGAAGCGCTCTCTTACTTCCCGGGTCTCCCAGATAAATTACTAGTTATGATGTACTACAGTAGATATCTTGTGTACTATTTTTGCTTCAATAAATTGTGAATTGTCATAAGCAAAGGTTTTTATTGCTACACCGATCTATTTAAGGAGATTCATTATATAAATAAAAAATAGGGATTTACTAAAATTTGTGATTTTCCATACTTTTATTTGAAGTTCTCCGAGACATCCCATGAAAAGTTTCTCCTCCAAGTCTACAACTGCATCCCTCAGTGACATTTCCAGCACTTCAGAGGTATCGGTTCCGGGTGGAAACCTCAGGTTGGCATCTACGTACTTTCTCGTTAGTCTAGTCTGCATTTCTGGCTTTATAGTTGGCGGGGACTGAAACAGGTGTGCCCATATATTCATCGTAAATTCAATGACAAAAGTGACACAAGGCTTTAATAAATACAATCAAGAAAAACATATTATTTAAATAAATCAAGTATTGTGCTAGGGTGGATTGCCTGTTTGAAAGAAGAAATATTGTGCTGTACACACAATTGAGCATTATTTTTATCACAACTATAGTCTCACTCATCAATTGGTGTAAATAGTAAAATATTACTTATATTTATTTATTACATTAGTTATTATTTACACCTGATGAAAAAACACATCTCAAAACTATAGTGATAAAAATAATACTCACTTGAATATAGTGATAGATCCACACTGTACAAACTATTTTAAAGAAGTATTATGTTAAGTCACACTTTGCACATTATAAATTGTGATACCAGTTCAATACTTCAGTCTCAGAGAAGTATGATGATTAAATTAATTACTTAGAAAAATATAAAGAAAAATTTATCTTTTGAAAAAATATACAATTTTTACAGGTGTACAGTACAATATTTTATGGGTGGACACCTAAATATAATATAACAAGGAAACAAAAAATTAGATAAGAATATGTTCTTTAACTTTATATTTTAAGGTGATCACTGGGGGTCTCATAATTTTTTAAAATGTTTAATAAGTCTTTATTGATTTTGTTAATTATTATTAGGTACTTCGCAAAGTTTCACACTGCAAAGCGATTTCAACCTGTCTCGGGAGTGGGCCGGGTAGCAACTTTACTTCAAATGAAGCGTTCATTTTGAACACATCAAGTTGGTGAGTGTGTACATTGTGAAACGTTCATTCCGAAATGAAGTTTTGCCCATTGCCAGTAAAAAAAAACTGAGCAAACTTTATTGTAAAGTCCATCCATTTAATTCAATTTCTCTACAACTAGCAGTTAATAAATAATTATATTGATTTCTTACATGCGTGGGGTTAAGTTGACTGACAGGGCATTTAGTGATGTATCTCACAATTAGTTCCTTCTCTTGATCCAACCTATGTCGCAAATCATTTTCCCTTATCCCCCGTTTGTTAAGGGCACCGACGAGAGAGTCAAAGTGTTCAGCGGAATACAGGAATGACCAGCGCGTCTTTGGGAATATGTTGGAGTGAACCGGGCAAGTGTTAGGGTTAGCTGTGCACATTAAAAGGTCTTGCATCATCTTGAGATTGTTTTCAGGTATTGCCTTTTTAGAAGATTTACCGGGATCACTTAGTTTTTTTGATAATCCATTTTCAGAGTCGTTCTCCTTATCACTGTAACCTGTAAAATTTAAAGACTTATAAATATTAATTTAATTGTGCAAACTATTTTGAATCTAGGTTATTTATTAGCACCTAGCTGAACCATAATGGTATTCATAATACATTTTTAAATGCTAGCTATTACGCATTTTTTTGAAAATCATGAAAATTAATAACAAACCTCCATGTTCATTCTCAAAGAGTCTCTGAACATAGCTCAGAGCGTCTTCCGGGGGAGCCGTTGCGAGAGAAGGATTGGGTGTGACGGGCTTGTCCATACAAATTCCGTTGAACCTTTCGTCGTGCTCAATGAACAGTCCCGATATTGTCTCGTACACCCAGTAGCGGCGGTGGGCTCTATCTGAACCTGAAAACAGCATCAAAATGAAGACAATTTAATACTAAATAAGGAAACGTTGAAATATTAAACAAATTTACGGGATGGATAAAACAGCAACATTTCTTTTCGGTCAAAGGTATTTGATTGGTATATATATATGAATAGTATGAGGCCACTTTTCAAAATTCAAAATTTTGACCAAAAGAGAGACCAAAAAAAAATTGATTGCACGATTGATATTGGTTGAGTCAAGTACTGTATTAGTAGGAATATAATGGATAGTGTTAGAAAAATTTCAAATAATGGGGTTCGAATTATCAAGGTTTTATTAATTATTTCACACTAACCGAGATAACTCTGGTAGGTGAAGCTCTCGGACTGCATGTTCTTCAGCTTTTTCTCGTATTCTGCCTTCTTGGTTTCAGATTCCTTGTGCAGCGTTTCTAGCTCACTCTGAATTTGCTCATCGAGGGCCTTGGCCGCCTCTCCCGTCAGCTTTTCCTCCTCTTTCTTCGCTGCCGCGTCTCGCCTTATCTTCTGGCGGGTGAGGATCACTTCAGCTTCACGCTTTCTTTCTGCAACCTAAAGTAAAAAAGAGTAAAATTTTGATCCTGAATTATATTTTTCTTCCGAAGACATTAAACAACTGGCAACACTTTACACGAGTCTTTACTCTCCAAATTCCATTGGTGAATAAAGTAGCACGGATGATTTCATGAGATTTCAAAATGGGAAACCATCATTATTATTGATATGCTGATATCAAAGAATCTGATATTGATTTAGAAGTAAGTCATGAATAATATTGTTAGTAAATTTAATCAAATTATTTTTTCTGTTGGTGGTACTGAAATTAAGATGTTTAAACATATAATGAACATATTTTTACCTGAAAATTTCTGATGTCATATTTCAAGTTCTTAGATTTTTCAAGTTTTTCTTCAATGAGATCTCTTATGGTGGCATAGCTGATAATCTGGTTTATTAAGCAGGTGATGATTGCAAATTTGTAAGCTGAAATATAATATTAAGATTAAATATTAAATAATCAACTAAACAAACAATTGTTTATTACATATGTGCCACAAAAATAGTTTAAAAATCATCATTTTATATAAAGTATTGGGAACTAGGTTTGTAATACCCAGTATTCAGAGTATAACGGTTTGGATTTCTCCATGAAAATTGTTCTTCAGCTTAAGAAGAGGTCAAGGCTTATTAAAAACATTTGCTCTTTTAAATATTCACACCAAAATAAATCTGAAGCAGTGAGATTAGGGTAACGCGCTGGCCAATGTAATTGAGAATTTCTGAAAACTATTATTTTTAGAAAATTTGGCTATCAGCTGCTTGGACTCTGGCTGATGGGCAATGCCCTATCTTGCTAAAGAACAATAATTATGGAGAAATCTGATCTGATCGGAGCCAGGCATTTTGTATGAAGTTATAGAGTATCATTGAAAGACCTCGTATTTGTTGAGATGAAAATGGATTAATTTACTTATTATTTTAATATAAGTAAAAAAAATATCTCCATATTATGTAAAATATCATGTAAAAGATAAATAATAAAAAAATACAAAAGTTATTTAATTTTTAAATGGTAAGATCACTTTTGGCCTACTTTAAATAAATAAAGTATTTGATTTGAAGATATCTGATTTCAAAGACTCTTTTAGCATAGGTTGTTTATTAAGGCGCAACTTGTAATAATAATTCATATTTTCACATTTTTTACGAAAATGTGGGTTTTTATTATTCATTTATATCAGAAGTTATTCAATAGATTAGACTTTTTTTATTCAACTATAACTTAGATTGGACCTTTACATTCATATAAAACTAATAAACTGAATGATACGTTAAATTAATGCATAAACTAAATATATTTTCTTATAATCTTGAAGCCAAGATTACGGAGACAAATCTGTAGGAAACCAAATTAGCAAAATGTTAAAAATGAATAGAATTATAAACCATTCAATTTGCAGTACATTTGATGAATTTTAGACGTTTTTAAAATACTTTGTTTTAGTAAAAACATATGTTTTTAAATAATATACTATATTTACTCACATGCTTTGAGGCTTGAACTACTATTTAAAATTAAGTTTAATATCAGAAACACAATAATTATTTTTTTAAATAATATATTTCCAGTCTTATAAAATACGATAATTTTAATTGTCTATCGATCTTTCAATATGCCGTTAGATCCGGCCACGACGGTCATGGGATCTATGTTCCGTTAGATTTTCATTAAATTTGCCTATAAAACACATTTTAATACAAATTTTGACTACAATATGAATGAATATTATACTTATTCTCGATACCAATTGCTTATTTTTGTAAATTATATGGTTTTGGGCTGTTTTTATACGAAAACAGATTGTAATTTTGACTCAACATAAAACATGTGTCAAAACCTATGTTTCGTTGATCGGAGCGTTAAGAATCTGACAGCGCATGTGGGACCAGTGCATGAAATTCATTCATTCACAAGATTCAACGTGAAATTTGTGAACCCTGTGATTTTTTTTTGTTGGGTTTAGTTCTCATTTAAAGTCTAATATATTTTATTATACACATTATTGTTCTGAAATTACTGCCTCCTGTGACTCAAGATGCCTAAGGTCAAAAAGTGTCCATTGACACGCTCTAGGAAATGTTCCAACAAAATTTTAAATGGTTATAAACTTCTTGAAAAAAAAAAAGTGACGTAAGTTGATAATTTTTACCATTTCTATAAAAATTATCTATTTGATTTAACAGTATAAATTACATAGTTCAATATACATATATTATGTAGTGCAGATAAATTATTTTTTATTGAAAATACATATCCTTAGATAAATAATTTTATCAAAAGAATTATACATGACAGACCTGTCTGATTGATACAAATGTTCATATAAATGAATAAACACGTATTTTAATATTTTAGACAAAAATACTGATAACTAAATAACAATAATAATATTATAAATTATTTTCAGGATGTTCCCAAACTGAGCATTGAATCTGTGGACTCGTGTGAACTTAGTAAATTGGATGGCAAAAGAGTGGTCGACATACACCAATTCTTTTCTCAAATTAATCAAATTTACTCCCACAAATCGATATTTGGGTGCACATGAACGAATATTGAATATGTGAAAGAACATAAAGTTTTATTTCTAAATTCAGTTTAAAGTGTAATATGTGTGGATTAAATTTTGTTTTGAATACGTGTAAAGAAAAAAACAACAAAATTCTGAAGAACGATAATATGCTTGATGAACAACTAATTATTTAACAGTGAATAATAATACTTTTGACATATTTTAATATTAAATATATATGTAATTTATTAAAACAATAAATAAATATTTAAAAAAAAACAGTTTTTTTTATTACAACCTGAGTATGATTATTATATAATATTAGCATAAATAGTTTTCTCTTCACAAATACAGCTGCTTCAAAAGTTATCAATGTTATTTATCAGTATGAATTTACGTCATTTCTTTCCTTATAAATCGGAGCAAAATTGTAATATTTTATAATAATATTATTATCGACACAAACAATGGTTTTTATCATAAACATAACAATTCTTAGATGAAAACTTTTAACAAATTATTTCATTTTCGCTTGATAATTTCAAATGGCAACACATATGTATTACAAATGTTGAAGAAATGGCTATTTTCTGATAGATTTATTACCAAGGAATTTAAGAAAACCAACAATTGTATACTTGTCCTTTTCTATTGATACCTTTCACTCTAGCAATATTTATGTAAAAAATGACGCACTTTTATGTTTACTTGATATTGTAAAAGAATTAACTATTAGTCTCATCTTGAAAGGGTATGTAAAATGCAAAAATATCTCGAAATTCAAACTGGAAAAATGAAAGTTGCCTCTTAAGTAGGGACAAGCAATTACGTTTTTATTTCAACAAAATCTTATATCATCGGATATTAAGTGTAGTATGTGTAAATGATTTTGCTCGCATCAGCTATTATTTAAGTTATGAAAAAAAAAAAATACAAAGTGCCTGCCTTGGTCACAGAACTGTATGATTTTTCAGATTTAATATTATAAATAAGTTTCTGGTGATTAATCATTTTTAACCCCTGACCCGTCAGAAAAAAAAAAAAAAGGTATGTTGAATTTAGAGGCTAAAGTAAGGTCTCCAGTAGGTGTCGCTACACAAAACAAAGATAAAATACAAATACAGTAAAACCCCGATTATTCGAAATTCGCCGCAAGTCGAAGTTTTAGGGCAGAATGTGGTCCCTCTGGAAAGTTTTCATACTAAATTGTACTTATAAATCGATTATCGTTATTCGAAGTTGTTTTTGGACCCTATCAGATGAATTTGTCGATCTATTTTTCGCCAAATTCTTTTTTTTTGTCAAATGTTAGCAATCTGGAAAATAGACATGCGCTATGCGATGTGCCTGTCCAAAGTACAAGACCATCAAAATGGGTAGTTCCGCTCCTATATCGATTCACGATGCATAAAGTTAATTTTCATTGTTTGTTTTCTCACTCACTCTTAGTATACTAGAAAAGATGACAAATATATCTTGTGCGTCCTCGATTTGAAATATTTATTTTCTATCGTGACGCTTTAACTTAAGGTTGCATGCTTTTTTCTCTCGCTCGTTTTCTGTACATTAGAAAAAGCTATCAAATATTATCTTTGCGCCCTTATAGGTAACGCAGTTCTCTAGCTCTTCCAGCTGCTAGTTGCGAATGTCAGTGCTCGCCAATCTTCTGTTCCGTATTATTACCATCATTATTTTTGTTTACGTAGCGTTTGTATATTTTGTTGTACAAACGTTAGTACGCAGTTGAGTTCCTCAGACTATTCCGTGTTTTATAAATTATTTAATTTGTATTAATTTTAATACAGACATATCTCTTTCTATTTAAGTTTAATGTCAAGACATTTTAAAGAATGTGTAGTTAGCGTTTCTTAGATTTGCTCGTATCTTGTTAATTATGTTATTGCCATTGTTTTATATGTAAAGAACATTTGTTTTTCTCTAATATTTACGTGTGAGACATTTTGAAATTCGCGAATGAGTGGTTTGCGTTCCTTAGACTTTTCCATATTTCATTAAATTTAAATTAAAACATTTTTATAATTTTGACTGATAATTTTATATTCTCGATAATAGCATTAATGCGAAACCCGTACAAAACGCTAAAAATTGAATTAATACAAGTGATTGACAAAAAATATTATCCAAAACAAAATTAACAGAAAAATACGCGACCCCATTAATGAGGTTGTCAACAATATTAAACATGATGACAGAAAGAACTTTAACGTTGAAAGGCGAGTGCCAAATGTCGCCGCGACCACCACAAAACAAATGTTTTAAAAGCGCTGGAAAATTTTGTCGCTAACTTCAGCGGAAAAATGGCGGGTTGACAAGTTCGACTATTATGTCGTTATTAAAAATGGCGTGCGAAAAGATAATCCATTATAATAGTGTTTTTTTTAAAAATAATATTGTGATTTGTTTACACTGTATTTTGACAACTTGTTTGTTAATTTTAAATGTGTGGATATAGGTGTATATAATTATTTCGAGTTGCTATGAAAAAAGTTAATATGTAAAAAAGAATCAAATTTTTGAAATTTTTATATTCATTATCCTAAATCGTTATTCGAACATTTTTCTTGATTTTCGGACCCCTCAGCTTCGAATAAACGGGATTTTACTGTAATATTATATACAGTAAAACCGCGATATAACGAAATCCAAGGGAACAAAAAATAAAAATTCGTAATAACGAATTCCCACATATAACGAAATAAATAAAAAAAATTCTACTATATGTTACGCGCCGTCGCAAAAAAATGTCGCGCGGCTTCAAAAAAGATCGCAAATTCTGCAAACAAAGAAGGAAAAAGGCCATAGGGAACTGAATACCTACATATTTTTAGTAGTTTTGTTATTAAAACAGATAAGCAAATGGATAATCAAAGGAATTAAATTAAGAACAGAACCTATTCAACACTAATTGGAAGATATTTTTGTAAATTCCAGAATATTGCAAACACAAAACAATATTTTAATTGTGTTTAAATGTAGAGCCGCTTCAAACATAGTTTTGGGCATGAAACATAAAAAATAATTCAAAAATAAAAATTTGACAGTTGAATCGCGGCATTTTTATAAAATGAGTCGTATATAAATTACGAAGGTACTTACCGGTAACGGCGGCAACCACTTCAAAATATGATACTATGAACCCAAGAAGAAGTTTGAATTGTTTTACTACCTTGTCGGCAGACCGCCGCGCACCGCCGAAAAGGCTGTGCGCGGCGTTTCCGTTCGCATACGGCAGATGCAGCGGCGCGGCTTTGAAGTGCGAAATAATATTTTCATCTTTTAACATTTTTTTATTTCGTTATAAATTTACGTAAATGTATTGGCATTTTTTCGTACGGGACAAAAATGATTTTGTTATAAATATTAACGGGATTTCGTTATATAAATGCATTTTTGTATGAAAAATTGGTTTTAGGGACTAAATTTCGATTTTTTTTTCGATATACGTCATTTTTCGCTATATCGGGTTTCGTTATATCGCGGTTTTACTGTAGTTATATAAATAAATTATCCTGGATTATTACATCACTGGCCATGGTGGGAAGTATTTTGCGACAGATATATATGGCACTGAGTCAGAGGGGTTAAATAAATGACATAATTGACGTTGGCTATCATCACTTTGTTTACTGTGGCCCGGTGCAGCTTTACAGTAAAGTGTGGCCTATTATCAACTGAGAGTTTACAGATATAAAATTTCTTGCAAATTTAGAATTGATGGTCCATGGACAACAGCAATGTTTTAGTTATGAAACATTCCTTACATAGCGGAAGCTGGGTAAGGTGCTTCCTGGAAAGAGCTTTAATGACATGAGGTTTTCTGATCCTCAACCAGAGTCCTGGGTCATCCTGGGAACTGTAACCACCACGCTGCTGGTATCGCCATTTCATGCAGCGATCGCCACCACCACTACCAGATGACAGAAGGTGCAACCTAGATGGGAGATAATTATATAATATTATTTCAATAATAGCCATAACTATTATTGGTGATATATACAAAAATACCAATTTTGGGTGCGAAACTTTAAAAAAAGCAAATAACAAAAATAATATTTCATGAAGTGTCTGCATTCACAAAAGATGACATAATTTATATTTTATTATTGAATAGAGTATTCGTAAATGAGTATTTTTTATGAGATCGCTCGCCTAAAGAGATTGAATTTGGTAATTCTATAGATGAATGATTGTGTGTCCTGTTACTCACCTTAGCACTTCACTAAAAGTCTGAGAATCAATAGGCAACTGACTCAGCGGTGTGGCCATGTAGGTCTGGGGCCACTTGGAAGCGGCTGTAGCCAACTGGATGCCACGCATTGCTGTCATGCCAATATCCTCGGGGTTTTCTTGTATATCTGATGAATAAAAATCATTATAAAAATATATATTACTTCAGTAAAACCTCATTAAAACTAACCCCTCTATATCGAAAAATGATGCATATCAAATTTTTTTTTTCAAAATTAATTCCTTAAAAATAGAAAGATCGAAAATGTGTTTGACCGATGTGAAACTCTCAAAGTAACTCTACAATTAAAATTTTATGTAGTTTTATATTTGCATAACATTTTATATAGTTTCGTAAAATATTTTTAATTTAATTTCTTAATTATTTTCCATTTGCTTATTTGTTGAAATAATAAAACTAAAAGGATTATTCAATATTTTCTATATACAGAAAATCCTCCTTTGCAGAATGCCTTATTATGTTATATCCCATATTAAACTGATAATGAGTGTCTTATTTGTGGAATATATATTAGGAAATAAAAAATATTTCTCTATATGTGGAAATTCATTATTATAAATTTTTATTTTTTGGTCCCTTGGATATCGCAAAAACGAGGTTTTATTGTATACTCAGACAAACCAAATTATAGAAAGAAACTTTGAATTTAAATACGTCGATTACAAAGTACAAAGCACTGACCATTTATATCCTGAATATCTCTATCCTCATTATACTCCTCTGCCTCGTCCTCTTGCAGAGAGAAAATTGCACCGAGCAGAACCTGGATTATGTCACTTAAAGGGCCAGCCACTTCTTTAGTGATTATCGCCCTACGGAGTATTTCCATATCCACACCATTATGGAAGGCATCCCGCAATTTCAGTGGCTTGGAGAACTCCTGGAAAAACTCAAGGATGGCCATGAAGTCACCAAAGTACTTATTTGGTAAGCCAGGTATTTCCACAGGAATGCTTTGTGGTAGAGCCTGTGAAAAATACGAATTATCGTGATTATGGACAGGGGTGGGCCAACAGGTGGGCAAAAGAGGTAGCAGCCCAGATTGGAGTTTTGTTGAATGTGTAAAAAATTAAAACATTTCATAAGTCTACTACCAATAACATTAGGGTTCAAAACCACCATCATACTACAAACTAAATCACTACAAACTTTATATTATGTAATAGCACAAGTATACAAACGAGACTTTAATCTTTTGTCTCAGCGATTTGCCGGGAAAGGTTGATATGTATCATTTACTCATTCTACTCTGCGTACAAAATACAACATAATTCACTCCGCGCTCAGCTCTATCCTGTCCTTATGCTACAAAACAAGTCTCATCTGTGCACATGGGTCATAAAGGATGCATTTTTTTACTCCCTCTAGCACTACAACTCCTAGTTCTGCCCCTGATTGTGGTTAACCTGTTAGCTGCCCAGAAAAATCGTAAGAATCATGCCACCATATTGGTGCCAAAAGTCTTAAAATTCAAAATTCACAGACTGGTTTTAACAAATTTTATTTTTATGAAAAAACCATGAAAATGTTGGTATAACAAAAAAAATAAAAATACGTGGGTACTATTTCAACTTATCAACCGCGATTTCGTATGGTTTTGAGATGAAAAAATAAAAGTTGATAATGTTGTCAGGCCATAACACTTAGAACATTATTATTTATTTTATAATTGTTTTTTAAAACAAAAAATATTAGCACTTCACAACTACGTACACATTACATATCGCACTTATTTAGCACTAACACGCATAAAATGATGCCGCCAGCCGCGGTAATGGCAAATGCTGCCTAACAGCGCACTCACTGTAGTTATAGTAAATCGCTTATATATTAATTATAATTAATAACTAAAAAATAATATCTTATTCACTTTAATTACTTGGTATCAAATGAAAAATATCGCAAATGTAGGTCAAAATCTAGCTGACAATTTACTCAAATTAGAATGCTCCAGTTACTTTCCAATTTATTGCGTCCTTTTCATTGTCAGACTCAGCGGTAGTAACGAGCATATCGGGAATGTCTAAATAAGTCACCCTCCGCCATTTCGTAAAGTAAAAATAAAACCAAAGAAGTTTTTGAAAATTCAATAACTGTAAAAATATCAGCACTTTCAATGTCAACATGTGTGTTAAATTCCCTGATTTAATTAAATTACGATCTGGCAACGCAAAAGTAAAAGCCAACTGTCAATTGTGTATGGAGGAAAAATGTTGATTTTTACAATCGATTTTCAGATGTAATTTGTTGTGTTCTTTAGTTGAAACAGATTTCTATGGGGCGCCGTACGATATTACTTCTGGAAATAATAATTTGGTTAAAGATCTGATCCGCGGCGTCGGTGATATCATGCGTTATTTGATGGTCATTTTCCGTAAGAAATACCATAGATGCTGCGGAATGTCACATGGTTATTCGCTGTACTCGCGATAGCCAACTTAAATTCTGACAGTTCTCATTCCATCTCTTTCTCTGTCGGAAACATGCGAGGCGGGCGGCCAAGGAGTTAACAATGCGTCAAATTACACAAGTATGTTATTATAATTTACATAAAAATGTCAAATAAAATTGTGATTTTTTGACAAATAAGTCAATTCTCAGTTAGAAAATGTCCAATACACTTATCTGTAATAGAATACATTTTTTGTATTGAATGCAATGTTTATGTAAAAGCTTGTCAGTTTTAAGGGCTCTTGATATTCTGTTTTACCTTCAGTACATATAGTTTTAATTAAGTATATATATATAAATATTTCCATACATTATGGTCTTCTAACTCCAGGTCATCTTTCTGTTTGTTCCACTCCTTGAGGTAAGCGGCCAACTTCACACTTTTCTCTTTTTTTTTAATTTTCTCCTCCAGCTTCTTCTGCTTCAGTTCCTCACCGACTCTCTTCATTTCATCCTTAAGGCTCTTAGATTCCACAAGACCATTTTTGGGTTTCTGTATTTTTCCTGACTTGTGGTCCATCTTGTTTAGTTTATCTTTGCTCAGCTCCATGGATTTAGATTGTTTCGTTCCTAAAAATAATTTTGATAGGATTTAGAGGATTTAGATGGTTTAGTTATAAAAATAATTTTGATCGGATTTAGATGGTTTTGTTCCTAAAAAATTTTTTGCTAAACAAGTACAGTAAAACCGCGATATAACGAAATCCAAGGGCCCAAAAAATAAAAATTCGTAATAACGAATTCCCACATATAACGAAATAAATAAAAAAAAAATCCTACTATATGTTACGCGCCGTCGCAAAATAATGTTGCGCGGCTTCAAAAAAGATCGCAAATTCTGCAAACAAAGGAGGAAGAAGGCCATAGGGAACTGAATACCTACATATTTTTAGTAGTTTTGTTATTAAAACAGATAAGCAAATGGATAATCAAAGGAATTAAATTAAGAACAGAACCTATTCAACACCAATTGGAAGATATTTTTGTAAATTCCAGAATATTGCAAACACAAAACAATATTTTAATTGTGTTTAAATGTAGAGCCGCTTCAAACATAGTTTTGGGCATGAAACATAAAAAATAATTCAAAAATAAAAATTTGACAGTTGAATCGCGGCATTTTTATAAAATGAGTCGTATATAAATTACGAAGGTACTTACCGGTAACGGCAGCAACCACTTCAAAATATGATACTATGAACCCAAGAAGAAGTTTGAATTGTTTTACTACCTTGTCGGCAGACCGCCGCGCACCGCCGAAAAGGCCATTAAACCGTTCGCATACGGCAGATGCAGCGGCGCGGCTTTGTAAGTGCGAAATAATATTTTCATCTATTAACATTTTTTTATTTCGTTATAAATTTACGTAAATGTATTGGCATTTTTTCGTACGGGACAAAAATGATTTTGTTATAAATATTAACGGGATTTCGTTATATAAATGCATTTTTGTATGAAAAATTGGTTTTAGGGACTAAATTTCGATTTTTTTTTCGATATATGTCATTTTTCGCTATATCGGGTTTCGTTATATCGCGGTTTTACTGTACACATAGAATAGCAACATGCTTTTAGCTTTATACAAAATAAGCGATTGGAGAGTGTTTTGTCCCTAAAAAAAAGTTTATTAAACAAGTGGGCGATTTGACAAAATAATCAATTGCCAAGTATTAAAAATCAAATGTTTTACAAATTGCCCACAATTATTTACATGTATATACAGTGATTCTATAACTGCGGAACTGCTGAAAGAATTGCATCAATAGGTAGCATATCCGTAATAAGTCTCAGAAATCTGGCGAATGACCCAAAGAATTGGATCTACTAGAAAATAAGAAAAATATAGAACCATATAATACAAATACATTTGCAGCATATCAGTAATTGCCTGGCTGGCAGATATCCCAAGAACAGGCTGGCTTTGTGAAGAGTAAAGATAGTCAGGCCTATTCTCAAAATAGCAATATTGAAATGAAGGTGATTGTTACACCAACCCTCAAAAATAGACAGATAGTTTTGACAGATTATGGTATGTTTATCTCCCTCTCTCTCATTCAAATATAACACTATTTTTGAGGGTTGGTGTAACAATCACCTTCATTTCAATATTGCAATTTTGAGAATAGGCCTGAATATCCACCAATTTGTGAAGAAACGCAGACAATTCCAATCACCAGTTTGTGTTATTCTTATGGAAATGCACTTAGATAGGTGATTGTTCCAGAACACTCTGTGAATCTTGTTAATTAAATTAAAAATTCCTTTTCCTTTAAAATAAGATGTACAACGTTAATGCCGCTTTTTGTCGATTCTTCCTTACCTTCAAACTTATCTACTTTAGTCATGTATTTGGCAATGGACTCCTGGCGTGGCTTATTGTGCAGGCTCTGCTTTTTCTGACCATTTGGCAACGGTTTCCCTTTGTTTAATGAATTCATGGTCACCTTATCGAACTTCTTAGATGAAGCAAACTCTGGCGGGGCTCCGGTAAATATCTGGTCAAATTTCACTTTCATTATATTGTACTTTTCCATAGTGTTATTCTGAGAAAAAAAAAACAAGTTTTATTTCAACCCATTACTTATGCAGATCACATTATCTTTGTTCCTTCAATTTACAATTGTCTTTTTGTGGTAACAATTCTCAAGTAACACTTTATTTAGTTATAAATAAAAAAATAGACATATAGTCAAATCTCTTTGAAACGAAATTCCCAGTATAATGTATCTTCAATTTTTCCCTGACAAACTTTCATACAAAATGTAGTCTGATCTCAGAATAACGAAATATTTTGATCTGAAATTTATGAATGAAGTTAGAACTTGATACAATATTTCCGAGAACTCAGTTTGTTCTTCAAGTACTAGGTGTTTTGCCGACCATCAAACATTTTTTATTGTGTTCATTACAGTATCCTTAAAAATGGACAAAAAACGATGTCAATTCGCACTAAAAAATAAATTAAGCACATTGGAGGAAATAGACTCTGGGAAGAAAAAGAATGACATTGCCAAAACACACAGCATAACACCTTCAACGATATCAACATTTTTCAACGATTGGAAGAAAATAGAAGAGCAAATTAAAGAACGTGTAATGGGACCACAAAGCAAGAAAATTCGAGGTGCTTTAAATGATAATGTGGGTAAGGCAACACACTCGTGGTCACGAAATCTCCCCGTAAATGGACCATTGATTTGTGAAAAAGTCTTGGAATTTGCTAAGATGTTAAATGTCGAGTCATTCCACGCAAGTGTCGGATGGCTCAATAAGTTTTGAGAATGCTACGGGATTACATCGAGGGTAAAAAAATTTCTGACTTAGAAAGGTCCATTTTTAAAACTGCCAAGAAAAATTTGTAATAGTGGAAAATTTCCGATTATTTGTAATTTTTTTTATTTATTTGTGATTATTTTCTTTTCTCTATTCTTTTTCTTCGAATTTTTATTGTATTTGAATTTAAAGTTTTTTTTAATAATGTTATCTTGAATTATTAATTTGTATTAAGGCAGCGGCGCCTTAAATAATAATTAGAATTTTCACATTTTTGACGAAAATGTGGGTTTTTATTTTTCATTTATATCTGAAGTTATACACTAGATTAGACTTTTTTTTTTAAGTATTACTGAGATTGGACTTTTACACTAATATAAAACTAATAAACTGTATGTTATTTGCCATAATTAAGACAATACAAGCATTATAAGAAAGACTGCGACCATTAGATGCATTTTCCACATGCTACAAAATTATTTTAATATGGTAAATTATTGTATAAATGAAATATATTTTCTAATAATCTTGAAGCCAAGATTACGGAGACAAATTAAGTGTTAAAAAATAATAGTGTTATAAACCATTAGTTTTGGAGGACATATTACCAGTTTTCGCCTTTTTTAAAATACTTTGTGTTGGTGAAAATATACATTTTTAAATAACATTATATTTACAACATTAGTAGCAAATTTCATAAATTATGTTTTTTTTTGCTGATTCTAAGGGAAATAAACATTTTCTTGAACAAAGTAAACATTTTATGTACGTTATTTTTATCGTCGCAATTAAATAGTTTGTTTATATATAACACTGTTGCATTTTAAACACAAGCTGTCTGTTTCATAAATAATATGTAATTATGAAACAGACATATCACCAAAACGCCAACATGGTGTTTTAAATCAATAATATTAAACAAAATAATAAATTGAAGCTGTCATATAATAATAATTTTAAATTTAGAACATTGATTTAAGTGATCATCTAAATATATGTATGTAGGTACCTTGTCTGATTTCAAAACATATTCATATATATGAATTAGGTACTCAATAAATTATTTAATTTTCGATAGATTAATTCAAATGACAACACTCATTCCATAATATTAATATGAAAAACTTGGATAAGTAATGGATAGGCCGCTACACACGAGTTATATTTGACACTTGTATCGAATGCGAGAAAATCAACAATTTTATTGTCGTCTCTTTCTATTCATACCTTCCTCTCTCGCATGATTTACGTAACAAATAAAGTCATTATTTATTTATCTGATACTTATGAGAATTTAACTGATAGCGCCTCATCTTGAAAGCATATCTAATTCGTATATAATTGATCAAATTTCAAACTGGAAAAATTAATATTTATCACAGTTTAACAATCTGTGTTTCACTGGCGCATACACACTTATACTGTTCTGTACTGTATATCGACCAATCACACAATGATTACATGTCAATCTTATAAAAGGTTATTTTGATGCTGTAGGTATAAAATGATAATTAAAAATAAAATAAAAATCAATCATCTTCCTTGCATTCAATATAACGAAACATTTTCTTTAGTCCCATGAACTTCGCTATACTGAGATTTGACTGTATTAAAATCAATATTACACATACTTTAATTCGGATGACACCGCCAGGACCTTGCTCCACAAACTGCTTAAGGTAGAGCTTGTTCTTGTCTCTTGTGAAAACCCCACGACTCCTCCTCACTCTGTCGTGGGGGACAATGGCTACACGGCCCAGTGCGTTTCCGTCCAATTCATCGTCAAACTGTTCCACCTCGTAACAATAAAGTGATGACGGCTTACTTGGTGATCTATAATATGATCAAATCTTTAACATATTATAATGTAAAAGAATAAAAAAAAGCTACTAATAATAATTGCTAGAATTCAAGTATGTAACCAATATATTATTTCTATGTAATCTTGGTAAAACTATTAATACAATATCAACACTTGTTTAGCCAAAATCACACAATATTGTATTGTAAAGACAACTAATGTTTGAAGAATTGTTCAATTAGTTTCCTTATAAACAATGTGATTATAATAATTAAAATTGTATATAAGGCACTGGTTCAATTAATTCAACATGGAGACACACCGCTATCTAACTAACATCATGCCATTTCTCTTCAGTGGTAGCCAGAGAGGATGGAATGCCACACTCTTCTATTGTGTCATACCTTGTTCATTTTCATATATCTTCTCATGCAAGCTCATTTATTGTTGAACCTTCTAATAGAGCTGTTTCCAGTATCTGATAATGCCAGGTCTTTCACGAATGCTCTCTGTTTCTGATGCCTTCAATACCCGTTAACACTGTTCCATATACATATATATTCTTTACCATTCTTTCCTCACTCGGGTTTCACATGCCCAAACCATCTTGGTGATATTTTGTGCTGTAGTGACAGTTTCTTAATTCTTTCGACCATTCTACATTCACTGTTAATTTGTTTCATCTATCGCACATAGATTAAAATTTAACAAAATCACATATGCATCATATATTAAAAAAAATATACAGTAAAAGTTTCACCATCCCTATGCTATATAAATTCTCAGTCCATTTCATTATTATCCATTTTACAAATTAATTTATATATATTACATATTTTAGAAAATAGATTCAATTAAATGCATAATTTACCCATTTGCATCTGTGGGCATTTGCTTGGGGGCCGTCACCAACAAGATCTGTCCCTCCAACCAGGTGTCACCCTCCAGACAAGCTTCAACGGACTCACCCACGAAATACCTATCTCTCACAAAATTGAAAACATCATCCAGCATCTCGGCGAATGTGCAGCGTTTGGTTCTGGATGCCAGATATAATATTGGGACCCTGAGTTCCATGGGAAAATCGCGAAGGGATTTTCTGGCATTCTTTTCACTTTCCAAAGCTTCTGTATATGTAAGATTCGGTTTTCCTGTCATTTCACACGACCACACCATCGAATTAACAAGAATGATTCGCTCGCAGTATTCCCTTTAAAATGCATAAAAAATTAATAAACATCTCACAAATATCTAGTTATACAAAGAAAAAAACAAATACGTTTAAGAAAATCATTAAATGTGTCATCTACGCCGAGCCGAAATTTGGGTTACGCATGGACAATTGCGTAAACGGCACGATAATGAGGGTTAGTAAAATCTACGACAGTTACAGCTGCATCAAAATAATTCATAAAACTGAACAGATATAAACACCACTTACTCATAATCCGAAAATATTTCATCGGTAATTTCACAGTGGAACACTTCCTCATCGTCCCTGAGAAACTCGGACCCTGACGACTTCTCAAAGGCTTTTCTCTTCAATAAAGGCATGTTGAAAGGTCTAAGAACGCAAAGCGGTAAATCAACAATATTACTCAAAATCGGCGATAATTTTATCAAACATCGGTGACAACATATGAAAGTATGTACGACGTTACTTATAAACAATCCATATTTGAAAAATATTAGTCGCAAACAACAAATGTAATTCAATAAAATTAGCGCGGCTTTCAGTTGACAAGCCAAAAACGGCGCGCTCCGCAAGAAACATAAGAGAACGAATAGTAAAACAACGCAAACAGATGATGAACTATTCACTGTAAATTTTAAGACTTGATTACACGCAAGTGGTTAAATAAAACGGGGCATGTGTGAACAAATATAAAGATATAGGTTATATATATCTTCTTATTTACCACCACGCCGTTTTCCACAGGGGTAGGCAGAGAGAATAGAACGCCACACTCTTTTGTCCTGACACACAATTCTCGCCTCAGCCACATTCTTTTCATATAAGCTCGCCGATTATTATGACTTCTAACAGGACCATCTTTCAGTATCTGGTTTACCTGGTCGTGCCAAGTCTTCCGCGGACATCCTGTACTTCTGGTGCTATCAACACTTGCATCATATATCTTTCTTACCATTCTCTTCTCATTCATTCGTTCCATATGACCAAACCACCTAAGTGATCCTTGCTTAATTTTACTCACTATACTAAGATCAGGTTTACATACTTTCCTTATTTCTTTATTCTTTACTATGGATGAATCTGCCACAAATACGTCTAAGTAATCTCATTTTCACTGTATTCAGCCTACTTTCGTTCCTCTTTTGCCAGCTCCAGGCCTCACTCCCATACATTAGTGTCGGTACCAGGACTTCATTGTGTACCACTAGTCTTGTCTCTGTTGACGAAATTCCATTAGTTATAATTTCTTTCAAAGCACCGTTCACTTTATTCCCTGCAGTCACCCTCCTTTCGATATCATCATTAGTCTTTCCAGAATATTTTACATACTTTCAAATATCAATGTCGACCCATTTACTGAGTAACTGGGTTTTATTACGCAAATAAAATGATCGAGGGCGGTCTGAAAATGTGTTTTTTATTGGTTTTAAAACAATAAAATTGTTACAGTCGCATCTCACGTGTGATGTTCACGTATTACAAATATTAATGTTTAGCTTTATTCAAAAATTGCTATGCGGGCCACGCACCATGCAACGCAAGCTCCTCCTCGCCCCACTCCAAACATGCATCTATAGCGGACGACGGGTCGCTACCCCCTCCCACGCGCATTGGCCGAGGGGGGTTTCTGCCAAGTCGAAGCGATTCTTTCTCGCTCTACGCCTGTCGAACGCGCCGGGGCGCCGCCGGCTTTGCGGCCGGCTGCTAGGCAGCTCCATACCGACCGCTATTTTGCCTCGAGACGAAGCCGCCAGGAAGCTGTGATGTGCCTCCTGGAAGGCATCCGAGAACCCCGCCTTGTACACGAAGCAAGCGGAGGATATTCTTGCTGCTCAAATGGAGAACTAGAGGCCACCCACCACGAGATGACCGGACGCGGCCACGAAGACCACATGGCGAGCGAAGCCCGCGCCCGTGAACTAGGCCAGGGGCGGGCTCCAGATGCCGCTTATCGCACGCGCCCGCGGCGGGTCATACGTAGCCATGCAGTTGGCCACAAATGTGAAGACAGACAAAAGTGAGTGGGAAAAACAATTAAACAATTAGTGTGTCCGCGTTTAATTAAAGTTTAGATATAAGTAGCAATAAGAATTTTCCTTTTCATATTTTCTTGTGTTGTAAATAAATGTATGAATTTGTATATAAAAACTCGTATTAATTTAATTTACCTTCCCACCATCTCTTCGTGACCATTACATATGTTGATTGCGCAACGACAAGAACGTTGCGTTCTTATCAAAATTATATTTTAAACATCAAGTTAGTAATGTTGTTTATACTTTTTTGTGCTCTGTATTTTATTGACTAAAACATGATTACTCAACAAATTTATGTTTTTATTTTTTTCAACAGGGGTGAGCTGCCAGTATCATATTATGATCGTAACTACGGCAATGCAGACAGTGCTGTGCATTTGGTAGGTGCCCAAAAGGTTCATACTCTACTATAATTTTACGAATGACAATAATTTCCCCAGCGCTAATATGAACAATTTTTTTAATTCTACTACAGCAAGAAATGGAATTATAAAATTTAGTAAACCGTTTCATACGTACATTTCGAAATGTGAATATTAAAGAGATAAGAGATCAATGTTCTTTTTAATATTTAATGGATTAAGTCACGTAGTATTAATTATTTTGTATCTTATATACAATACATTATTTATATATAAGGTTTTTTTTTTCATTTCGCATTGGAGCCCAAATTTTTTAATTAAGTCACTGATCGTAATTTACGAGAACTAATTAAATCTATATAATACATTCACGTTATGTGAATGTATTAGTCTGTTTGTTAAAATAAATGTTTTTTCTAATTCAATTCTTGGATATCTATTCTTTCTGGAAAATATTTAAAAAAAATCAATAATAATGTACATACCTGTATTATTCTTTATTTTAATAAATGTTTATTTGAAATTTCTACCAGTTTATTATAATCTCATTTTGTCTTATGTTATCCTCAATTATATGTTTAAAAAGCATAAAATTCTCGTTTTATGCTGTCTGTTCTTAGTAGTTTATAATTTTAAAATAGTTGTTTTAATATATATTTTTTGTTTTTAAAAACTAAACCAAGCATGCAATTGCTTACAAATAGTTGTTTTTTTACATAGTGAGTTTCAGTCAATCAGAAGGGTACAGTTGTTTTGCTTGATTAATTTTATTACAAATTAACGAACTGTAAGCCCTATGGCATCAATAAAGCATATTGAGTTTGGGGCCACTATAGGCAATACCGTGAAGTGCATTATTTTTCACAGCCCTGGAAACCGTTTTAAAAATGTATTTATCTACAATTTAAATTTTTCTATGGAAATGTCAAGATTTACTGCGACTAGGCGATAATGTCCATAGAACAATGATGCATATGTCATTTTGGAACATCTGATAAGTTCTGACATGTGGATTACAATAATATTTTTATCAAAAAATAGCATAGTTTTTATTTAAGGTGGTGAATTTAAGCGATTTAAAAATGCCCAAGGAACAGTATCGAGAAACAGACGTGGCAAGAAAAATGTAAGTGTTGCGGTTTAAAACATTTGTTTACTTGTTGATAATTAAGGTTAGTTTTATATGTGTATATATATATATTATTAAGAACTTTTTTAATGCATGCAGTTCCCATGTTACCTTCGGAGTGGATAGTGCAGCGAACATACAGCAGCAGGCACATCTTCACGTAGTAACGAAGAACCTTTATGCTCAAGATGGTCAACGAACTCCCGCGATGCACGGTGTTTTGGACCGACGAATGGTTTGTACACGTAATGTATTAATGTCAGTCGTATCACCGATTTTTTAATGATGAAATAAATATGTACTTTTCCTATATTATGTAATAATGGAGAGGACATGCAAATGAGATTTGCTGCGTAAAGGACATTACACATTGTTAATGGGACACTATACCATATAAATATATATATATATATATATATATATAATAACAATTTGTATTTATAACTATAATGGGGGACAGCTATACAATTTATTTACATGAGATGAAAAGGGACAACATTGTTCATTGGAATTTTGAGGATTTCCATACACCTTGAATGTTTCTAATTATTCTAATTAACCGTTCAATTTCAACACTAATGGTATTTTAATGTCATGGATAATTTGTAGAAAAGGACAGTTATTTTTGATATTTTGAAATTTATATAATATTTGCATAATTTATTTCCTAGAATCATGCAAACTCCGATTTCCTGCTCTCGCTATTGTTCATTTTAATTATTTTAGCTCAAATGGTGGTGCTGTAATGTTTCTTGAAACTTCAAACAGAGTTACGTAGTTCATAGTTGTACTAATATATTGTTTATAATTTTCACTAGGGGACAAATCAAAAGGATGCCAATTGTCAGACATGTGGAAAGGGACTCCGGGAATGCATCGGGCATTATGGGTACCTGGAATTGGCTCTACCTGTTTTTCATGTTGGATATTTTAGAGCCATCATAAACATTCTTCAAAGTATTTGCAAGGTTAGTTTTTCAAATAGTAAAATTTTTTCAGTCATTAGAAATATGTAACAATGATAATATGGTAATGGTAATTTCATCATATACTAAATATTTTATACTTTTTTAGGAATGTGCTCGAGTCCTGATATCAGAACAAGAAAAAAGTGTATTTAGAAAGCGTCTTCTGAATCCAAATCTGTCATATCTCACCAGAAAAGCGATGCGTGTTCAAATTTTGAAAAAAGCCAAAAAGTCTACAAAATGTCCACACTGTAATGAGATCAACGGTATGGTGAAGAAAAGTCCGGCTGGCATATTGAAAATCATCCATGACAAGTACAGGAGTAAAAAGGCGACCGACCCGTTGGTTATCAACGTGCTTAGCGAGTTGCATGAGGCGAAGGAATCCAACAGAGAGCTGGCCACCATGCTCAACAGCGCTCTGCTGATTGATATGAACCCTTTACACGTAAGCACATAGAAGAATATGTTCTTATATAGAATAGAAAATGTAACATTGAAATGTTTTGGGTTATCTATGAAATTATTAAAACAAAACGGTGGAAAACGTTTAACATAAAAAAATGTTCTTATCCTCACATAATACTATGCAATATGAAATAAAAAGCGCTATACATGAACATATTTTGTATCTCAGAAGAAGAATAAATATATGATATACCGGCCATTGCATAGTTACCAAATTATTTACTGTTTATGAGTCAATTTTCTATTGAATAGCCCTATACATGAAAATGAACAATATACACACTGCACACAACTTTTACCAATGGGATTACACGTCAGCCGCAATGACACCCAAGTGTTTATTGTTTATGATTTAACTTTCTATCGACTACAATATATTTTTATTTCATTTGTTATTTTTACATATCGCATGTGTTCTTATATCTGTTGTAGTAAATGTGTTTGAGTCTTCTGTAGCTTTATATACACGAAAATAATAATAGTAAATTTGTTTATTTGAAGTTCTTATCACAACCATTTTGTTTATTACAACATCGAATAGTATTTCGGTCCTCATGATTTTATTTTATGCGATTTCCACCGTATATATGGTCACTTTTTGGTCTGTCTCTGTCTGTAATCTATCCATTTCAGAAAATGTCTTGAATATTATTTGATCATGATGTTGGAATACGATCAAAGCAACTACCTCACAGAGTGGCAATATTGATTTTGCCATCAATGCTTTTGGTATGCGCATCTTATTAATTTGTAATATTTTCAAATCTTTACTTATTTTAAGGTGTTAAAACTTTTAAGTCGCATTCCCGAAGACGATGTTCCACTGCTAGGGATGAACAGTCTCCGCTCCAGACCGGAAGATCTGGTCCTGACTCGGCTGCCTGTCCCCCCCGTCTGTATCCGGCCAAGTGTTGTGTCCGATCTCAAGCCTGGAACGTATGTTATTATTTATTGAATATATCACATTTGCAGTCATTCAATTAATGTTCTATGCGAACTCGGCACTGTGTTGTACATCTTTTGATCATGCGTAAAATCAATTTTTTAAGATTTTCAAATTGTTATTATATTTTTAGTTAAATTCCCTTATGCTGAGATTTATAAAGCTAATAATTAACTTATTTTTCTGGTTATAACAATTGTTCATTGCTAATTTTATTGTTGACTGTCATTTTTTTGCTCAATTTGGTTTGGCATTTGTCTCAAAATTGTGTCAAAAAATTTGTTAACCAAACAATTTAAAGAGCCATTTTGACGAGATTGTTTGGTGAACATTATTAGATATATTATTGAATTTTCAATAATTAATTTGCACAACTAATTGTTTCAGGAATGAAGATGATCTAACGATGAAGCAGTCTGAAATATTGCTTATTAATGACGTGATCCAGAAGCACATGTCAAGCGGGGGAAAGATTGAGTTAATTCAAGAAGATTGGGACTATCTTCAATTACATTGCGCTTTATACATTAACAGTGAGATGTCTGGTATACCGATTGCCATGCAAGTAAGTCATTAATGCAGTTAGCAAATTGTATTAAATTTGATACTTGTCCGTGACATTAGAGATTGGGGGCTCGTCTTTGGTTAATGGCCACCAAATTAGTACCATGTTCACGAGACTCCACCTCTCTTGTATCTAATGATCATTAAATTAGTCCCAATATTATTTTATCTATAATTAGAAGTCTTAGTTTGAATCTCACTAGATTAACATTTTTAATATTTAATAATATAATATTTTAATTTTGGATGAAATATGTTATCAAGGGTGAGATGTCTTACACCTCCACCGACAGCTTTAGCCGAGAGCATAAGTTTTGTAGGTCACTTTCGTCAGAATTACTTACCCACCTTTTGTCATCAGAGTTTTACCTCCGTCACTTGTTGTAAAAATAAGTGACAGCACCTGCATAACGTCACAATGTATATATTTTTATTGGTTTTTATGTAAGAGATTTATTTTTTATAATTATTAATCAAATGTTATTTGACAAAATTCAATTTTATGTAAGATAGTAAAGATGCATATGTGTATGTATTTAAAAAAAAAGGTTTTTATATGCGCAAATATTTTACAGCCGAAAAAACCAGGCAGGGGCCTTGTGCAAAGGTTGAAAGGTAAACAAGGAAGGTTCAGAGGAAATTTATCCGGAAAAAGAGTTGATTTCTCCAGTAGAACTGTCATCTCACCCGATCCTAATCTACAAATCCAGCAGGTAAATATTCCCATATGACGATTCTACGTTATTTAGTAAATGAAAATAAATTTAACACATATTTCGTGTGCTATGTCTTTTGAGACTATGAGATTAATTATTCTGATTATTTTATTTTGGAGATAGGAATATGAATATAGTTTTACATGTTAGTGCAGCAAAATCTTGTTAGATTTCGAGATCCCTTAACATATCAACCCCTCCTACGTAAAGTATTGTAAATAAAAAATGTCATTTTTAATCATTCTAGTATTTTGCATGTATTTGATACTTATTTACGTGGCAGATTTAAATAATATATATAGTATTCTATGATGTAGGTACTAATAAATATAATTAAAAAAATTACAGCCATTTAAAAATGTATCAAGTACGTGCAAAATACTAGTGTCATTTTTTACTTACGATACTTTACGTAGGAGGGGTCAATATATTTTGACACATACAATAACAAGGCTGAATAACAGAATGTATCTTTGAATTTGGATTAGACTTTTTAGGATTAGAAATTTATAAAAAAACTAATTACAGGTGTTGTTTCTTGTTTTCCATCATCTTGACATTTCTTTTTGCTTAACATACAGATATTATATTTCATTTATATGTTTCTGTAATGGCTCATTACTCCTAATTGGCGAAGGCCACAATAAAGAGAAAAAATAACATTCTTGGGTACACAAATAGCAAATATATTTCATTATTAGAAATGACTAGTGATGGTAAACCATTACATGTCTGTGGTTGTGTCGATGATAGGTAAATGAGATTTAACAATGATTGGTAACTTAGATTTAACTGTCAAAGGCTTACTTTCTAGTGTACCAGTCACGCTATGCCGATGATGCAGTAACTAATGGCGAATAATGAACAAGAAGTACAGAGTCTAGTGAGTAGAATGTACGATGTATGCAAGGAAAGCGACTTCGTGGTGAATGTCAACAAGTTAAAAGTGATGGTATTTGAGAAGGACGAAAGCAAGATACTGTGCAAAATACTTGTAGATAATGAATGTTTTGAACAAGTAAATGAGTTTGTGTATTTGGGAAGTATGTTTGATAGAAATGGAAAGGCTGAGAATGATATCGAAAGGAGGGTGACTGCAGGGAATAAAGTGAACAGCGCTTTGAATGGAATTATAACTAATGGCAACTTGTCAACTGAGGAAAGACTAGCGGTTTACAATGGAGTCCTGGTACTGACACTGAAGTGAGGTCTGGAGCTGGCAGAAGAGGAATAAAAGTAGACTGAATGCAGTGGAAATGAGATGACTTTGGTGTATATGTGGCAAATCTATTTATGACAGAATAAAGAATGTAGAAATAAGGAAAGAATGTAAACCTGATGTTAGTATAATGAGTAAGATTAAGAAAGGATCACTTAGGTGGTTTGGTCATATGGAACGGATAAATGAGGAGAGAATGGTAAGAAAGATATATTACGCAAATGTTGATGGCACCAGAAATAGAGGACGTCCGTGGAAGACTTGGCACGGCCAGGTAAACCAGATAATAGAGGATAGTTCTGTTAGAAGCCTCAATAATCGGTTATTGACCTGTTTGTAAAATGAATGTCTCATTTTTACTAATTATAGAATGGATGTAGGAACTTCCAAAGTTTAAAGCTATGACCTTTCATTTTTGTAGGTTGGAGTTCCAGTTCATGTAGCCAAAATATTGACATATCCAGAAAAAGTGTTTCCTGCCAATTTGCAATGGCTTCGTTCTCTTGTTTGCAACGGCCCCGACAAACATCCTGGTGCCAATTACGTCCAACAAAGGGGTTCAGCTTTCAAGAAGTTTCTCAAATATGGCAACAGAGAAAAAATTGCTCAGGAATTAAAGGTATTCTTTGTTTTCTATATAAATAGTGTTACATATTTATACTAATTAAATATATTAATTAGAAAGATATAAATATAAAATCAATTTTATCGAAAAATATTGTTATTGCGCTACCGGGATTCATACCTGGATCTCTTTCTAAACCGGGGAAGGTGCATTATCCAACTATGCTACAGTGACAGTATTTTTGATGACAAATTTTCAAATCTATATGTTACACTTTTCAAATGAATACATCTATCGTTCCATTATTTGAAAGCCATCTACTTTGTTTTTACGGAATCTCAAACAATGTGTTCTCCTTAATAATATTACATATTTATATTAAAAATAATGTTTTATATGTTCTTTGGTTTCCATGGCCGTTCAGAATCTTCTGTGTATAGTTTTTTCGGGCTTATCTGCCGTGTATATCTGACTTTTCTGGTTGATGTTTCGCCGCTGATGTGATGTATGACTGTTAGTGTTGTTGTTAAGTACTGGTTTGCAGTACCGTGTCGAAAGCAGGGTCTGTCGTTTATTAAGTACTGGCTTGCACTACCGTGTCGAAAACAGGTGTTGTGTGAAGTGAGTAGTGTTGTGTTATATTGCAATTAAGTATATACTCGTACATATTGTGTGGGATGGAGTAGACTCCACCTCTGATATCCTGGCTGCTTTGCTAGACTGCCGCCTGTGTCAAAGTAGCCAGTTTTTTCGTGGTGTTATTTAATGTAAGAAAGATAAAGATTCGACAGGAATAAAAATAGAGAAAATAAATTGTAGTGAGATTGTCGTAGAACTAGTGAATTATTAGTGTAGACACCGTGTAATGATTATGTTAGAATATTGGATAGCGATGCTTCTGATTGATCTCTACCCAATTGGATCATATATTGGGTCCATATTTGTGTAATCTTATTGGAAGTGAACGATTTCCAATTGGTGCTGAGTGTGTTGTACAGTTTCGGAGCTAAGAACATGTAAAATCTTTGATAAAATGTCATCGTTGCTTTCGGAACTGGCGTGTAGATGTTCTTTGTTGTCTTGTGTTGTGTCCATGATTTATTGCTTGGGGTGAGTTGTTGTTAGCATGGAAATATTGGACGAGTCTCAACACATAGATTTGTCTTATACATATTTCAATTGTTTCTTTAACCAGACGTGCATGATGACTCTCAGGCTTTCCTAGGATTTGTGATAATGGGATTTAGGATTTTTAGGATTTGGGATTTAGGATTTTGACAGTCGACCAGAAAGGTCAGATATACATGGCAGATTAGCCCAGAAAACTATACACAGAATACTTAAGCATTTTGTGCATTTTTACTCACACATAAAACTTATATTTATTTCAGTGTGGCGATGTAGTAGAAAGACACCTTGTTGATGAAGATTTGGTCCTTTTCAACAGACAACCCTCCCTTCATAAACTCTCTATTATGTGTCACAAGGCTAAGGTTCAGTCACAAAGGACATTTAGGTGAATATCATATTTTTAATCAGTCATACTATCAAGATAGATGTGATCGACGTGTTATGAAAATTAAATTAATTTATAGCTGCCAGCGGCAGGGATTGAACCCTATACCGTTAAATCTGAGTTATTGTATCGTAATTAATGTTCCCTCTATGTTTAGATCACGGTGTGTGTATAAAAAATCTTTTGTTTTATTTATGCTCTGAGAGAGAAAAAAACATTACCTTACCAGTGCAAGGCTACTGGTAGGGTCTGAGTTGTACACATTACTAATGAAGATGTATCAATATGCATAAATAAGTCACGAGAACTAATGACAACTATCAAGGAAAGCTGCATACTTCGGACATATCTCCGTAATGAAAAATATGATCTTTTATAATTCATTATATAGGGAAAGATCACAGACCAGTAAATGAATAGACATGAAATAAAGTGTATATATACAAGAGAGGTTCGGAACATTAGTAGTGGGACGAGGGGCATTCTATGCACAATCTTGGTGTAAACGTAATTCTGATAGATTATGACACATTAATGCAACAGTAAAAGTATTTACTCTTCGAAAATAAATGTTTTGTGTAAACAAGACATATTTTTTACATTAATGCATATTATATTGTCAGCATTTAAATTTTCGTTCCAATTTACTCATATTTTTTTTAAAAATCGCGGAGCTATTTGATTGCATAAGTGGTACCAAAGTGATCACGCGTGTGACACCAAAATGAAAATTTTGGGACAGAGAATTTATGTTAGTTCAGATCTATATATTTGGTGGTCCGTGGGAAAGACAAGGTAGCAAGAGGAGTAGGTAGAAAGATTATCTTGGATGCATAACCTCAGAAAGTGGTTCAATGTTCAAAATTTTATTGAGCTTATACAGGATAAATATGGTCACATGGTCGCCTCACTACATTGTTCACTCGACGGCGGTTGAAAGAATCCAGGTAAAGTTTTTAAGATTCATTAATTTTAAATTAAATATTCGCTCTAAGGATATCAATTATGATTATCTCCTTAGCTGTCTGAAATTGTTAAAATTATCAGTGAGACGTACGATGACCGACCTTATATTTCTATACAAGATCATCAATGGTATGATAAACTGCCCCCAGATTGTTGGTCTGCTTGACTTTCATGCACCATTGAGATCATCGAGACACAACTCATTGTTCTATTACAGGGATAATGTCAGAACACATGCATTAGCTAACTCCGCAGCATTCTTTGGGAAATGAATATGCGGAGGTAGTCGACATTTTTGCTGTAAATTTAACTCTTTATTGGACTACATTATTACAATTTTTTGTGTCTCAACTCAATGGTGACGGATTTATTGCTTTGCTTTACTTCACATTTTATATTTATATTTAATTTTGATTATGAAAAAACATGCTGATATTATATAATTTTTTTCTTTGTGTATTGCACTTCTGGTGAAATTTTCTATTATTTTACAAATTATGTTAATCCCTTAATAGGGCGTGTATAATAATAATAAATAAATAAATCAACATACTGCAACATGGTCGCCAACTTTCAATAGAAGGTGGCACATGAAGAAGTATTGTTAAAAATTGTGTGCGCTATGACGCCAAATGGTGTGCGGGCACACACCCGCCCACCACCTTAGAGGGAGGGAGTAATATATATATTTTTCAGATTCAATGAATGTGTTTGCACCCCGTACAATGCTGATTTTGATGGGGATGAAATGAATCTTCATTTACCTCAAACAGAAGAAGCTAGGGCGGAAGCACTTATTCTTATGGGGGTAAGTCTTCTTCTGTTCTATTTAAACTAACAAAATCTTACTTTAACCTATTGAATGCTACCGTATTAACAGTTGATATGCTGTAAATTGGTTTTTGTACGTGGCCGTATCAATAAATGATACGGCGACTTTGGTCCCTGATCACATAGTGCGCCTATTTCATACAATATTTTAACATACACTAAAAGATTCCTAATACTTTGACGGTGCTGATATTTATGGAAAATAAAAACGTACTTCGTTAAAAACATTTATAATCTGTCACATGTTTCAAGCAGCGGCCGCATTGCTGTACCGTTATGTATGTTTTTGTATGGAGTTTATGTTTATTCATTTATAAACATTCTATGGGTTTTTACAACCGTGTTTTGGTTTCAAATTGAACAAGATATTCTGAGGTGATAAATCATGCGTAATTCATCTATTTTGATGATTTAATGCGTATTTGGGTATTCAAAAACATGTGCTGCATGTGAGTATTGGAATGTCAGGGCTGGGAGTAGCATTCAAAAGGTAACAGATTACTCATATGTGATTAATAATTTTTAAAATTGTATTTAACAGAACAAATCCAATTTAGTCACACCGAGAAATGGGGAACTCCTCATTGCCGCAACCCAAGATTTTATTACTGGGGGGTATTTACTCACACAGCGAGACTGCTTCTTGACTAAAGAACAGGTTTGCCAGCTGGCAGCGTGTCTTCTATCTGGTGAAGATTCAACAATGAAAATTGACATTCCCATCCCTGCCATTTTGAAGCCAAGGAAGTTGTGGACCGGCAAACAGATATTCAGGTAAAACGGCATGACTTAATGCTCACTTCGTGGTATTTTGGAAATATCTAACTTTTTAAATATTTAAACTAAATTTGTATATTTCTTTCTTCCAGCCTGATTCTTAAACCAAATAAGAGCTGCGAGGTAAATGCAAACTTACAAACAAGAGGGAAGAATTACACAACAGATTTGGATATGTGTGTCCAAGACTCGTGTACGTACAATTAAATTTTTACTACTTTACAAATGGGTCTTATACTTTTAACTACTAATGGTCCGCGTCCACGAATGAGATTTTCGACTCGAGACAATCTCTGAGATATGGAATTTACTTCTACGAGATTCTATAGAGACAACTCATAGCTTTCGTAGTCCCTGCTTACACACCGTGTCTTAGAGATTTACTGTTTCGCGCCTCACTTCATGCTCCTCGAATGTAATGTCAAATGTAAAATGTCATTATCGTTTATCAGTTGGGTAATTTTGAAATTCCCCAGCAGTAGTTAAAATTAAATAAATGTTTGTAATTTAATGCCTTATATTAAATGTTAATGTTTAGCGACTTCGGTGTAATTTTTCAGAATAGGCCGTTGTAAGTGACATTTGTGTGCACGTATCGAATCTCACTGTCGGATCAAACATCTGTACACTGGTTGTTTGTCTCTTTCTACCATCTCAAACTGATTTCTAAATTTATCTCCAGTTCAAAATCTTAACATGTGTACAAGGTATTGAGACGTAACTCAACTAAATCTCCGAGATTATCTCATTGTGTCTCTTTCCGTGGACGCGGGCCTTTACAATTTGTTTTTTTAGACGTTATAATAAGAAATTCAGAGCTTCTCTGTGGGTCTATGGATAAAAATACCCTGGGCTCTGGCACGAAGACCAGTATCTTTTATATTTTACTCAGAGATTGGGGAGAGGAACACGCTGTCAAAGGAATGTGGAGGTAAATATTTTTATTTCTCGCGAAGCAGTCGGTGTTTGATAATTGGTTATGGACCGACCCTTGCAGTGTAGACCAAAGATGTATGCCACAGAGCATCCTGAAGTGTTCTGAAAACCTGAGAACTTATTTCTTTAAGATATTTTAATAATTCTTATTTTTTGGACTGTAGCTTGATCGCGGGATGCGATATAATTAAGATAATGTTTACATGGAGTCAAATAGATTACTTTTTTAAGTTTGCAAGGTTAAAATAACATTATTTGTAGCATAATCTATTGCAAAAACTCATTATTTATTTATTAACTATTTTCTCATATTAAAGACTCGTGTCTCTGTCTTGAACACCATCTGAAATTGCAACTTCACAATAAAATAATGTAATTTATATTTATTTCGCAGATTAGCGAGAATGGCATCCTACTACATGATGAATCGAGGATTTAGTTTTGGTATTATTGATGTTACACCAGGAAAGCAACTCATCGAAGCTAAAAACAAACTCCTGCGGGATGGGTAAATATTTATTGCTTCAGTATACTTGATAAATTAATAAAGATGATCCGTCAAGTTCCGGTCATTGTTCCGGAAAATAATTAAACTTACCAATCAATCTTTCTTCAGTTACGCAAAGTGCGACGAGTACATTCGAGAGATGGAGCGAGGTACCCTGCAGTGCTCTCCCGGCTGCACTGTCGAGCAGACCCTGGAAGCTGTGATGCTCAGTGAGCTTTCTAGCATCAGGGAGTTGGCAGCCAAGGCCTGTTTCCGAGAATTGCATCCAACTAACGCACCACTTATCATGGCTCAGAGTGGTTCCAAAGGTAATTGTGAAGTGATGTGACTAGATTTTTTTCATAACATAAATAGGTGCTGATGACTGCTGAAAAAATCTCGTTTTTATTTTAAATACTATAAAATTCTCTAGGTACCTTTATAAATTTTAATTAAATAATTTAATGTTTTCATATTTTTTTGAATGATGTCAATTTTTTCTTTTTTGAAAATGATATATTTAATAATCAATGTAAAAGTATTAATTTATGAAATGCAATAATTGCTGTTTGAACCTTTCAATTTATAAACAGAATGTATGGTTTTTATATAGAAATATTTCGAAATTTTGTGTACCAAAGATAATTCTATTGCAAAAAATGATTAAATAGGGTTCTGTCATTATATTTTTTCGGTAATCATTGCAATGTATTTCGACATTCTTTTTTAAGGAAATGCTTTAAGATCATAATAAAATTGATTGAAAACATATTGCTGTAGTTTTTGCAAAAAGATTCGAAAACTTGACTCAAAAAAATAACCTCGCGGATCGTGTCCTGCCGCCTCTTAAGATCTCTAATTTTCACATGTAGCCAGACAGCCTAAATATCGACCCTTTCTACATAAAGCAACTAACAAATAAGTCACTTTTAATTAATTTCGCATATATTTGATATATATTTTAATAGGCAGTAATTTTTTTAATGTTTTATTGAATTTTTTTTACTTATCAGTCAATATTTGTCCTCATAAGGATTCGAAACACCGGCCAACAATGAAATTGGAGATATGTGGCACAATAATCTAAAATGCTTTTCAAATGTATTTCTGCACAATTTGAGGACTTTATATAAAAATTAATTATTTTTCACTGGCTTCGAATATATAAAATTTACTTAGATAAAAAGCAGAAGCTGTCTTTTAATAATTTTTTTTTTTAAATTGTGTTTGATTGAACCAAACATAAATACAGATATGACGGTCCAGCGTTTATACTTGTCCTTATGATTGAATTAAAATGTTTCAATAATGCTTTCCGAGTAGTTGTCTTAATTAAGTGTCACAAATTCATGTTTCTAACACTCCTGTTGCCACACACTCTTTTATTGTTATACATGTTTTATACTGTGGTATTTATAGGTTCCAACATCAATATATCCCAGATGATAGCGTGTGTAGGTCAGCAAGCCCTCAACGGAAAGAGAGTACCTAATGGCTTTGAAGACAGATCACTTCCTCACTTTGAAAGACATTGTAAGTGCAATCCATGTAGTAATTTATATTTAATTAGCAAACAATAATTCATTTTTTATATGTGCCTTTACGTTTTGTACATACAATTATATGTATATATGGAATCATATTTTCAAATGTTACCTTGTATGCATGTTGTATTTTTATATCTTCAAATAGTATTTGTTTTGTCACTTTACCTACCTTCTGTATAAATGGGAAAGATTGTTTGTATTATGTGTTATAAAAAAATCATAGGTGTCTCTAGTATTTCATTCTAAATTATTGAATAGTGGAAAAGTGTTAACAAAATACATATATGTACATACATTTTATAAAATAGATTTAAATAAATATAAAAATGCTAGGCTTAGTTTACCATCAAGGGTCAGCAATAAAAATGACTTGCCTGTTTTTATTTTCCAGCAAAAATTCCCGCAGCTCGTGGTTTTGTAGAAAATAGTTTTTACTCTGGATTAACTCCGACAGAATTCTTCTTTCATACCATGGGGGGTCGTGAGGGTCTGGTGGACACAGCTGTCAAGACAGCAGAAACTGGGTACCTTCAGAGGCGCCTCGTTAAGGTGAAAATTGCTTATTTAAGTTCTTAATTAATTGTTTGCAATTTTATATACGTTTTTGATTCTTTAAATATGTGGAATCATTGATGTAGAAATAGTACTTATATATGTTTTTTCATATTTAAACATATTATTTTTTGACTTTTGTATCATTTCATTCAGAGTACCGGGTCCATTTGGAACCCTTGTCCTTCCATCATGATGTATGCCTTATGGGCGCATTAGCAAAACTGAGGTGTGTTTATTATTGTAGATTATTACTGCAATAATGCAGGGGCTGTTAGCTGGGGCAGGAGATAACCTCTAAAGGAGGACGGTTTTGGGACGTTTAATACGAGAGGGGGCCGTTATGTCATAGGTTGACAGAATGTTTATCATGGGGTTCTGGTGCTGTGGGAGATCAGCATAAAACGCTTGGAGAGGTGTTTTATGAATTCTTTTACTGGGGGAATACCCGAGTCGTGATGTAGTTGTTTAACCCTGGTCCATTTAGGTGTACGCAGCGCTAGTCTGATGACATTATTCTGGAAGGATTGTAATTTATTTATGTGTGTAATGACGGGGGCTGCGTAGAGGAGTATAGGCCTTACGGCGGTCTTGTATAAGAGGAGATTGTTGTCAGTGGCAAGTTTGCTATTCCTGCCTATTAGTGAGTACATTGCGCAGAGAGCACGTGATGCAGCGCTCAATTTATTTTGTATAACATATTATGTATTTATTAATCACAATTTTGAGGGGGAGAGACTATATAACCAATTTCTCCAATTTTGAAAGCACAGTAAACAAATTCCTGTTGCCTTCTAGTCAAAATGTCCAATGATAAATCCATATTGCTTTTACATTATGAAAGAATCAAAGTGACTTCAAGAATTGCATCGCCCATAAGAGTTGAAAATACTTCCTTCACAAAGATTTTCACATGTTTTGAATAATAATAATAATTGAATAGTAATAATTCACATATATAAATCAAAAATTAATTTCCAAAGAGTTGATCTACCTATAAGGACCTCAGCCACAAGCGACTGAGCGGAAATTTTTTTTTTTTTTTGGATTATCTTTATATGTTAAGCAAAAGTAAAGCAAATTTATGATACAAAAGGCCTCATGTTAAAAAGAAGAAGAGAAAAAGTCTGAAAAATAAAGGTACATCTATAAGCACAATTAATATGACAATTCTGTAAAGTTTTTGGTTCCCTGTTTACGACAGGATAGATAAAAAGGTTTTTTCTCTCCTGAAAAGTAATATTTTGAACATACACACAGAAATGATATTATAATAGCTAATATTCATTTGATTGATTTCAGTCCCTGGAAGATCTAGTGTTACATTACGATATGACAGTCCGTAATGCTGTCGGTGAGGTGGTGGAGTTTAAATACGGGAGTGATGGGCTGGACCCATCCTATATGGAAGCAAAAGATAGGCCTGTTGATCTTATCCGGGTACTCTACGACACTAGAGCCAAATGTCCATCGAGGTTTGTCCTTTTCATAATTACTTTTATTATATAATGGTAGATATAGTGTAAATATGTCAGCCTTTTATATTCAAGAATTTATCAATGATTTGCAAAATAGGTGCAGTTATATATTTTACAATTTTCCGCTAAAATGTTGTAAAACAGGGGAAAGCCACTCTTCCACATGTGCAGGTACATTCGCTAGGCAGGGGGATTCTAAGAGACAGGTCTTTCTCCCTTATATTTGTTTTCCTTCTTTTTCTGAATAGTGCAGCAACCCTTTTCTATTCACTAGTTTCCCTAGCGTAATATACTTAACGCCATTGCCCATGTTATTTTTTCCTTGGTACACCCATGAAATAATTGCGCAAAAATAACTTGTTTGAGAATCTTTATCTTCTGCCCATCATAATTGATCCTTCCGAGTCCTTGGTCAGAGTACTTCCTCCTACCAATTTTACTGGTATACTTTTTTGGTTTCAACAACGCCAACATGAAATTATGAATGTAATAGAAAGTGCAATTGAAGAATAATATAAAATTGCAATTTCACTTCTGACAGTTTATCATTTTGTCCACGAAAAGTATGTACATAAATGGTGGATAATTCTAGTACAGTAGTAAACTGAAACGTAATCGACAAACTTAAATGTAAATCGTGGGAAAATGTAAAATTCAGGTTCCAAATTTTGTGTATCATCAAAAGTTAGTTTTTAATTTTTGTTTTTTCAGGGAAGAGGAATCACTCTCTGGAGATGCAATTGTTGCAGCCGCAGAAGAAACATTAGAAATGGACGATTTTAAATCATGCAGCCCCGAATTCAAACTCGAACTTTTGTAAAGATTTAACATTGTTTTCTATTAATTTAGTTTAAGATTCGTTAAGAGTTTCTTTGATCACTGAAGCCATAAACAATGGATACCCCAATAATTATGGTCTCATGCTTCTTATATTTTTGTCAATGGTAATAGATTGACTGGAATAATAAATATGTAAATTTTTATTGAAATCACATTTTATTTGTTTCGATTTTTCAGAATATAATTCCTTAATAATGAAAACAAATCACTTAGATATATAGATATGCAGAAAAATTTATCGCGTCCCTGTGGTGACTGTATTTTTTCAATAGATTTTTCTGTGTTTTTGTGTAAGTCGTTTATCTAATTTGTTTTAATTATTACTTTTTAATTATGTTATGAAAAATCACAACTTCACAAATAAAATGTGATATCTGTTTATAAAATGATCTGGAAATTTTGGCACCATCTAGCAGATTCTACTCAAAGGTTTTTTTGAGATACATTGCAATTAAAAAGATGAAAACTTTATTTTGTCTCGGTAATAAAAGTAACATATGTAGATGAAATCTTATTTTAATCTATAGTATTACTGTAGCCTAATTGGTAAAGCAGTCTACCAGCACAATAAAGTTCCAGGTTTAGTCCCGGAGGTGAGAATATTTTATCAGTACATAGATTATTTCTGTGTACCTTTCTAAGTGATTTATCTAATTTGTTTTTATTAAAATGTAAGCCAATATTGTTTTATGTGATAAATCTTGGTGATTGATCCTTTTCTTTGTGTCTCGTGCAACTGGGTCAGGATGTATAGCAATGAAACTCGGTCTGCTATACAACAATTCTCGGTTTATTACAATAATAATAGGTACACCGATTAATACAATAGTTACACTAAAAGCAAGTATTTATCAGTAGAAAACCCGTGAATAAGAAAGTTCTTCCCAGGGTGCGGCGCCTTACGGGTTCTGCTACACACGCGTCAGTCAGATATCACGCCGATCTCTCTCGCAGACACATACATATTTACATATTCAACTGACGGATCCCACACATTATTTTTTTTGAATAATTGAATGTTTTTAAAATGGAATATTATTTCAGAAACTTTCTTCGTGCAGTAGCGGCAAAAGTGAATACCCTCCGAGCCAAATATCGGCACTGCGGTGTCATAGCCATGGAACTAGAGCGGTTGACGGTATCACAAGTAGTAGTTTTTCTAACTACATGTAAAAACAAATATATGAGAAGTATCATCGAACCCGGGACAGCCGTTGGTGCACTGGCAGCTCAGGTAATCTTCACATATTTCAATTAAGGCCTGTTCTCACTTAGGGCTGGTCGTGTGATCATTAGTAACTTTTTACTAATGCCTGTGGTTAAAATCGTTTGTGGGTTGTTCGAACTTCAAATTTACTATTGTCAAAGCATAGATAAGTGTGACAAATAATTGATCTATTGATTTTTTTGTCATGGCGTTTGATGTCATTTTGGTGGTGAAATTTTTTTATATTATGTGTAATAATGTATATTTAACAACGAGATCATCATCGGACAAACTCTCATCAATAAAATAATGAGATATTGAATAATTTATTATCGTATATGTGTCAGATGACTTTTGGAACAGCTGTGAAAAGTCTGCCATATTTAACTATCGATTCTCATTTTTAATATCGGATATCGCAGAGTAAAATGAATTTACTACGTAATGTACTTTCGAGAAGTAAATATCTTTTTACTAATGATCAAACAAAGTTACTACTGATCACTCAACCGGCCTTAGTGAATAGTACAATCTATTGCTAAATATTTTACACGTCATGCTGATCTGATTCATTAATTTAAAAATATTATTCTAGAGTATTGGAGAGCCTGGTACGCAGATGACCCTCAAAACCTTCCATTTTGCCGGTGTCGCTTCCATGAATATCACGCAGGGTGTCCCCCGTATTAAAGAGATCATAAACGCGAGTAAGAACATCTCCACTCCCATCATTACAGCTGAATTAATGGAGCCACTGGATCAGGAGTTTGCCAGGAAGGTTAAAGGAAGGATTGAAAAGACTACTCTCGGAGAGGTAGAGAAAAATTATATTTACTTGCTTTTATTTATTTATATAATATGTACATATTTTATATTACGTCAATGTACAAAAAAAATATACCTATAATTTAATCTAATTAATTAATTAAATGTACGGGTGGCCTTTGGTTTATGCCGGAGTTCCATTCATGAATAAATAAACACTGTGTTTAATGCTTACAAATTAAGGAATAATTCAATTATTATTTGTATAAAATGTGAAAATAAAAATATTTCAATTATGTAAAAGAGGAAATGAAATTTCGGTTGCCAAGATTGGATCTTTCTTTCTTGGAGAATTTCAGAAATCATACTCCTTTTCACGTTAGTACTTCCCTTCCATCTATCTTCTGCCATTGTCACAAGCTAACCGGCAATATTGTATAGCCCAAATCAAAACAGTTGTAAATCGAGGGTTACCTGTATAATATTTATTAGTCATACACAAGAGAAAATTGTAAAATAATTAGTTAGACCCATCAAAATAAAGACAAAAGTCAAAGCATTTTTTATTTATTGGACAATAATCCAAAGGCGTGATCATAATTCCTTATATTCTAAATACTAATTAAATGTATATTAATTAAAAAGATATATGTACATATAAAACAATTTTATCGAAAAATATTGTTGTAAAGTAGATGGCTTTCAAATAATGGAACAATAGATGTATTAATTTGAAAAGTGTAACATATAAGTTCAAAAATTTGTCATCAAAAGTACTTTGTGCTGTAGCATAGTTGGTTAATGCACCTTCCCCGAATTGGAAAGAGATCCAGGTTCGAAACCCGGTAGCAACAACAATATTTTTCGATAAAATTGATTTTTTTGTATATATCTTTCTAATGAATACATTTAATTAGTATTTAAAATTAAATTTAAAAGAAATGTATGATTTGTCGTGTGACATTGAACCTGAGAAAAATCTTAAGGGGTATTCTGTGATATATCTGTATAACATTTTTCTGTCACACTTGTTTTTTATGCTTTGCTTTGTTATGTTAAGTGCTTTTTCAAAATTCCATTGCAATATTCAACAAGTTGCCTGACCCGTCTCAGCTTAGGATTGTTAAAATGCTAGTAATAAATAGATTAATCAATGTAGCACCATGGAAGTTCGAGCAGTGTAAGATCGACTTTACCGAGGTGTCATCAATTTTCTTTTTAATCTAAAACATACTTTTGCATTTATTTAATTGTAATGTTTCATATTATGTTACATATTTTTCATCAACAGATTACAACTTACATAGAAGAAGTATATTTACGTGATGACTGCTTCCTTATGATACGTTTGAATACAGAAAGAATAAAATTACTAAGTTTGGAGGTGAATGCGGAGTCCATTCGATATTCGTAAGTGAACAATGTTATATGTTCAATTATGCTGTCATTTTTTCTTTTGACTTTAATAACAAATGATAAATTTTAATTTAACAGGTTATGCACGTCCAAACTTAAACTTAAGCCCAACAATGTGACAGTTGTCGGGGAATCTATTTTGACCATCTCACCGGATATAAACAAGCACGGGCACGCTTTGAACTTTGCCCTTCAGCAGTTGGCTCAACTGGTTCCTAATGTTGTTATCAAAGGGCTGAACCACGTGTCGAGGGCTGTCATCGCTTGTGATGATACAAAAACTCCCGTCAAGTAAAGCATTAAGAATTTTTATCTAATGTTTTAATAATTCGATGATCAAAATTTTTTATATTCTTTCGAGACTAGTTTAAAATGATTTATTTAATCTATAGGTACAAGCTATGTGTGGAAGGCGATGGCCTAAGAGATGTCATGGCAACATACGGTGTAAATGGAAATAAAACTACGTCTAACAATATTTGGGAAGTAAGTGTTATCATCGAAAGGTATTTAATATAATCCTCATGATTAATTTTTTCTCAACAAGATGATTGTCTTGAAAGTCGTGTAAGGGACGATACGTACAAGAAAGACAGATATCTGCTTATTTTGATAAATTCAGAGCTTAGCAAGCAAAAGAAGTGAATTTAAATAACATTGGTGACTTTAAAACCTTTTTTCATGAAATCATACTTTTCTTCAGGTGTACCAAACGTTGGGTGTGGAAGCCGCCAAGACAACCATAATGCACGAGATCAAGGAAGTTATGGAGGGGCACGGAATGTCAGTGGATTATCGGCACATGATGTTGCTGGCCGGGCAGATGACAGCGCGTGGGGAGGTATTGGGAATCACTCGATACGGGCTGGCGAGGATGAAGGAGTCTGTATTGAATCTTGCCTCGGTAAGCTATGTTTTAGTTTAGAAGTTTCATCATTGTCACTTACATGACGCCGATGCTTCGTTGTCCCTCAAGTTATGTCTGTGAAGACGCATCTCACTTCCGATATCGAATTGTTGGAACATGGAGTAGAGATCATTGTTATAACTACTTCTCTATATCCTTGTATCATTAACTGGTCCATAAATTTGGTCAAGTATTTTTTCTTTCAAAGGTGACTAAGGGTTCCTTTGGTGTTTCCGAACCATATGTAAGATCTTTTTAGTCTTATAAACTGTTATATCCTTGACCCGACTATTACGGCTGCAAAGAATGATGTCTTCTTATGTGCAGGAATTCAGGTAGTCAAGATAACCAATGTAACAACAATACAGTTTATTACGGCTCTGATAATTACAAATACAATATGTTAGATGTATATTCCGGAGTGAGAACGCGACGCTCTTTTATCCCTTCCACGCTGCTATTCTTGCCAACATGCGCGCGTCACACATTTGCTACATCATGATACATTACATAAACATTAACACAAATTTTTTCTGCTTGAAGAAACAAGATTTTAGATACTTTGTCAGTCAAAACTAGCATCTGTTGGCGGCTACAATTTGTATTTTGATCTCTTCAGTGGTATTGTTGCAACCACATATTGACAATGTATGGTATGTAAAATTGCCAACAATTTCAAAATTATAGTAATTTATTTGGAAGATATTCTGCGCAGTGATATTTTATGCACTTTCAAAGCTGAGAAAAATAAACTCCTTGAAGTGTAACAGAATAAAGTCTAATTCAACCGCAAGGTAAACTTTTATAAGTAATATTTTACACAAGGTACCCACTTAATAAAAATAAGTGATTGTAGTTTACACTTGTGATGAGCTAAAGCGTTATTGTGACTGTGATTGGTTTTCGATTGTAATGTTGATTGGATAACTGTGATTTAACTGTTGGAGGTTTAGTTTCTAGTGTACCAGTGATTGCTTGCTGAATTACGAATAATTAGTTAGTCATTGTTATAATTGAACACAAAGTTAAAATAATGGTTAAGCTCATCAAGGTTTAGACTAAATAGAATATTTCACGACAGAAATATTATTTCTCATTTTATTAATTAATTATTAATTTTATTTTCAGTTTGAAAAAACAGCTGATCATCTTTTCGACGCCGCTTATTATGGTCAAGCGGACGCTATCGAGGGTGTGTCGGAGTCTATAATCATGGGTATCCCAGCTGCTATCGGAACAGGAGTATTCAAGCTTCTCCATAATCATGATATACCCGAGCAGCCACAGCCGAGGAAACTCATTTTTGATCAACCCTGCTTTCACCAATCCATTTGGGAATGACATTTATTTTATTGATATTTTAGAATAAATTGGTTTTTTATTTTATGTGATTTTATTTTAAAATTATCCTCTGTTTTGCAGTTCTAAATAAGAAAAATAAAATAAAAAGATTTTCAATTATTTTTTTACTATCTTAACTTTAAATAAATAACAATTAATCATAAATGCAACAATTGGTTTATGTTACGGAGAAAGAATTACGTAATTGTAAACTTACAAATTGTTTTTAAAGTTTCAAACCTCGTTTAAAGCTACTATTAGTACTACTCCATGTGTACGTTTAATTCTTCGTTCGATTATTTTTCATTTATTCTTATTAAATCACCACTTTAAAATTTTATAAGATAATTATTCCTTGAGTTTAGTCCATTTTTCGTCAACAGCCCATAGCCATCTGCCCAGCTCAATATCCAGGGCGTGTGGTGCGATCTTATCAATTTTGCAATCACTGGAAAAAGATAAAAAGAAGTTCAAAAGTAAAAAAGTCAAGGAATAAAGCAACATTAAATTTGTAACAAAATTTTGAGGTGAAACTTTTTAGTCTCAGAATGTATATAAAAAGGTTATTACTCTGATAAAGCAGAACACAACATATTATGTATAAAAAAAATTGATAAACAACAATATTATTCAGACATATTCGTTTTGTTATTTCTGATTTTGTAGTTGATACCATCTGTTTTGCATGCACAGATCAACTGTTTACAAGAATGTGACTGCAAGTCTTGTTCGCGACCGCGAAAGTGTGCACGCCTGTGACCTGTGCATGCAACAGGTCATAGGTATGAAATATTTCACACTTGTAAGCAATGTGAATTTTTCAAACACAAGCAGTCTTTTTGTAAAACATTTTAAGATGTATTCATTTTTATTTCAATGCCAATTAAATTTACTGCACCGTGATTAAAGAAGTTTCGCTTCAAAAAATCCATTTAAAAGTTCATATTACCTTAAATATTGTCCTGTTACGTCGTCCAAGGATGGATCCAAAGCGGCGTAAACAGAAGTTTGAGCTCCCATAATCGGCCTTTTTATAAAAGGCCACATGAATGCGTAAGTTATATAGGAACTGAAACCTTTCATTGATGGCATATGGCGTGTTATATCAGTGTCGACGATTCCTGGGTGTACTGCATTTACTGTTACTTTAGCTTCTGTAAAAAACAAATATAAAATAAAATATGTATATATTTAGAAAGAATTTATTTATTTTTATCTAAGAGACACATACCCATCAATCTGATGGACAATTCAATGGTAAATAGAATGTTAGCCAATTGGCTTTGATTGTAAGCATCTGCGGGATCATAATTTTTGTCCATGTTCAAATCTTCTTTGTGAATTTTTCCTTGGGCATGAGACGCGCTGGCCACATTGATGATTCTACTCGGAGCCGATTTCTATTGAAATAAAATAATCAATATTTAGCAAGTTATTTAAGAGTTTTCCCTCGTCAATTTCATATCCTGATGTATGACAGACTTAATGTGGTATAAAAACGTATGAATTCTATTTAGACTGCACAATGGATGGATTCAAATAATCATAAGGGTAATCGGCTTAAAATAATTCAAAAATCTATTCCCCGCACCCCCTGGTTCTCCAAAAGAACAATATCAAATATCTTTAGAATGAGAATTGGGCATTGCCAGGTAGCCTCACATTTATTCAGATTGAACTCAATAGATTCCCCAATGTGTGAGTGTGGTGCCAAGGAGGAAACCCTTGACTATATCTTTTTTGCCTGTTCATTCCGGATTACAGGTTTTTTTTACAGTAATCTCGTCAATGGTAATTTTCAACTCCCGGTTAACTTGTGTCATCTTCTTTTCCTTAACTCACCACATTTAATCTATATAATCGGAAATTTTTTGAACGACAATGGTATTTCCTATTCTATAATATTATTGTACTTTTTTCTATAAAATAAAGTATTAACTTGATTAATAGCACAAATCACTCTTGAAGGGTGGATTGCTTATTTAAAAGAATAAGTTATTTAAGTACAGGTGATCTTTTTGGCTGTGAACATTTTAACCAAATAACATTAATCAATTTTACTGGCTGTAGCCGATTGCTGTTGATTGGCCCCGAGGGTGGCTGCTTTACTGTCACGCCTGTAGAGGACCTGCTCGCACCTCACAGACCTGGCTGTTTAACCAAGCGCTTTACATCCATTCCACACTGCCCGGCACTGACCAAAATTCAGTAGCAATATTATTCAGGTTTATTAACTTCAAACTGTGTATACCGGTTGAACAAATGAATTATGATTTTTTAATGAACTTAATTTAACTAACTTATCATGTAGAAGAACTTGAAGTGATTTATTTAATTAAATGTCATGGTATGTTTCCGCGCACAGTACCAAGTCGTCGGTGCAGTTCCATGTAAATGCATCATATATAATTTTTTATCGGAATGCACCCACACAAAGACTTCACAGACTTGGGAACGATTTTGGTCTTGTAGATATATTCCGATATTCAATGTTTAAATATAAAAGTGATGTTTTTGATGCTGTTCTGAGCCAGAAAAATACATAATTGATTTTGGTACTTGGCCATTCAGTGTTAAACCTAAATTTTTATTGTTTTTTTTTTGCTTAATTTTTCATTTTTTTTTCTCTTTTAAATAAATTTTTTCAATTTCTGTTTTATATATATTCCATGCTACTTGTGTTTCCGCATGTTTTTTTTATAATTAGTTTTGTAAAAGCCCATAAGGGTGTGAATACATTATAAATAAATAAAATACTTTGCCATGTAACAACTCCGAGAAGGCAGCCTAAAGCAATCACTTCTCTCCCAGCTGCCTTCTCGGACGCATCTCCAGTGAGCACTATCAGTCATCAACTTTAATCTATAATTTAACTCTAACCTGTGTAAATTCATTTGTGCATCATCCTAACGTAAGTCAATGTTTTATCTAACATACCTGCTCTAGTCACAGCTCAACCACACACACATAAACGTACATCGCGACATTCACATACGCTGATAATATAATAATAAGATCTGAGGAGATTTAGTCAAATATATTCCAAAGAATTTAATAAAATATTGCACGCGTTGCTTTGTTGTGTGGAATCAAAGCGAGAGTAAACAACTCTCAAAATGATTCCGGGATTTGGATTTGGGGTTTCCTTCCATACAATTGATTTTATTCATAAATGAAATGCATCAAAAGAATCCTCCCTTAAACTTTTGTTGCTCTCATATGTCTCATCTATCTTTTGTTTCATGTTCCTTCATTAGCAACACTCCATTTTTTTTACATTATTGCATTCACACCAGGGCTGTAATTACACCAATGCGGTGCATTAGGGCCCACGTTGGATAGGGGTCCAAAAGGTCCGCTCCTAACAATAATACATTTGACATCGATACTTTTCCCAGCGCTAATGTGGACTAACATTTATTTAAATCCACCACAGTAAGAAATTGAATAAATCAAATTAAAAAAAACATTATCAATACATTATACAGTACCCCGCTAATATATCGGGGTAGGGACCATCGCCGCGACGCAACGCGAAAATCGCTGTAAAGTGAAGCAAGGATTTTTTCCAGTTGCGAGTGCATATTAATGCCTAAAAACACTTTTGCTTTAGGAGACAAGAATTCAATTTTGTTCTTGCTATTAAAAAAATGAAACTACTATATTGTACTTAATATTCTTACGTATGTATAATACATATTCCATTTTGCATTGGGGCTAAATGCCTTCTATTTTGTATTGAGATCCATTTTTTGATTCACACTACCATTTGGAGAATTTTGAACTTCCTCTCAAAAGATTATGAAATTCTCTTGGAAGTTCTTAGTTCTCTCCAGTGTAGTAATACCAACCTTAAGATAATCCAATAGAAGATGAGTGAGAAGATAATGTCCCATGTGGTTTACTCCGAGCTGCATTTCAATTCCATCTTGTGTCACACTCTTGGGACACCGCATGACACCTGCATTGTTTATGAGCACATCTAGCGAACTTTGTTCCTCTTTGAAAGTGTTGACAAAGTTTCTGATGGATTTGAAAGAGGACAAGTCGCAGGGACGGCAATAGACGTACCGATTTTTAGTTGTAAGAACAATCTCTTTCCTTGTTTCCTCGCATTTCTTCATATCCCGGCAGGCCATATAAACCTTGAGAAAAAGGAAAATTCATTACCTTTATAGTAAATCAGGTTGTTCCAATGCAAGCTTGTAATTATTTTATAACAACAATAGGTACGTTTATATCTTGCAGATGAGACAACATTTGGATCAGGTCATTTTTACTGTTCAACATGTATCGAAACCGACTAGATGCGGTTCCAGACATACAAATACAATTGTCATCAATTAAACCAGATATAAGAACAATTTACCATTAAAAGATAATATTACACTCTGATTAAAATGCATGCTGACATTTTCTATATGTTTTTTAATATTACTAAAAATAAACAAAAAAAATCTGATACCTAAAAATATTTAAGGGTTCCATTATGTTCTACAGTATGTAAAAGGTTCCACAGCTAAATTTAATTGGGAAACTATAGTCTAGAGCAGCCGTACTCAACCTGCGGCCTGCCAAGCTTTTATGTGCGGCCCGAAACACATTTATTATCAGGAACGTGATTTAAAAAAAAATTGGCATTCTTAGTTTTGAATATCTTGAGATACGCGCGAACAATCATTGCTCTTGTCTAAAATAGTAAAAAATCTATCTCAGTATCAAAAATCACACTAATTTATAATAAACGCTTGGATACACGTTAGTTTTGAGTTTTATTTTTTCATTATTGTATTTTGAGGTATAGTATACAGATATGACGAAAAAAAAATCTTATATGGAAATACGCCGTTGTTAATGTTTGAGCTGGTATGTGATAAGTATTATTATTATTCTGTTTTAGTTCAAAAATATATTAGTTGATTTATCAAGTGGCGGTGCCCTAATCTCGAATTAAACGGGTTTCAATCAATACTGTTTTTCCTATATGAATTTATTTTTTCGTCATAATGTAATTTAGTGTAATGTTGCGGCCCACGTAACTTAGCAAACATACGTATGTGGCCCGAAGAAAAAAAAGGTTGAGTATGGCTGGTCTAGAGAATAAAGGGTAGAAGTTTGATATGTATTACTTCCAGATATTAGGAAAATGATAAAAAAAATTAGCACCCGTTGCAAACCAATAGCGCTGAGATGATACGAGCCCCTTGCTAACATATTGACAGCCCATCCCCGCATTCATGGACAATATCACGGCATGTATTTTTTTTATAAGGCTACAATTTTTTTATTGTGTTGCTACATGTTTTTTAGTGTTATATAAGATAAGCATTTGACCAGTGATTAGGCTTAAATGTGTATAGTGAACGGGATTAAAAAAGGATTGCGTAGGTGGTTTGGTCACATAGAATTAATGAATGGCACGAGTGTTGATGATACCAGAAATAGAAAACATCTGCGGAAGAACTTGTATGGCTAGGGAAACCAGGTACTGGAAGATGAGCTTCAACAATCGATGGGTTTGTACAAGACGATGTATGAATAGGGATAAGACGAGAATTGTATGTCAGGATAAAAGAGTGTGGCGCTTTTTCATCTCTGCCTACCCCTTGTGTGATGTTAGTTAGTTACTCTGTGACAAAATAACAAGATAAAAGGTGTTACGAAAGAATGTCACACAACTCCTTCATCCACCAAAGCCTTCATTGTCAAATATATTTATCAAAGTAATTTATATCTACCTTTGCTCCTCTTTTAGCCAAATCTGTAGCAATACCTCTTCCAATGCCTGTATTAGCTCCCGTAACAATAATAGTTTTGCCTTCAGCTTTTATATTTTTAGGAACAAGTTCACCTCCTTTGTAATCTCTAAAAGAAATAGGTTCCTTGAATAAAGTAAATGAGTTATTGTGGATTATTCTGAAAACTATGTTCATATATTATTTTCTTTTTGATAACAGTTTTATTTTTAAAGACTTAAATAATTGAAGCACCATAAATTAATCCAACTAATTTATGAGTTAATGAAACCAAAATAGGATCTATGTTTAGAAAAAATAGGCCCAGTCAAGAATTTGTGTTTTAAATACTAATTTAATGTATTAATTATAAAAATATACATATAAAATCAATTTTGTTGAAAAATATTGTTTTTGCGCTACCGGGATTCGAACCTGGATCTCTATTTCCAATCTGGGGAAGTACACTATAACATATAAGTATATAAATATTGTACTTATATGTTATAGTGTACTTCGTCGTTAGCGCACAAACAATATTTTACAACAAAATTGATTTTATATGTATATATTTATAATTAATACATTAAATTAGTATTTAAAACATCACAGGCCTATGTTTTGAATAATTACAACTTCACAATAAGAATGTGTTCTTAAGAATTTATGTATTTTGTAGACTGTCTTTCTTTGACTTTGTGGGGAATGTTAAGTGATGCTCATTAAGATAATAAATAATGATTCAAGTGAAATAAGTATGGAAGAAATAATGTGTGCAGTAAATCATATAATGAATGGAAAGGCTGTGTGTGGGGTAAGATAATGTTTCTGCCGAATATATCAAGGGTGGTCCATTAGTTATCTTGTGTGGTAAGATAACGTTTCTGCCAAATATATAAAGGGTGGTGGTCCATTAGTTATCTTGTGGAATAAGAAAATAAGTAGAACAAAAAAGCACCTATGTTAAATTTTCAACAATCATTCTCACGTGTTGAATTTCAAATGTGTATGGAGGTACTTTGTCTCTCCGGAGTGCACCAAGGAAGGAATCAATAATTAAAGTTATTTCAAGCATCTTCCATTGAAATATACTAATAATATAATTTACTTACTTTTAAAAAAAAACCAGGTGCACTTGTGATAAAGAACCTAAGTGTAAACCTCACCACGGGCTGGGTAAATCCATTTTACAACATTTTTGGTGTCTACTTTATCCTGGTTTCCATGGATCTTTGGTACTTGGGCTATTTAAATGCATAACATTTTAAGACTGGTTGAAAAAGTACCTCAACACAATGTTGTTTAATTAATTTTAAGTAGAAAATGACATTACTGGTGTATGATGAAATTGGTGCCCTTGAGGTGAATTTTTTTAAGAAAATGATGCTATAAAAATTATTCAATATTGCAACTGTTTTAAGGAAATTTATCAAACAATTCATTTTTGTGGATTGTGCTGTAATAGTATATTCAATAAGAATATAGTAGCAGAACCTAACCCCAAAGGTTATTATTCCTCACATTGACTACTGCAGCAGCATTTTGTTTTTGGCTAATGAAAAAGAAATGCAACAATTGTCAGTGTTGCAAAATAAAGCTTTGAGAATAATACTCAGAAAAAATAGATATATTCGGATCAGTGCAATGCTGAAACATCTAAGCAGAAAATATATTTTATTATAATGGTATTTATCTATAAAATCCTCAATAAGAAAATATCGGCGGAATTTATATGAAAAATTGATGCAAATCAACATGAGCACGAGCATCGTACAAGAGGAAGGGATAGACTGAGACTGCCATTCAGGAAGAAGGCCAAATCTCAGAAATCGATGATGTATAGTGCGATGAAGATTTTTAATGAAATGCCAAAAAACATAAGAAAGGAGGAGTAACTGAATAGATTTAATTAAAGTGAAACTGACCAGATATGTAAATGATAAGTTTCAGTAAAAGAAGAGACTTTAATCTTGTCTATATTAGAGCATATATAGAAGTTATTAGAACACATTCTTATTGTGAAGTTGTAATTATTCAGAACATAGGTCTGTGATGTTTTAAATATGAATTAAATATATTAATTAGAAAGATATACATATAAAATCAATTTTATCGAAAAATATTGTTGTTGTGCCACCGGGATTCGAATCTGGATCTCTTTTCAAACCGGGGAAGGTGCATTATGGAACTATGCTACAGCGATGCTAAATTTGTCGCTAAAAATATTGTATAGAAATATAGAAGTGCTTATGTATGCACTATGTTATTATTACTTTAGTGCAACAATTGGTTAACACCAAAATGTACAAAACAAGTATCATATCATATCCAAAGGAAGGATTTGTTTATTATTCTATATTTAGATTTTGATAAAGTTAAAATTAACTTATGAAAGTTCTTGAATTAAGAGGATAACCTTGTAAAGTGAACAATAATAATTATACAGAGTATCTTACTTTATTATACACAGGCCAGCCACGGCGGTTGCGAGGGCACTCGGAATGAGGATTAATTTATTATTAAGCCACGACATGACTGGAGGTTTGTTTCCCTGTAATGAAAAAAGTAATCATTTTACTAAATAAGAAAAATATCCAATAACACATCATTTATTTTATAATAGAGCAAAATCACTTTCAGTTCTTCAAAAGGCATTTTGGAGACAGTCATGAGAGTTTTGCAAGAGAGCACTTTTCTGAGAGAAATATATCCTGATTGTATTTGAATTCTTGTGGTGTATGTATATATACGAGACTTTGATCTCTCGTCTCAGATATTTGTGGGTAAATGTTGATATGTTTCAATCACATCATTCTATGCTGCGTGCAAAATACATGTGGCAATGAATTATAGCTTGCTCTACGCTCAACTCTTAGGCACTTTTGAGATGAGTTTGGATTTTATAAAAACCTCCATATTCTTGTTTTTTTCACTTACAATCCAAGTATACATAACACGTAAACAATACATTATGATAGCTTGTTGATGTAGTGGTTAAGACGCTGGCCTAGTGATCTAGTGGTAGGGGGTTCGCGCCTCATTCCAGGACACCAGCAAGTTAGTCCTATTTTCACAATACAAGCGTTTAGCTTAGTTTGAAAATAGTAAGAATATTGATGTGACATGTATTCCGTGTACGCATCTCTATTTAAAAAAATATATATATTATCATAGATAATAAATCTTGTTTATTTTTTATGCTCTGATAATTTAGTATTTCGACAATTTGTCCTAACTCTAGTTCTATATATTTTTAATTAATTATTTTTTGATATGAAGGTCGCATTTATATATGTATTTTAATTTGATCACCTGCTAATTATATAACAATAATTGATGTGGAAACTTAACAATCTTTATTTCCAATACAATTCAAAATGATCTTACAAAACATTATTTAATTTTTGGATAAAATAGTCATTCTAAATAATAATAAAAAATATACAAGTCAACCCTTCCACCCTTAAAGTATTTAACAAACAGGTCATTTTTATTTGTTTACTTTATTGTATTGAATACAACATATAAAAAAAATTTATAATAACCTATTTATTATCAGTTGCAATACTTTACTTACGAGGGGTCGAAATATCAAAACAATACCTCACCCAATACTTTGTTCACTGAAGCAATAAGAAGTGAGCAAAATAGACTCATTCCCTAGATTGATAATATATCTCATTGGTCTTCCCAGTAAGGAAGGGTGAATTCAAAATTAATTTCTTCAGATTTTAACAAATTTCAAATAAATCATTTTTGTTAGATTTACAATATTCAACTTTAAATGTGACATTTTCCAATGCTCAAGTACTCTTGTTAAAGCTATATTTGCGCCAATATAAAAACTCACAAGTAAAGTTGTTGTATAGTTTTTTCCCAGCTGCCCTTTTGTTTTTTTTACAATTTTTCTAGGAATTCACCTAGTCCATATTTTGCACGGATTGATTGAAAATGCTGTGGGTGGAAGTTGGTCATAAAATACTTATAAGTCTTAATAGGAAATTTTTTATTAGGAAAATCATAATGGCATATTGTGGTTACAATGGCAAATAATATAGGTGCCATAAAACTATACAAGTTCAAAAATCACAAGAGATGACTAGTAATACAAAACAATTGTAAATTGTATAATTTTACACAGCGCTTAAACATATTTATAAGTAAATAGGAATAATAAAAAAGTTATTCATTAAACATCTGACTTTTATAAAACAAGATTTAAATTATTTCAAACTATAATTTTGTATGGTGACAAGTAAACATGTCCTTTTTATATTCTAGATTACTAATGATAGATTCTGTATTTAAATATATGAAGGGGCTATATTTTCATCACCTCTTCTGCTGGATAAATGTATCTGATGGTCAAGTCACTATTAGTATTATTCAAATGATCTGCTGCTCATTGATTACTCAATAGATTTCAAATTCTTTTTGATTATCTATTCATGGGATAGTGTTAATCGTCGCTCATGAAATGCATTGTTAGTCATATTTATTGAGTAACATTAATTAGAAATTAACCAAATATGAAAGTGAAATACCCCGTAAAAATCATAATAACACGTAAATCGCAGATTCTTCTCAATTCCTTGTTATTTTCTGAAACTGTTTATTTCTACTATCTATTAACAATCTTCTTACATATTTACCTGCATAAATTACAACAACATTATTAAAATATCTAATAGGTGTAATAGTAAATTTTTCAATGGCATGAACCATGTACAAAGCCTATTTGAGGATGGACAAAAAAGTGTCATAATATTGTTTGTGATAAAGACCCTTTGTAACTATTCAAAAGCTTATTAATCTTCCCGGTCTGATAAAAATTTGTTATCTTACAAGACACTATAGATTCTTAATGTCTAATTTTTAAAACTTATACCCTAAAAATTATATTTAAAAAATTGCAATATTTAGTGGATTTATAATACTGGCTGGCAACACATAAAATAATACCTCAATATTCTAAATTTCTGATATGAGAACTTATCATGTATGTATATTTATTTTGCATAAATTATAGGAATCATTTTTATGGCAGGAATATTTCGTGCAATTAATTTGAATGTACAATTATAATAAATTTAAATTAAAAGCACATATGTAGTTATATACTCTTTTAAAAGCAGATGCAGAAAAAACATGTTAAATATCTCAGTGTAGCGCATTTTTATTATAAATATTAATATTGTCATATCGTATCCTCAAAGGAGAAACATAATTCAACTACAAATATGGCCGATAAATATAAACATCAATTATGATTGAATTAAATTGACTTTTGAGTCATGACTCATTCATAAAATACAAAATAAATCACAACAAAAAAAAAAAAAACTGAGAACGGTCGATGTCATGTTTAATTTTCTCACTCATTGACCGAGTGCATTCTCCCATGGACGTAATATTTCATCGCAACCTCAACACATTGAGCAATTTTGGTGGAGCAGCTGTCATTTTTTTCTTTACAAATCCACACCATATGGCAGAAATTTATATAGAATAACATTAAAAATGGCTGACATAGATGAAATGACAGTCACCTCAAGTATTATTAAAGTGCTGATCTTGAAAGAAAGAGTTTTGTACTGCATTCTGAGCAGATCTTCGATAAGTGTAACAAATAAATGTTTAAACCGTCTTGCCATAAAAAAAAACAATTATTTTTTACAAGCATCCTTGAAATTAATTTGGCAGCTTGATATTTATCTCAAAATACAGAGAGCATTCTAACAACATGTTGGGTCAATCAAACACATTGAGAGAAATATGAATGAGTCTGATGAATTGATTACATATTTTGATTGGATTTACAAATTTAGTTTACAGAATCAGTTCACAGTGTCATAATACATAATTTAAAAAAATTATCTGAGTAACAATTGGAAGGTCAGATAAAAATAAATATGGAAAATATGCAAAGTAAATTGTCATGTTAAATGCAATAGGCTGTATATCAAAAACACTAAACTTTTCAGGAGAGACCAAAAACTACCCTATCTCACTGTTCTTTCGCAAATTTATTATCTTAATTAAATTTGTTCTCTGTTAACGGTGTTATCACCATTTTGACGTAAGTTGCGTATTACGTCATACTAGGTTGACAGATTTTTGTTTCTCCTGAAAAGTTTAATATTTTTGATATACAGCCTATGACATTTGTGGGAAGGTTGGTTGGCGTTCAAGTAAAAACCATTGTTATACAGATTTGTTTATTCTCATCAGGGAGAAGTCACCGACAGCAAGAAACGACGCAGAATATATAGATGACAATGAAAAACGATGCATGATTAATTGAAGAATAGAGTTGGGAAGAGCGGGATGAGCGTCCGCGGTCCGATCGGTTCGGGTATTAGGCGTAGACTGCCTCCACATGTACGGGGTACATGTGGTGCACGTGTGTCATGCCCGCCGGGCGCCGTAACTTGGCCTCTTACGAACGTTCTCGCGGGATGGCGCATACCGAGAATTGACGGAACAATGACGGAACGAGAAACATTTAGACGATGCGCACGGGCCGCCACATCACTCGTTGCGTACCGCAGTGGTGCCTGGTTCGCCTCCTCATTTTATTGTGCTCAGATGTTTATAATGCCCTCTCTCTTGTTTCATCGCTTTGCAAAGGCGGTCAAGCTCCCTCCTGTTTCATCGCTTCACAACGGCGATCTTGCCAGTCCATGAGCGCTGAGCGAGACCGCCGACTCGCTTCATTTCATAATATATGCACCTTCTGCATTTCTCCATTCTATTCGTAATATCTGACTTTCTTGTTCGTTCATACTGTCACAATAAACATCAACACACCAATCAAGAAATGAATAAATGAAGAAGGTGCACATATATTATGAAATGGCGCGTGTGGGGTGGCAAGACCGCCGTTGTGAAGCGATAAAACAGGAGGGAGCTTGACCGCTGTTGCGAAGCGATGAAACAGGAGAGAGCTTGACGGTGAAGGATCGAGCCAGACCTGAAGCGGCAGCTGGCAGCGCTGTCGCTAGCATCGATGCCAGCTGAGATGGCGGTGAATTTGAAATCTGATCCCTACACATTTACCATGTTGAAATCATTTGTTTTGGTAAATTAATTATAAAATACCATTTAGGTTTGATTCTGTCAAAAATGGAGATTTTAGCTATATAAAACTATTGTACTAAAATGCATGTTCAAAAAATGGGACCTATGGAAGAATATTTGCAGAAATAAACTTTGTGGAAGACTCTAGCCATGATTAGATATTAACAGGATTAAATTAGCAATAAACTTACAAAAAAAATTATAATGTACATGGTTTAGAACGGATTTTGAAAACAACTGCATCACATATTATATGATTTTAAAATATTATTAATAAAAGTTTACAAACTTAAAAGATTAATGATAATAATGCATTCATTAACAATATATTTGGATCATATCGCATTCTTGTATTGAAATGCAAATCTATCTCTAAAATTTGTGTATGTTAAAAAAAATTAGAAATATGTCTATGTGAAATATATTTTTCTTTATCGGGAATGTGAACGTGACAATAGCGATGAAGTGAAACCAAAAATCCTCACACATTAATTTCTCATTTTGGGATACCAGCAAGTTAGTTCTATTTCTGGGGGCACAAGCGCTTAGTTTAAAAATAATGAGAAAATGTATTGATATATTGAAATGGTTTATTAGAAAATTGTAATAATCTCTTCATGTATGTGTGTATGAGTATGACATAATATTATATTTGTTATAGTTATGCGTAAAAGATTTGTATCACATTTTTTTTTGTATCAAATGTGCGGTTATTTGGCAAGGCAAAAAGGGTCTAACAGAATATATGAATCTATTTACAAACAATTTTATAGTGAGATTACAATGTAAGTTATTAATAAATATATTAGATACTGGTGCCAAATATGAAATGAATTACCATGACATTAGGATTATCTTAATAATAGTTGCATACCAATAGTTATGCCGTTTTAAGATTACAGCTTCGCAAGCACAATCTATTTAGTTAATAGTTACGTAGAGACTTTAAAAATAAAAATTGGTCGCTTAGTAATTTCTAAACTAGAAGCAGGAATCCCGATACATAAATGTGTTTTTAATAAACAATTAAAATAATGCTAAATTTAAATTCAAAATACAATACCATCTAAGATTTGTTGCCAATATTAATTTTAACTAATTTTTTTGAATAATGCGCCAGGAGTCTGCTGAATAAGCGGCAAGAATTGGTGCCATTTCATTTTGGATTGTTTTTAGAATTGACAAAAGGAAGACTACAATAATCATGACGAGTTTAAATATGTACGCATTTGGTGATAATCATGGAGCGGGAGTGCTCCTAATAGAATTATGCTCGTTCTAGGGATTCCTACAACTATAATGAAGTATATAATGTAAAGGTTCATCAAATGCATTTATATACTCAAATACAATAATTGCATTACTCTAGATATCCAATGCATTTCTTAATATCAATATTTGTTATATATATTTAAGGAGTGTAATGTAATGCACGTATGGCCTTTACAAATATGATAATTCTTCAGATTAAAAGCATCTACAAGCCCTACAATATAAGTGATATCAAAACTAACTTTAACTTTGTTCACAAGTAAAGCTTTTAAACATATGTTGTTATTCTGACATTTCTACATTTTTTGATCCCGTGTTATAAAAATTGTGTATACAATGCAAATTCTTCAATTCATTTCCTAATTACACTTATATGACGGTGCCTTTAGATTACGAGCTATTTCATGTGAAATCGCATACTATTTATATTTGGGTGCACCCCTCATCTCAGATTTTTTTTTTCTACGATAATCCAATTCTGGTCAATATATTTTTTCTTGCACAAAATAATGCTTTTTTCTGTTCTTCATACAAATGAACTAGAACTACTTTGCAAAATATTTATAAACTTTTAAAATACAATACATAAAAAGAACAGCACTTATCTACACTATCACTTGTGCAAATTGATATTGATATGCATTTTTACTAAATATTATACAATTTCACCATTTTGTATTGACTATTATACATTTTATCAAATTAGTTGCACAATTTAAAATAAATTTGGCAGTGACTTATAATATATGTGTAGCAAGTATAAAATGGCAGCAGTCACTTGAGCAATGAAGTGTTCTAATTCTCCGAATATACAAGGAATGAAAGATATAAAAATAGTTGAAAACATTATTAAGAAATTTAAATCGAGATTGCATAAGAAAAATTAACGAAATTGATTTTGAAGGATTTCGTTTAAAATAATTTTATACATTACATATCTGAGATGGGAGGGCACGTAGAAATAAATAAGTTAGGCGATTTGATATGAAACTTGCCTTATTTTAATTTAAAACTTTTAAAGAGTTTAACAAATTTGACTAGATTTTTAAAAGAATTTCAATATTATTTTAAATTTAGTAACAACTTAGCTACGATTCTCATAATTTCACAATGTATGAAATATATTTTTTGGCCACGTCTCCAACTCAAAACTATGCGCACACGAAAATGCCAATCATATCTTGGATTTCATTCTATGATGCTTCAACATGTATATGCTACCGTATGACATATCGCTAAAATATGATTAGTCAAACCTAAAGGGCGAGGGAGGGTTATATATAATGCGACACGAGGAAGTGCAAAATTTTCCACCATCACTAAGTTGCGTACATAAATTTACATAATTTGTTACACAGTGTGTGGAGACATGACCACAAATGAAAACTTATAAATATAATGACATTTTGAGATAAAATTTTTGACTATTCATATAAAAATACTTGAAATGTAGTGACATTGTATTCTGTGTGAATGAAGATATGATAATTGTGGTTTAGATAATATTCTTGAGATTGAAGGAGTGTATGAAACAATTATCTAGATAAAGTTATATTGAATATTAACTGGAAACCTTGGTTGCCAACGTTTCACTATTGCTACTATATTTACTGCAGTGTTCGGTGGAAGGGAGTGGTCTGGCTATGCCCAGGGTAACAATTCCGAGTGGAGCACTTTTCAACGAGTGAACAGCTTGATCTAATGACACATTTTTAATACTTATGCCGTTTACAGAGAGCAGTCGATCGCCGGGAGATACGTGACCGTGTTTCTCCGCGGCTCCTCCCGGAACTAAACTTCGTACAACTATCACAGTTCCCTCGGGGTCTATCGGGTCTTGGTAATCCAATATTGAAAAGCCTAGCCCTTGTTCCCCTTTCAATACCTCCACAAATATTTCTTCGTCATTCCACATAGCGAGGTTGGACACGCAATCTAAGGAATGTGATTTCTTGGAAACGGAATGATCAGTTAAAGTTGCAGTGCTCGAGGTGTTTATAGAGCCATCAGAATGTGATTTAATCATCGCTGATATATTGTGAATACTTCCAGATATTATTTTACGTGCCTCAAAGCCTTCTCTATCTTGAGACATATTAATAAGCGGTCTCGGTCCGGTGTCGATAGAATTACGAGCGCAAACAAGTCGGACACTCGAAGGAAGTTCTTTTAAAATAGACACCACTTCTGTGTGTTTCAGCCCGTGTAAACAGTGTTCGTTAACTTGAAGCAGTTCGTCACCAGCTTGTAACGCCCCCTGTAACCCGACAGGTCCTTGGGGGAGAATAGATCTTATGTAATGGTGTGGTCGGAGTTCTTGTCCACCTTCCACATCCACAGTTCCTTCCAGGCTGATTCCTAGACCCGAGAGCTTTTTTATATCGGCAATTATTATGTCTTTATCTTCTCCTATTTGTTCACTCCACTTATTTTTGTAGGAATCTATTTCTAAATGTGCGTCGAGATCTTTTTCAATATCCTCAGCGGGTGGGTCATCCATGTCTTCAGGTTCGAGGAAAGTTGAATCGATAGTCGTATGTGATTCAGGTTCCATTTCGATTCCCGTAAAACTTTCTCCATTATCTGTCTGCATCTGGAACCAGGATAGGGTGGTGACAGAGGCAGAGGGTGGGGATGGAGGAGAATCGTCTCTCCAGAGAGCCAGTTGTAGATGCTCATACTTTGGACCTCGAAGATACCTTTCTAAAACTAATGCTACTGATATGCCTGTGTTTCTTAAAATCTCTACAGCTTGCGGGTTTGTTTTTCCGCTTAAAGAAACTCCGTCCACTTCGATGATGCGATCATTAATTTTAATTTTTCCACTGAGCTCTGCCGCACTGCCTTCGATAATACTCTTCACAAATATACCAGATAGTTCTTCCTTCTCGCATACATAGCCTGCCACTGTGACCCCGAGCCCGTAAACATTCTTATTAAGGAGTACTGATATTACTTCCATTTCCGGTGGACTGGGCAACTGAGGCACTATTTCAGGTGGTAAAGAAAGAGTGATGACTGGAGAAATTGGATTGATCATCAACGGGTGTTGTCCAATTGCCATAGGATTTCTCCCTACAATATCCACAAAAGCTGCAATTGGGAATGGCAAATGAGACTCTGGTGTGGAGCTATTATCGTGACATGGTTCTTCATAACACTGTGGAATGGCATTGTAAGTCTCATTGTAACCATTTTCGATCAGATGTCTATCTAGCTGCTCGGGATCAGATAATATCTTGGTGGGTACGATGGGCGCGTGATTTCCCAGGGCCCTGAACTCGGAGGACGTAGGGTCCACGGGCCGGGCGACTAGGAGTCTCACCTGGTTACCCGACTGGCGGAGAACCGCGGCGACTTGCTCGGAACTGTAACCTCGCAGATTGACGGCCCCCACCTGCAGCACGTGGTCACCACCCTGCAAACGGCCATCTTTGTCAGCGGCACTTCCCGGAATGATGAATTTTATAACCACACCTGTGCTCCTCCCCCCTACAATGTTGAAACCCAATCCATTGCCGTCGTTGATTAAATCTATCACTTCCACCTGCGCCCATTCTGTACTGAGCACCATCTCGCAAGGGCCGGAGTATTTAACCATTTACTTTTCGTTTATAATTGACGGTAATGTATTTTACGAAACAATTTATCGATGTTCCATTGTAGGTTAGGTATTACATTTGTCATGATTTTTAGCAGTAAATTATTATCACAGATTGATAAACAGAAATTGTTTCGATAATAAATATACTTTTAATTAATAATACAGTGAGATCGTTGAGAAAAGTGTAAAAAAATGTTAATAATAAATGACATTTACATACGTGTGATATTAGCGTCAAATGCTGCGTTGCGGGGGTCTTGCCAGTTTATTTCAACGTACATGAACAAACATTGTTTTTCATTTCAGAAGTCGGTTCTTACTTGATTAAATCTTAATTAGTGACATCTTTTGTTAAAATGACAAAGGTGTTTCAGTAAGTAAGATGTAAGATCGAAGGAAATATATATATATGACGTGAACCTTGATCTAATGTACATGTGTATATTGAACAACAGATGCCATTGCAATATTATTATTTTATACTGTTTATTTTTAAAACTAAGACATAAAAGTATGTTTCATATTTCGGTGTGTATATTTTTCATACGCGATATAAACATTTACATTAAAATTGCTAATATTATTAATGTATTTACTCATTGTAACCAAAAAAAACTTGCGAATTTCAATGATTTTGTACGCAAAACTTTACTATCTTGTTGGTAAATCTAATTGTTATAAATTAGAAATGTACATTAAGGTATTAAAACGAAACTTTTCAATTTCTCAAGCGACGACATCTCTTGTTAAAAACATTGCTTACTTTGAAAATATCCGTGATATAAATCTTAGTGGCGTGCGCATTCAAAAACGGATGCCACTGAATTATTAGTTGATCATCTGCATCTTCTATAAGTAAGTAAAACCTACAATGCTAGGGCCAGTGATAAGAATGTAGTTAGGATACTAGAAAGATTTTTTCCACAATGAACGATATGTTACTAATGTGTTTTCTAGTTTTTAGCTAGTCGCTGTGTTTTTTCGTCATTATTTAATTTGGTACTGTTTACAAAATGCCGTGTTGTTATTCTTCGACATAATTAATGAATTCATATTAATGCATGAATTCAAAAAAACTTTTCATTTTTCAAATAGACGCCTACCTACACATGTTTAAAATAAATCCAGCATTCCCGTCTCGACACAGAATTTCTTTAATGAGACGGGCACAGTCCAAAACAGATTTTTACATAATATTATATAGTTACTAATAAAAATAAATAAATTTAATACACGTAATTCAAGTTCTTGTAGTCAGTGGCGTAACTATAAAAATTGGTCCCCAATGCAAAATAGAAAAAGGCCCCTGTATATGTATTAGGTAGGGTATATACAAGATATACAGATGGCCCAAAAAAAGTGAGAACATCGCGTAACTCATGAGGTATTTCAAAACATAATATAATTAATTATAATTCTTATTGTAATTTTTTTTGCACAATATTTAGTTGATCAGAAATCATCAAAACACCCCATATTGAATAATCTACTGGGTTTAAATCTGGGCTGATCGGTGGCCACATCCCTTGCTCGATAAAATTAACATTCTCACGACGAAGAAAGTTGATTGTATTTCTGGCTGTGTGAGATGGAGCTCCGTCCTGCTGCAATGTCCAGTTATGCTGTGTTGTCTAGCTATACTCCAGGCATTGTTTTGAAACTCTTTGATCATTTTCCTAGCACCCCAACGTTTTTCAATTCGGGAATTTTTGATCAGAATACGGTCTTCTGCAGTAATTTTTGTCATTCTGGGAAACAATTTGAAAAAACCAAATATAAACAATGGGAAAATTAATAATCAAAGATGGCGACCGGAAATTGTCGAAATAAAACGTAATATAGGTAAATAGGCAAGTAAGTAAATTAGTAAACCATTGAAGCTATTGTTGATATAGTTAAACTAATTTTGATGTAATTATATCACATTTTACGAAATGTTTTCATTTTTTTTGGGCCACTCTGTACATGTAAAATCAATTTTATCGAAAAATATTGTTGTTACTACCGGAATTCAAACCTGGATCTCTTCCAATCCAAGACCTATGTTCTGAATAATTACAACTTCACACTAAGAATGTGTTCTCCTTAATAAATATATAAGTTGTATCAATGTGTCTAAAATTGAATAAAAATGAATTGTTAATTCTGACGTCTGCTATCGTTTAACTCAAAGGTATTTGAGATTCCGTAAAAATAAAGTAGAAGGCTTTCAAATAATGGAACGATAAATGTATTAATTTGAAAAGTATAACATATGGTTTTGAAAATTTGTCGTCAAATGTACTGTCTGCTGTAGCATAGTTGGTTAATGCACCTACCCCGGATTGGAAAGAGATTCAGGTACGAATCCCGGCAGCAACAGCAATATTTTTCGATAAAATTAATTTTATATGTATATCTTTTTAGTTAATACATTTAATTAGTATTTAAAATATTACAGACCTATGTTCTGAATAATTACAACTTATTACAACAATAATTACAATCCTTAATAATAAAAATTGGCCGATAAGCTCTGACACGAACCACATCATCGCAGAACTTATGGCCGTTTGGGTGCCGGCCATAAATCCCGATAGGCAAAATCCCGACTAACTCAAATCCCGATATACTGAAATACTTACAGGCTGTAGATAATGACAGCCGCCTTTTTACATAGAATATTTTGAAAATATAAAGTTTCTCCGGTAAAATGCGTTTCGAAACTGCGTAGGTAGACGAAAAAAAAATTGTAATGAATAAAATAAAATGAAATATAAGTGTAATATGTTATACAGTTTTTATTCTCCACGAAACAAAAAAAAATTTGAACTTGAAATAAAATACAAACGATGTTTGAAGAGACCTAAACAAAGTACAAAAATCTGTAAACGGTGCGGAGCGGGGCGAATCAGAAAAGTATATTATGTGCGGGGGTGCGATGATACACGCGTCAGAGGCATGTAACGCATTTTTTGAAATTGTTAATTAATTTTAGGTAGGTATAGATAAAGCAGTCATCTGCACATGGGACCCGTCGGTATTTGTAAAAAATGGTTGGTAGGTAGGTTCAGTATCTATGAATCTTTTTCTTTTCTCAGGGGAAAGTAGGTACGAGCAGTGGCGTGCAGTAGGTATAGATTTAGGTTATATTGTTACCAATGACATTATACAATCATATATAATACAATATATGTACTTTCGTTTAATTAACCAACGTCTTTAGAACAAAATAAGTCTGTCGTTTATACCACCCTGCCATGTATTTATTTTGTAAGTTTTAACGCAAAATAATACCTTCTTACCCATATACAAAATGTATGGACATTTATAAGAACACTTTCCATGACTGCACATGATTAATTTATTGTTTGAAAAATCTTTACGTAATAACTATAAAGGAAATAATTATTTTTATTAAAGTTAAACGTAGATAATAGTTCTGCCAATTGCTTTTTGTTTTTCCCAAATCAAAAATCAATTCATGCACCAAATTTTAAGAACAATCATGAAATCACAGTCAGATAGTAAAATTCTCGAATTAGTAAAAGAGGAAGTAGACACTTGAATAATTTGCACGCAGTTGTAACCATTTCTAATGTTATTCTGTTAAAAAACAGCAAAATAAATTTTCAATACAGTAAATAACCAATTATATGACTCGAATGATTCACTAGCTTAAAGATAGAACATAGTAATGTAAATAGCTCGATGCGGCGAATACACAAGAGTGCCGTGGGTGCAGTGGTGAGTTGTCGTGGTAGTTTTTAGAACTAAGCAATTAAAGTCTCTACTGGTACACACATGGCGCTAATTGTAAAATAACGTTTTCGCTTACGTTAATCCAATTATTTAATTTATATTTGCTTCCCAGAATTTTTAGTTATGCACAGCTTTAAAAACTTTAAAAACACTATTAATAGTACTCTAAAATTACAAATAAATACATGGTATGGTGTCGTATAAACGACGGATTTATTTTGTCTAAAGACGTTGGTTAAACGAAAGTACATATATTGTATTACATATGATTGTATAATGTCATTGGTAACAGCATAACCTAAATCTATACCCACTGCACGCAATTGCTAATACCTATCACAAATAGTTTCGTAAAAATCTATTAACATTTCAGATTCTAACGACATAACGTGTTGCACAAATTTTCGCTATGCCAATTGGTTACATGTTTTTTTCACGAATTATTTAAATTTATTTTTTTGGTTCCTACCTACTTGTGGTCGCTGTGATATATCCCATTTAGTTCCTTTGGTAAACTCAGCCCTGGATCAGAAGCAAATGATTAGTCGAATATGCCGCCCCATTCGGATTCCTTCCGTGTTAGACAATTGTGCAGATGTATCTACCTAAGTAGATCGAATGCCTAACCAGTTGCGTATTTACGCAAATGCGGTGCACTGAGGCCACGTTAGATAGAGGGGCAAAAGGGATACCAACGTTACTACTGCAGCTTTGATAAATTGTTCGAGTGTCGATACTTTTACCAGCGCTAATATGGACTAATAATTTATTTAAATTCACCACAACAATAAATAGAATTATATAATTTAAAAAATCATTTCTCACGTGTATTCAGTAGTACTAGTATCTAATAGTAAATACCCCTGTAATTAGTAGATGTCTACTGTAATAGGTTGAGTTAGGGCTCGGACTACAAGCGAAGCGAGATTTTTTCGTTTTTCAAGTTGCGAGTCTTTCAGATAGGTACCTAAATGTCTAAAAAAACGTTTTTTTTTTCATGTATTTGGTAATATTATAGGAGGTAAGTAACCAATTTTGTCCTTACTATTTAACGAATAAAACCGCGTGTAGGTAGGTACCTACTTATTTTACTTCGGTAATATTCTTATAGATTAGATATATAGGTAGGTACTCACAATTAATTTCCGTACCTAGAGGGGGCTCTTTTTACCACTTGTTATTAGGTAGGTACCTAGCTACTTTTAAGTGTAAGGTGAATCATTTTTATCTACTTTGTAGTTACATATCTAGATACCTACTTAAATTTGATTGTTTAATTTTTGAGAGTACAAATTTAATTGAATGTAAATAATCCACTTTATTTTCCATACTACGGAAAATAAATCATAAATTCTTTCTCTCCGAGAGTGCTTTATATCTACATATCTGTAGGTACCAGTGGCGTGCAGTAGGCACAAACTTAGGTTATGCTGTTACCGACGATATTAATTTAGGTATAAGGTATGGTAACGATAGGTAATTGAAAACAATTCTATCATTTTAAAATTAGAATATAATTGTAAATGTATTACTTTAAAACAGGCAAGTTTTTTAATTGTTCGCTTAAAATATTTTCTACGATTTCTCCTTCGGACAATGGATTTAAAATGTTTCATTAACAGTGTTCAAAAACATTTATTTAATTAACTGGCTTTACAAATTAGCATAGCCGAAACTCATAACAGTAATAATTGTATTTTGACATTTAATTTAATATTGGTATTAATCTATCTTAATAATATCCTGAAAAATGCAAATTCGCTAGCTTGATACATGATAAATTATAACCTATACATTTTATCTACTTAAACACCGAAATTTGTAATCATAGGTTGGAATACACTAAGAACGCAAAACGTTTAGTCTATCAAGTAAAACAAATACGTAGAAATGTTATTCTACGCAGTTTTCGGTACGGATTAATCCTTTCCGAAGACAGCAGATTTAAGCACATATCGTTTAAAAAATGCATAAAATCAGCAGACTTCAAGATATGCACAGATTCAGTAAAAAAATATTTAGTTCAGTTCAATTAAGGATTGAAAAAACAAGTTAGGTTCATTCAAGATCTAAGTGCCAGCAAATTGCGGACCAGAATTCACATGAAGTTGTTACAAGTGGTTCGCAAATAGGTCTACGGCTAGACAAATGTCGTGGGTTACGTCATTGACAAGGTTACACTAATACGGATAATAACGGCTAAAATTTTGTAGGGTCTATTCATAATATAAAAATTATTACATTTATTTTTATTTCCCAGACTTTTTAGTAATGCACAGCTTTTTTGCTTGTATGCAGTGCACGCCTCTGGTAAATACCTACACATGTGTATCAGGGGCGTGCAGGGCTTACCTACGAGTAGATATGTGTATCTATTTATTTATCTAATTTTAGTTACCACAACACAGGGCACGCATAGTTAGGTTCAGTAAATTGGTTCAGTTTACATCCTTACATTTACAATATCATGTAGGTAGGTTGGGGTTGGTACCAATAGCATGCACAGCATAATATTACTTTAGTAACAATATTTTGTGAATTACCTTCTTCTAGTATCTACGTGCGGTGTTGGTACCTACGTGTTTGTGAATGTACCTATTTAGGTGAAATGTTGTGTAGGTCCACCTCACATAGGCACTTTTGTGAGGTGGACAAATTAATCATGTTCAATAATCCTAAATTCAAATAAGCTAATAATATCACAGAAATATGTTCTGAAAATGCAACTTCACAACAAATTAAAATCTCCCGGGAAATAATCAAAGAATATTAGACTTTAAATAAATGAACGTTACAAATGTTATCAGCTACGTATTTAATTTTAAATTTCTAAACTGTAGATTCCAGAAAATTCTATTTGTTTATTTGAATGTAGATAGGTACCTACGTATGCATTGCGCGCGCCCGGTAGACACCTACCTGCTCGCCATGGAAAAAATATTTGTCAAAATATTACACAAAAAAAAAGATAATGAATTATTTATCCAATATCAGAGTAGGTAGTTTTTAGTTTAATTTCTCGGCAGCTAATTTCCCGCGGCGGCCGCGCCGTATGCCGGCCGGCGACATGCTCGCCGCCATCCCAACTTGACTTTTTCATTTCGTATTCATATTAATTCCGTATGATCCAGCAAGCTGCGGTATTTAATTTACATTCCAAATATGAAAACGCTTCGTTTAGGACCACTCTTCCGTCTTTTCACTGTTGCGATATTAAATCGGATTGAATCGCGCTGCGCGTGCGCGCAGCCCCCGGCCGGAACAATGGAGAGTTTCGGCTTGGCGGGGACGAACCCGGGGTCGCGATTGGCCGCGGGCGCGGCGCCGGCGGCCCGCTATTGGCCGGCGGGCGTGACGCGCGGCGCCATTGGCACCCCGAGCTCCGCCCGCCGCGGCCGTCGAGTGCCCTAGAGCGGCGGAGACCGTGAGGTGTCTTAAAGCCCTAAAGTGTTCTTGTGAGCGATTCGAGTGCGCTCTTCGCCGATGGCACTCGGCCCGAGTGGCTAGGTTTTGATTTCATTTGATTTTACAACTGATAACGGCTTCCGACTCGTTCGCTTTTTTCTCGTTCTCTTTCGTCCTTCCGTATTGTTAATCAATCGGGTCTTTTCTCGTCGGCCTTGCGGGGCGCGGGTCCGCCGGCCCGGGTGACATACTCCGCGTCGAGCACCTCGAGTGGTCAGAGATCGCCGCCGACCGCCGCAGACTGTCGACTCTTGACGGAACTTCACAAACAGTACTCGAGCGGTGATTGAATCCGATTAAGCCCCGAGATCGGGACCGTTAGTGAAATATTATCGAGTGTCGGCGACAAATTTATTCAACGCTCTCGATCTAGTTATCGATTCTAAATACTCTAGTGCACCCGATCGATCAACAATAATAATAATAATAAACAAAATCAGAAAAAACTTCCCGTGTAAATAGTGTGAAGCGTATAAAACGTAAATAAATATTTCATTGAGTTAATTATCAGTGCTAAATAATTGTGATAAAAATATTACTAGGTCAAATACACATAAAGGCAGCGAGCATATTAGGTTAGCCAAAATAATAAATCTCAAATCTTCGACAGCCGCAATAGTTAGGTAGTACCTACCTACCTATCTACCTTTAATAAAAGATGAACAAAATGAATAATTTCAGTTTCGGATGCGACGACAGAACTTTGAATCTCGAGTGACGGCGGGACATTATATTCAACAGTAGAATTTACGAGCTTTTACTTAGGTATGTGCCATCCCATTTATTGTTCAGTATTGCCTGCTTGACACTTTTCTCTATACACAAATCGAACTGGTTTTGGAGAAAGCTTTCTTTTCTGTGATTTCATAAGTATTTTGGACCCAGATCGCATGTCGTTATCATTACAAAAAAAATAAATAAAAGTAAAATAATCCATGTCTGCCGAGATCTTGGGAGTCATTCGAAATACAACCGATATAGTTGTTTATTTATTAATAAAATTATATTTTCTGTTTCTCGCACGCCCGTCTGAGTTATTTTTTAATTGTTTTTTTATTAATAATGTTTTCAATGACACGTTTTTATTATCTAAACTTGTAAATCATTTAAAATATATTTTAATTGCAGCGTTGACGATTTTTTCAGTAGTTGATATAGGATTTAACATCTTATTTGTAATCTAGCGGAGTTAAACAAATAATGTCAATTAACACAGTTAAAGTTTATCACAAATATTAAAATAAACAACAATGGAAAAAAGTGCAAATATCTAACTGTGAAGTGGTATTTAAATAAAAGGTTTTAAGATCTGTTTGAAATCTAAATCTAAAGATAGTGATGGAATTTTTTTCAGTTGGTTTACGTTGCACATTATTTTCATGTAGCCAACGCGCAGTGTCAGATCGTAACGGCTCCAGTTTGCATTAGGAAATAGTTCAATCCTGGAGAATGTTGTGAAGGAACAGTGATTGATAGTCGATATTTTAAATGTTTCTGTGATCGTCGATAAACAATTGATACCCACCTACTGTGATTACATTGTACACTTTGTGTGTTACGTGACGACTCTGTTCAGATAATAGAAACACGCATTTGAGGAGTCGGAAAAGAGTAGACGTTTTCGGAAGAGATTGAAAAAACATCGTTTGGATCCGAGAGACAGATCGAATTGTTTTGACCGCTGACGAATCTGTAGAATTATTTTGTGACGGGTGAAGAAAAAAGAAAAAAGTCCAAAAAGTTTTTCCTCCGTTTGAAGCGGCCGGCGAAGGAAGGAGAAGCTCGGCCCCGCGAGGTGATGAGGTATAGGCCATTATAGGCACGGCGCTCCCGGAAGCTGTTAGCGCTGTGGGGGTATGCGATAGAGGGCGCGCGGCGCATGTCTGGCGAGGGGGGCGCGGGGGGCCCGGGGCCCGGGGCCTTCCTGGCCGGGGGCGGCGGCGGCGGCGAGCTGCTGCCCGAGCTGAGCGGGGCCGAGCTGGCCATGAGCCTGAGCCCGTGTCCCAAGGGGGGGCTGCTGCCGCACCAGCTGGCCCTGCCGCAGCACCTGCAGCACCTGGGGCACGCGCACTCCACGCCCTTCAGCGTCACGGACATCCTCAGCCCCATCGAGGAGAGCTACCGCAAGCTGGAGCTGGCGGCCAACCCGCCGTCACCCTACAGGTGTGATAGCATTCCTCATACTCACTCACTCACTCCAATCGTCAATAAAACTCATGTAATGTAATGGTGTATTGGGGCTCACGTTAGTCACGGGTGATACATACACTCCTAACGGCGCTAATCATTTCTCAAGTCCGTCACATCGTGAAATGGTTTTCTTTTTTTCTCTCTCTTTATTGTGGCCTTAGCCAATTAGACGAAACTAGTCATTACAAGTACAACACAGGTGAAATAATATAACATCCTAAATATAATAAACAATTAACATAAACGAAACAATCAGGAGAATATTATTAATATTAGTAGTACAAGTATTTGGTGTTTGAAATCTAATTAACACAATTGATACACCTTGTTTTCATTCAATTCATATAAAGTATTAATTTATAATTTATTAAGAAACTTGTTCAAATGTATACCTAAATTATACGTTCACATTTCTCTTTAATTAGAACAATCAGTATAACAAACATACAACCGAACATAGCATACCAAAAGACAAACATTACTATAATATTTTAAAGATTATTATTTTTTATTTTAAATGCAACATAATAATATTAATTAACATCAAGACAATCTTGGGAATGTATGAAAATTATACATTCACAACATTAATAAACATAACATAGTAATAATAATAATGACAAATTATAAAAAATAAATAAAAATCTTTCTCATCACACCTAATAAATATGTGTCCAAAATTTAATAAAAATGAATTGATAATTCTGGCGTCTGCTATCAGTTTACTCAAAGGTATTTGAGATTCTGTAAAAATAAGGTAGACGGCTCTTTCAAATAATGGAACGATTAAATGTATTAATATCAAAAAGGTAACATATAGGTTCGAAAATTGTCACTAAAAATATTGTCGCTTTAGCATAGTTGGATAATGCACCTTCCCCGGTTAGGAAAGAGATCCAGGTTCGAATCCCGGTGGCGCAACAACAATATTTTTCGATAAAATTGATTTTATATGTATATCTTTCTAATTAATATATTTAATTTATATTTAAAAATCTTTCGTATAAATAACAATGAATACATAAAAATCACCAAAGGAAGTAATAAATAATAACTTGAACAAATAAACAAAATAATTAATATTGAAATTCTGATAATTAAGATTATCAAAAAATGATTATATTATATGTTAAACAATTATGGATATAGAGGTGTACTTAAAGTAGTAGTACCTCGCTAATATTGTACATGGTTAGAGCGACCAAACTATCTTAAAGCGAAGCAATGATTTTTTTCCAGTTGTGAGTGCATACAGATACTCAAAAAAATATTTTTAATAAGTGACAAGATACCAGTTTTTTTTTACTGTTTAATGAATATACCACGTAGTAATTAATATCTTATCTTTTTCTTCTACGGCACTACATCCCAGGGTAGGATTTGGTTTGTCCCTGGCCATTCTTGACCAGTTCCCAGGCTTGGTAACTACTTGGTCATCATCTTTGATGTCCTGTTATCTGGTATTCTTTTAACGTGGTCAGCCCATCGCAGTCTTTTTGATCTGCAGAATCTTACAATTGTTTCTTGCTCAATTAAATTTTCGAGCTCATGATTTATTTTTATTCTGTAAGTTTAATATTTTAAGCTCAAAAACTGCTAATTTATTTTCTTCAATTTGGGTTATGCGCCACGTTTTACGACCATTAGCGACCATTGGTCTTAGTATATTTTTTTAATATTAACAATTTGCTTCGTTATCTCTGTATTTTCGTCCCCAGGAGTTAAGCTTCTATTTCCATCTAGAAGTCAGATGCCAATGCAGTCCAAATGGACTCTTTCTTTATAGTCGTACCACTTGTGTAATCAGAGATACAGCCAGTTAGATGAATGAATGTAGTGCTTGAAACGTAAGCCGTACAGTACAAATTATGCGGATTTAAAAGTACACAAAAATGGATATAGTAGGTAGGTACCTACATAATGACGAATTGACAAATATTTGATCAGGTATAACTACCTAGTTAGGATTTAGGAATGTATGTATGTACTTAATACTTACATACAGAATGAAACGGAACATATAGAAAGGTATAACGGTTTTCATAATGTAATTTAATTTAGACGTAATATGTATTTATTTGATATTTTTTTTTTTACAATATAAAACAACAATAGAATATGCCCCCCTCCCAAATAAGAAAGATCTAGAATTATAGGGGTGACTATCAACATTTATATAAAACAAGATCTACTAGATGTAAGAAACTGTTTACAACTAATAATATGTGTGAAAATTAACAAAATATAAAAAAATGTCGAGAAATTGATCAGATTAGAACTTAGGAAAGATGTCAAATACATAATTATTTAATAATTTTGAAAATTTTAAGCAATTTTAGAACCTCTTTTGCACACATTTATATTTGATAATTATTTATTGAAAGATTTTAGGAGTGTTGAGTTTTTTAATATAATACCACACCGTGTAAAATATAAAATTAATTATTAAAATCTACAAAAATATTAAAACATAACAGTATTAAAGTAGTGACACAGTTTTGACTACGAAGTGACTATTAATTAATTAGTATTAGTATTAACAAATAATAATTAATGCATGAATTTATTAGGTACTGGTACCTACCTGGCTGTGATTAAGTGCGGAAGAATTATATAATATATTTAAGATGGGTGGTCTAAAAAAATCTACAAATTATATCGATAACTTAATATTTCAAAAATATCTCGACTTCTATGTGATTAGCCCAATGAATACCGTTAAAACAAATATTTATTTTGTATGCTGCGTAAAGAAGCATTTTCCCTAGCATTACTAATATCCCTAACTTAACTAATACAATAATGAATGTTTGATAAAATACAAATTTATATATATATTTTTTTACACTTGGAAAGTATATTATTTATAAATCAAATAAGTTATTTATAAATCAAATAAATTAAATAAGTTATTATTAAAATAGAAAGTGTAGGGTACATAAAAGAAGTAAAGAATGAAAGGAAATTTGATTTTTATTATGTCCCGTAGAACTAATTAAATAGTTAAAAATAATGTTTTTTTAAAAATTATTAATATTTTCCGATTCTTCAATCTTGTCCCCTAAATTACATTTGTACTGGCGTATAGCGAGTAAGACATTATTTTACTGATTATTCATATTAAAAAATAAAATAAAGTAAAAAAAAAACAGATAACCTTATGGATTTACATTTAAAAGACGATGGTTTCCAAACTTTTTCGCTCACGGCACACTTTTGAAATTACCGCATTTTCACAGGTTCAAATGAAAATATTAGTTTTTGGAATAGCAAAATCTAAAATAAAAATAATATTATTTTAACGTTAGTTACATCAACCGTGACAGTCTATAGGGTGCTACATGAGTGGACTCGTTCTGTGGTGTTTGAATAGAACTTTACCGTTTGAGAATCACTGTATTAAGGCACAATATGAAAATGTGGTCAATGACAAAGACGTTATTTTATTAGTCACTTATAATAGTGAAATGAGTGGCTCATTAAGATCGGAACCTGTTTAATCATTTTGGTTGATTGTGTAATTAACAACATTCAGTGAATTTCTAGACGGGTATATACAATTTGTCTATATTCATACATTTTCTTGCATGTCATCGTGATTATTGAAACTTTTAATAAAACCATCCTTCAATGTTATTTGTTATCTAATCATGTCAGGTTTATGGCATACGTTCTATATTTCTTTTACCTTCAACTGGTGACGAGCTCAAAATCACGAACCGTGATATTTTGAGTCGCAGTGATTGGGAATATCGTGATTCGTGATTCATTTTTTTATTTTATTTATATTTCGTTTTGAACCGTGATTCGGCGCATGTCAATATAAAATGAAAATATTCACGAAGAAATGACGTTATAATTCGTGATAAGCGCCTTCTAGTAGATTCTGCCAAAACGTTTTACGAATTTGACCGGAAATGCTGAGAATTTGACCTGAAACATAAACTCACATTTTTTTAAAGGATTTTCTTTCTCTTTGTGATGATATTAAATTAGATATATATATGGAATATGTTTTTTATGCAAATTAAGTTTGAATAATACAGTTATAGTATATATTTCGTGTATTGTGATATCGTGCTGTGCGCGCGTATTAGTAATGAAACTATGATCACAGTCACAGTTTTCAATCACTGCTATTATCAAATATCAATCACAATCACACCAGTGAGTCAAGAGTAGCATTTTTTCTCATCACTACCTTCAACGTGTCATATATCTCTTTCATCACTTTACCTTCACTTATAATACGTTTATCTACGTTTCTTCATCTTGAATTAAAATCTAATTTTCGGGGATTATTTTTTATCACACTTATGTTACCTGTTCGATTGTTATCCATCTTTTAAAAATGTTTCGATGGATTCTTCTAGTAGGTGTTAAAACAAATCCATTGAAGAGTGATTTGCGTTATTTATTCAATTTGTTTTTTGACATTATAGACATCAGTAGTGACGAGAGAAAGATGGTGACATGTGTTAGCCGGGAGTTGAACATGTGGACTTGACCAGCTTACCGAACATTAACTCCGTGATGGGCAAGCGAATGAGGCGTTTTGGATTTTCAATTTTTTTATTTATTCATATATATTTAAATTCATATTTTAATTCAAACGCTACAAAGGGAACATCTCAATACTAAAAATGAATTAATATTAGTTATATAATATTTGTGGTGATGGTACACGCTTTCTCTCCTTAAAAAAATGTTGTATTAAACTATGATTGTTTTTAATTTTCTGTATAATGGGGTGGGCATGTACAAAATGTAATTATTTCATAGTTTGTAGATAATTTCAAAATTATCCAAAAATCACAATAACTTTGTAATTATACAAAACATTTAATTTTAAAACAAAACTAAGATAACAGAAATATATCATTCGTACCGCTGTATTTATAATACCTAAATATGTTTCTATTTCTATTAGTTAGTTGCTTATTTAGTAAAATAATACATTAAAATTAAAATAGTTAAAAATCATAATAAGTACCTACCTAAAATAAAAATATTGTTTTTAAAATTATCAATATCTTCTGACATCAATTTTTAACATATCAATTTTTTATTTGTGAAAGAAAAAAGAATTTTACAATTTACGCCAATTTATCTTCTCCTATTCCTAGATATTTGAATAACTTTATATGCTGGTAAATTTTTATGTCAATTAAATTAATTGACACGAATTTTTCGTAACGTACCAAATATAATAAATAATTGATATTAAATTTGCTCAACATTCTGTTATTGGAACGTTAGTAAATATTAGTTTAACGTGAATTTCCGACTGGTGACAAGCTAAGATAGGTATTATTATACAAACAACTTAATATAGTACCTAGGTATATAGGTTTATCATCTACATACCTACGTAGGAACTATCTCGAGTTGTACAAGAAAAAAAAATTTTTTTTCATTGGTATGATATCATTCACTTAATTAATTGAATTTATAGAAATGCCAAAAATTATACTTCATCGAGGAGAACACATTCTTATTGTGAAGTTGTAATTATTCAGAACATAGCTCGGTTATATTTTATAATACTAATTAAATGTATTAATTAGAAAGATATACACATCAAATCAATTTTATCGATAAATATTCGAACCCGGATCTCTTTCCAAACCGGGGAAGTTGCATTATCCAACTATGCTACAGCGACAGTACTATTGACGATAAATTTTCGAACCTATATGTTACACTTGTTCAAATTTACATCTATCGTTACATTACTTGAAAACCATCTACTTTGTTTTTACGGAATCTCAAATACCTTTGAGTGAATCGATATCAGACGCTAGAAATAACAATTCATCTTTATTAAATTTTGGACACATTGATACAACTTATATATGTTGTATGTTCTGAATAATTACAATTACTTTTTAATTAATACATTTAATTAGTACCTATTTAAAATATCGCAGACCTATGCTCTGAATAATTACAACTTCACAATGAGAATGTGTTCTCATTAATAATTATATTTTATAACATTAGCTACCGGTGTTCGCTCACTTGAATATTTTTTTACTTAAATAAAATGACAAAAGTGCATAGATATTTTGAGGATAGTCCTCACACAATTCTTGCCTCATTCTAATTAATGCATCTTCTCACACAACCTGGTTTACCTGGTTGTGACAAGCCTTCTGAAGACGTCCCTATTTCTGGTGACATCAACACTTGCGTCATGTTTTTACCTCCGAAGCTGTACAACACGCTTAACACTGACTGGGAATCGTTCACGTATAAAAAAATTACGCAAATATGAACTCGATACGTGATTCAATTGGGTAGAGATCAGTCAGAAGCATCGCTGTTCAGCATTCATAATACTAATGATTCACTTTAGATTTACAATACATTCACTACACTTTTTTTATCTCTATTTATTTTGAATATATCTCTCTCTTTCTCTCTCGAATCTTACTCTTTATTTTTAATTTAAATTAAATAACACCACAACAATACTGAAAAAAAACTGTCTACTGTAACACAGGCGGTAGTCTAGCAACTTAGCCAGGATAACCAGCTTAATATATCAGAGATAGATACGTACTACATCCCTCACAGTAAATGAATAACTATACTATAATACAATCACTTCTGATGTATCAAAAATTTATGTCAAATAAATAAATATATCTTTCATATTAATATCAGTAATTCCGTGATTTATATCGGTATAATAATAGTACTAAGTTTGACTAGACAATGAGATAATCTGTTCCATCAGGAGATGTCTATTTAACAGGTGTCATTCGTTTGGATTCTTACACAAAAGGGAATTCATGGAAATGAATGTGCTGATAAACTGTCCAAGGACGCCACTCTTTCCAGAGTTTTCCCTCGTCAATTCCATATCCCGATGTATGACAGACTTAATATGGTAAAAAAACGTACGAATTCTATTCGGACTGCTAATTGGCTTAAAATAATTTAAAGATCTATTTCCCGCACTCTCCGGTTCTCCAAAAGGAAAGTCTCCAAAATAACAATATAGGTAGCCTCACATTTATTCAGATTGAACTTAACAGATTCCCCAATGTGCGAGTGTGGTGCCGAGGAGGAAACCCTCGACCATATCTATTTTGCCTGTTCATTGCGGATCACAGGTTTTTTTTACAGTCATCTCGTCACTGGTGATTTTCAACTCCCGGTTAACTTGTGTCGTCTTCTTTCCGTTAACTCGTCACAAATTTTTTGAACGACAATGGTATTAACTTGTAATGTAATATTTGATTATTTTACTTTTTCTATCTATAAAATAAAGTTTTAACTTGATTAATGGAACAAATCACTCTTAAAGGGTGGATTGCATATTTAAAAGAAGAATAATAGAACCTTAATCTATGCTTAAAATGACTCTGTGTATAAGTTGACTGTAGTCATTAATTAAAAAATTGTATCTTTTCATAGATACCTGAAAAAGTAATTTTTTCCTTAGAAAAAAGTATCTATTCTGTCAAATGAAAAGCGAAAATTAATAATTACTTGAATTGATATTACCTACTTACTTATTGAAGAACTATTCAGATCAATTGAACGCACGAATGTCATTTTTTTGTCTCGAAACTCGCGTAAATGACAGTGTAGATTTGAACGCGGAGCGAGTTGCCATTCACAGTCTATTGCATTTTTAACGTAGATCAGAGTGATCGTCTCACGCTTATCGATCTTCACCGTCGAATTTCCGAGGCGGCGAGAGCAGCCTCATTAATGTGCACGCACCTTTAGAAAGTCAGTTGGATTGTATTTTTAACAAACGCAAGTGAAGAAGTGTTGTGGTTGAGTTGTAAAATAAATGTATTTTAAGAAATAACTCGTGTGGATGTAAATGGGACAATTCTTGAGCAAACACTCTTCGGTAAACCGTATGTTTGTGGTGCCTATACCGGACAGGTAGTTAGTTGCCTACCACGCTAACACCAAGGGACACTTACCGTTATTTTGTTAATATATTCCAAATAATACATTTCAACATTCGCTAGATGTATTATTTAAACAGCCGTTTATGCGGCAATAGTATTGTATTTCATATTTATAATATTCGAGATATTTTATGGTACTTGCCCATTTTTGTCAAGTATCGGTTGAGAACTTTTCAGATTTTTTTTTTACTATTTTTCTTGCGTTTGACTATTGAATGGGAGAGTTTATAATTTTGTATTCAGTAAATAGTTAACGAGGTCGTGACTTTAAAGCCGAAACTCTCGACGGATTTGTATGAACAGTGGTTCAGAAGCATTTTCGCGGTGCATCAAAAAAATACCTGCACAATGTATCTATATATTTTTTCAATTAATATATAAGTAATATTAACATATTTTATTTGAAATAATAACTGGATATAATTCTTTGTAATAAAAGTTTTTCTCGTAATATCATGATCTATAATATAAACCTATCTGTTCTCTATACCATAATGCATACTTAATGTGATCTAAATGAAATTTTGCATAATTACTCATTAAAATCCTGCGTAGAACATAGAACATAGATATTATTCCACTCAGTGAATACTTAAGTTTTAAATAAATATCAGATATCTCATAGAGACGAAGCTATTTTTATTATATTTATAATGGAAATTACAGGGGTAATTAATTACCAGGGCTTACGACATGTCTTCGGCTGGCTTGAGTTATCATTTTATATATATATAACGTTCACCAACCTCAATCTCCATATTTGTCAAATTTAAAAAAGTTATATATACCTTATTACATTGCCTCGCTTCGAGTACTAGTACACCATAGTCATCTATGGACCAAATTTGATAATTCATTTTTCCTTGAAAATAGCAAATATTATATGTCAACTCAATGAGAATCTGATTTTTGTTGAAAAAAATTTTTAAAGCAATTTTTTTATCTGTAAAATGTTTTTAACACATTATACTAGAACACGCCTGAAAAATCAATTATCTGTAATAACCCCCTCTATTTCCATTAAAAATATAATCAAAATAGCTTCGTGTCTATGAGATATCTGATATTTATTTAATAACACTGAGTTTATAGGTAAAAATCCAGAAATTGTGTGTTCTTTAAGATATTAAAATATTGGTTGAATTTTACTTTACTGTTCGCAATAATAATTTGAAGTACAACTATCAATCGTTCACGGAACACTGGTGTACCGCGGCCCACCGGTTTGGAACCACTATTACAGTTGATACATGATACAAGATTTTTTTCTCCACGGGGCCGTATCCTCGCTGGTCTACTTAGTCTGATGGTATCCTAATATGTCAAACGAATAGTCAGTTAGACGCCAAGTGTGGATGGTATAACAATTGAAAAAGCTTTAAAAAAAGTTTGATTTTTATCTATCTGCACCATGTCAAAAATATTCTGTGCATTTCAACAATTATTTAGTTGCGTAATTTTGTATGTGATGTTAAATGATCTCGGGCAGTCAGAAATAATGGGACAAGGAAAAATATTTTATTTTTATATTTTCAGATAAACAATTTAAATGATAATTTAAAAATGTACAAGTACGTTATACGATTTAATATAAAAACGATTTGTTTGAACCAATTATTTATGTGGACGAGATTGACTTGAATTTTTGTGAAATTTATAATTTAATATAATATGAAGAATTTTTCACTTTGATATTGAAATGTTACCATTTACTGAAATTTTTATAATTATTATTAAATGTCAGTGAGTGGTACGAAACGTTACATTGGTTACATTACGAAATGAGACACTATGAGATAGGTCTCAGATATTTAGTTGAGATAAATCTTTTAACCTATTCCCCGCGGGTGACTCGTATGAGTCGCGCCTTTACACACCCAAATATGAGTCGCTGTGTGTCGCCCACAACTAGTGCGTACGGTACGCGTTGAGGAGCGGTGAAATTCGTACCAAAATTATTTGGAACCTATAGAATCTATTAGAATGTAATGCGTTTCAAACTATAGAGTTAAATTTAATGTCAGTATTTAAGAACTTGTAAATAGCGTGCATTAGTTTCGGAAATCAGCGCCCACGCAGATCACTACTTCACACAATTACGTGTGAATATCACCACAATGGCGCTGGTACTGTTGTGTTTCTCTCATGGATAATTTTGTTTACGTTATTTTGTAATTGTGGTTCTGATTTCTGTATTTTATGTTGTATGTTTGTGAGGATACTCGAGAACCTTTGCGATCGATTTCTTAAAAATAAATCATACATTTGTTACATTATCGTAGTGTAAAGTAAAGAGTGCCGCGTATGAAAGATGTCATGCGTATTTATGAACGCAGTCAATGGGTTAAGGTGCGAGATGCAAATTTGATGAAAACTTGGTGCGTACATAGCGGACTGCGAAGGCTGAGAGCTGTCACCGAAGAATCTCAAGGGAGTATAATCCCTGTTTCGAAGATTGTCTCGGTTCACCGCCAAACTTTGCCATGTCACTCCTACTTCTCAGATAATTTCGTGTATCCATCAAAACTTTTGGCATGCTCCAGGTCGTTTTTTACCATTCAAGAATATTCTTTGTCTTGAAATATGGCCCGTCCATTACCATTTACGCTTTTTAGAAGTGACAATGACATCTTTTACCTTGTAATCGTTTATATCATACGTTCCTTTTTCTATCTCTTCTATCTAGTGATTCCGAACATACTTATTTTCATACTGTTAGCTTAGTATTCAGAGTCCAAGTTTCACTACCTTATGTAACGATGTGAAGAATTCACTGGTCAAAGTTTCTTCTCTTACAACGATGTGGAATATTACTTTTATGGTACGTGAACACGGGTGAGATTTTGGTCTCGCGTTTCGTGAGATTTATCGGTAAAGGTCGGTATGTAACAGTTGCGTCATTCTAATTTGCAATCAATATGTATATATTAAGCTATGAGTATAATACTAAACGATATGTATATAATAAGCTATAAGTAAAAATTACATAAGGAGATGTTAGATGAATTACGTAGAAATATATAAAGAAAAAAATCAATCTTGCGAAAAGATATACGATTTTTACAGTGTGTAACAGACCTAGTCAACAGTATTTTATGGCTGAATACCTGAAAATAATATAACAAGGAAATAAAAAATTAGGTATGAATATGTTATTTTAATTTGTATTTTAGGGTGGTTACGGGGGGGTCTTATCATTAAAAAAAATGTTTAATACGTATTTATTGATTTTGTTAATTATTCTTGGCTCAACACGTTCTCTCGTCCTCAGTTACAGCGGAGGTCTGAATATATTGAAATGCAAAAACAAATATTTAATACAGTACATAAATACATGAAAGTAGAATACATAATATGAACATAGCAATACATAAGAATATAGAAAGAATGATATACAAATTAGTACCAACATATAGGTATCAGGCGCGGTCGCTTAATACATGCTTTGGATGCTCCCTTGTGTTATAGAGTCAAAAAGCTTTGGACTTTTTGTATCTGGCTAAAAACAGCACTCACTACTGCAAATACACCAAAATTCTTACTAGAATTCCGCGGCACACCAAAAGCTAAAATATACAGGTATTAAATTGATACACAAATTTTACAATAAATATTTGTTTTTTTATTTGAAAAGTATACATACATAAAACTCTAACATATTTATTTTTAACGCAATCTTAATAATTATCATAAAATAATAATTAATTAATGTGATACCTGCGCTTGTTTCAATGAACACAAAAGTCATTGTGTATTAAATACATAATGAAAAATTGTAAAATGTCAATTACATTGAATTTGACCGCGGCACACCTGTATCCGGCTAGAGACCAGTCATAACACACACTACGACACGGCGCTCGCACGGAGCGAGTCGAAATACATATACATTCTCAACTTTCGAACATCTATGAATCTCGTAAATACACAGATACCAGCAACAGTGGATTCTATCAATCGTTTCGTATCCACAAAGTTTGGAAGTATTCGACTTTCGCGCATGCGCATTTAGTCCGCTTGCCAAGGTCTAAAAATCACTAACAGCATCCAACGTACAAAAAACTACTTTGATGATACAGAATTGCGTACATATTGCGAAACGAATGGATTATTTCGAGTAATTTTTTTATATGATACTTGAAGCCGAATTATTGAATATCCTTCGATTATATGTTATGTTTGTTTATTTGATAACAGGTATACACTTATTATCCAGCATCTCTTCAACAAAAAGTCACCGACCCCCACTGATAGGTCTCTCCTTAATAAGTGTCATTGTCATTATATAACTGACACATTTGTAATATAAATGCGATATTGCTGCGGTAGATATACAGCTTGAACGTTGCACGCTTCCTTAATGGTCTGGTACTTGCATGGTGCTTTACTATGGACATCGCTGTGGTGTCGACATAATTTAATATTTTGTACAGATACATACAAGTATACGTTCATATATATTATATATATATATATAAAGGTGTTGTTTTAGAGGTATAGAACTTTAAAATTAAATAAACACATCAAAATCGTGGTAATGGCCATGGTATTGGCTTTATTGGAAAAATAATTTTATGTAATTAGTGTTTAAATAGCAGCGGCTGACTTGAGTAAAGCGCAATCTGGAAGTCCGATTTTCGATTACTTTTTGGAGCAGCTGGGGACGTATATCGGCAATAACGTGACGAAAGTTGGTTTCTATGCCGTCTATCGTCTCTGGTTTATTGGCGTAGACTAGCATATCCCCACAAAAAATAATGCAAAGGCGTTAAATCACACATTGGGGGCCAATTCACAGGTCCATTACGCTAAATTATGCGCTTATCGAATGTTTCCTTCATTAAATTGATTGTGGCGCGCGCTGTGTGGCATGTTGTGCCGTCTTGTGAAACCACAGCGTTTCCACATTGATGCCATTCAATTGGGGAATGAAAAAGTCTGTAATCATGGATCTATAGCGTTCTCCATTGACACAATTTGCAATTCTAGCGTAAGTCTATTCATGGTGAAATCACAAACCAAACTGAGCAAAAATCAGCTATCAGCTGTCAAATTGGCTGTCGCTGGAAAAAGTGTTGTCAATTCGAAAAACAAACCTTTAAAATAAACATCCTTTAGTTGCAGAAATAACCCGCCAATAATGACCGAAAATTAATAGTTTCGTATTATACAATGGTAAAATAATTCAAATATTTAAATTGATGTAGGTAACTACTTTTATTGCGGTGTATTAGTTTCTCGATAAGTTATATTTAGTTATCATTAGTTAGAAAGTGTGCAAGTACCTACTTTTTGGGGTAATGTCGACCAACGATGTTCCACATTAAAAATGATTGTGACAGCTAATAGATTTAAAGTGTGCTTTTGTTTGTAATGATTGAAATATAAAATGTTGCCGTTCTCTGATGCATTTGTTAATATCTAATTTCTTAGTATTTTGCTCTTCTTTTTAAAAGACAACAATTGTTGTTTGTTTTGTAATAAATAAATAAATTATACGTGAAGGATGTAATCTAAAAACTATAGATAATGTGTATTTTCTTAGATTAATTATAAATGTTTAAATTGATATTGTTATATTTGTACCGCTTTATATACTTTGTAGTGTCTGTTTCTGTATCGAAGTTTTTTTTTTCCCAATTAGAATCTTACAAATAAATATGTCAGCAGAGTATGGTGTGCGTCCAATTGAGAATTAATTTAAGATTTATTAAGATAAGATAATTTATTTAAGACGTTTGACCAAGTACATATATCCCATCTCTTTTTAAGGTGTCGTAATGTAATGTGATGTCATTTGTTATTTGGTTTGCTGTGATGATTCATGAATACTATTCCGATAGTCCGAGTTCTTAGGATAGTAATAGGTTGTTCCGCAAATAAAGTACACTTAAATTCACAAATTACCCTTTCAACAGCCTTAAGTAACGCATATCAACCGAGCCAATTAAACCTGTAATATTTCCGTAAATACGCGGAATATAAGATTTATATTCTAGCTAATGCTAAGAAATACATTTTCGTTTAAATGCAAACATATGACAAATGAAAAACCATTTATATATAGCGAATCATATTATTTATTTATTTATTTTTAAATTCAATCCGATGTAATATTGATACGCTTGATGTAATGTTCTCATTTTGGATCAATGATTTTATTCGTGCGCTGGGGGAAAAAAGTATGTATTCAGACGCATAAATAAGCCAAAAGAACTAATAAAAACTATCTAACGAAGGATAGCTGCCCACTTCGGACACATTATTCGCAATTAGAAATATGATCTTACAATTTATTATGCAGGGGAGGATGGAAGGCAATAGAGACATAGGTAGAATGAGATTAAAGTGGTTAAATGTCCAAAACATTGTTTAAATATACCTACATATGGCGCACGAAGATGTTAATAAATTTTCTTGTGTGCGCTATGGTGCCAAATCGTGTGTGCGCGCGCACACGTTCACACCTTAGATAGAACATTGGTTGGATGTCAACTGCGATAAAAATATTATTTGTAATAAAGGCAGAACGAGATCGCACATTACTGTCTCTCTCATAGGTAAGAAAGGTCATGATGGATGGGATTTGCTTTGAATTATATTTTTATTTTTTCACTACATTTACTATTTTAAAACCATGTTAGATAGTAAATGTATCTGTTCTCATTTAAAATGCTAAAAAAACTCAAATCACAGCGTACGGATATTTTCTATCACGGTAAGGTAAAGGTTAAGTAAACATAACATTAAAATAAACAAACCTTAGTGATTAAATTAAGTGTTATTTGAGATTTTACACATTTTTGCCAACGAATTACATACAAGCCTGTAAAATAAAACGCAGGCAGAATAGAAACTTAGAACTATTTAAATTTATTCCGCTGCTATATTTTTGCCGACAATAGATGCTTGAAAAGGTGGAAGTTATCGTGAGACAAGCTTTCAAACTTGTCCTCGGCCCTGTTTTCTTTAAGTATTTCTTTACGGCTCTGTTCCTAAGATTTTCCAACCAACGCCGCACTGTTCATTCAGAAGTGATTCCTTCACCTCGTGCTCGGTTAACATTGCGTCGTTTGATATGCATAAAATCCCTACGTTTAAATGAATGCCAAAAAATTTACTCATAATTGTTATTTTGTCAATACAAATTCTGAATTGATGTACGTAATGCTTAACTCAATAAATGAATACAGCCAATTCCCAACTGTCAAACAAAAATAAATTGACACATAATTATATTAAAGAATGTTGAAAATAATTTAATAATAAAATCGTACATTATTTTTGGCACAAAGCATATATATTTTTACCAACTAGTAATACCGGAATATTTTCGAATCAACCGGGGCCCAATCACACTTTTTAAAATCGTTTACAAATATTTGTAATTACATCGAACTCAATCACTGTCACAATAACAGTTTAAATGAGGATTTAATAATTACTACTCTCGTACGCATATTTTTTTTGTCACTTATTAAAACTTCAATATTCCAGTGAAAAATCGGTTAAAATATGCTATATAAAGTACTGACTCCAATGTTACTCTGTTCTTTTATAAAATACGAGTACCTACTTTTTATTATCCAGTTTTCACATTCGTACCCTATTTTATTAATTTATTATTAATATGACCTTCGCTCACTCACACATGTAAAAATAAAATAATTAAATGCTTTTTGTTTCTAATCGTTCAATTTACTTGAGACGCGTTTCGCCTTGTAATGGTATTAACAATCTAACAATTTGATTCAACAACTTGTATTTATATTAATATAGTAACGGACAACTGTACAATTTTATTAACGTTAAAATTATTCAGAGGGTTTCTAATGATTCTATGTATCCATTCTGTTTTAATGATATTTTAATGGCATCGGTATCTAATTGTAGAAATGGACAGCTATATAATTTTATAACAAAAGATAACAATAAGGAAAGAGAGGCATTTTTTTGAATTCTGAAATTTATATAATGTATGCATGATTCTAGGTACAACATTATTTATTTATTTAATTCTTAACATAGTGCATACATCAGCACTCCAATATATGCTCTAATATAAACAAGATTAAAGTATTTTCTCTTACTATAACTTATCTTTTACATATTTGATTTCAAATCTATTCAATTTCTCCTCCTTTCTTATGTTTTCTGACATTTCATTAAAAAATTTCATCGCACTACACATCTTCAATTTCTGAGATTTGGCCTTCTTCCTGAATGGAAATCTCAGTCTGTTCCTTCCTCTTGTACGTTGCTCGTGCTCATGTTGATTTGCATCAATTTTTCGTGTAAATTTCGCTGATATTTTCTTATTGAAGATTTTGTAAATAAATACCATTATATTAAATTATATTTTCTGCTTAAAGGTCATCATATTCAGATCTTTCAGCATTGCACTACTCCGAGTATATCTATTTGTATGAAAATTATTCTCATAGCTTCTGAAAATTGTTCAATTTCTTCTTCGTTAGTCAAAAACAAAATGCTGCTGCAGTAGTTGATGTGAGGAATAATAACAGAGTTTTTATACTATTTTACAAGATTCGGTACTAATAAATCTTTTGATCCTTCCCAGAAGTGAGATTTTCTTAGCAATCTTTTTAGTCACGTGTCTTGTATTTTGCGATAAATTCAATTTATCAAATATTTTATTTTAGTCACTTCCTTCAGACTTTCATCATCTATGATAATTTTTGGTGTGATTGGTATTATTTTATTTCCAATATTTATGAATTTAGTTTTGTTTACATTATGTTTTAGTTTAATTCCTTCTGTATAGTTGCATAATTGTCTCCCGCGATATAAATGGTGGGCCAACTTGGGCTGACTGTTTTTAAAAATGTATAACTTTGGTGGGGTTTATTTTTTTTAATTATATATTTTTTTTGCAGATAATAAAGAATTTATAAACGTTTATAATGGCTACATACCCCGTGCAAGAGCGTGTTAAAATGATTGAATTTTATTATATTTCGCGACGATCTATTTTCGGTGACCGGCTTATTTAAAAAAATACAGAGTTTGCTTGGCCTCCCCGTTCCCCAGATTTGACGGCGCCTGATTTCTTTTTGTGGGGCTAGCAACAATTCAACAACAATTCAGGAGCTTAAACAAAATATTCGTGCAGAAATCACAAATTTGAAGACAGAAGCGTTGCGTAATGTAATGCAAAGTACTTTAGAAAGAGCAATTATTTGTCAACAAGAAAATGGAAGTTATTTAAATGGTGTTATTTTCCACACATAGATTAAAAAAAGTTAACAAAGTACACTTTCATGTAATAATATATATTTTTTAATAAATATTAAAATTACAAAAGTTATACGCATTTTACATCAGTCAGTCCAAGTTGGCCCACTCTGTATATGAGTGCATCGTCTGCAAATAATCTTATTTTGCAACGTTCTCCAGTTCGGTAGAGTGCAATGGAGAGCATGTTCAACACCAAAGATATTTCTAAAAAATTAACGCAGCAATGCCGAATTGGTGATCTTGTTCCACAGCAAAAAGTTTCGCCAGAATCAAATAGGAAATAAAATAAAATAAAAATATATTTTTAAATTAAATATGTATTATGGATTTAAAAAAATTAAATATTAACTTCTATTCCATGCTTGATAATCTCTAACTGTAAGTAAATTTGGTTTCAAAGTGCAACGGGTGCAGATTGGTCGATTATTTTGTGATTTACAAATGTTTGTATTTTGTGATTTTAACGTTTTTTTTTTGGTACAATTTTTTATAATAATAAAGTGAACGTTGCCCGCAGATCCACATCATCCGGTAGCAGCGTCAACTCGCCGGTGGGCGGCGGCGGGCAGATGTCCAACCCGTACGGCATGGGCGGGCTGTACCACGGCGGGCCGGGCGGCCAGGGCGGCTACTGCGCGCCCGCGGGCGAGCTGGCGCACTACGACGTGCGCGGCGCGGCGCCCTGGTACACGGGCGCCACGGCCAACGACCCCAGGTTTGCCAGTGAGTTCACCAACTTGACATCTTCCTATTTATACGCACATATTTAAAAAAAAAACTATCGTATTTCATTATAAGATGCTGTTTTTTCCTGATTCGGGGTCTCTCTCTGTGTGTCTCTTACAATCGATGGCGTCTCAAAAATACCAGGGAGATAGCGGGGGGAGGCGGTTAGTTAGTAGTTACGGTAGATCAGTTTTAATTTAGAAAAAATAATTGTAATAATTGTGTATAGTGTGTGTAACAGTCCGTTTCAAAAACAAGTTATACTTTTATTAAATATGAATTAATTAGAAAGATATACATATAAAATCAATTTTATAGAAAAATATTGTTGTTGCGCCACCGGTATTCGAACCTGGATCTCTTTTCAAACCCGGGAAGTTACATTATCCAACTATGCTACAGCGACAATATTTTTAGCGACAAATTTTCGAATCTTTTTGATATTAATATATTTAATCGTTACATTATTTATTATATGTGTATCTTTCTAATTAATATATTTAATTAATATTTAAAATATCACAGACCGTCTGTTCTGAATAATTACAACTTCACAATAAGAATGTGCTCTCCTAATAATACTTTTAATATTAAATATTACCTAAATAAATACAATGTGCCAGAAAACTGTTAGGAAATAGAACACACAATACACACGGAGCTCAAATTTTCATGTGTTTTTTTGCGATATATCATACATTTTTTTATGCTTTCTTTTAGGTTAAAATATATTTATGTACATATTTAGGTATAACAATGGAAAAACCAACAAATGCATTCGACTAAGACAAACATTGGTAATAATATGAAAATACAAAACGACAAAAAATACATTGAAAAAATTAACAGATATATACATTCCGTACATATTTTTTGTGGATACCGTGTTTACAACTATTTTTCAACTATTTTCAAACGGATTAAAACGCAGAGCGGCATCAATACACTGTTCCAATGTACATATTAAGAACTTATTCTAATACAATTGTTCTTTCTAAATGAAAACTGGTCTACAATCGTCGCTACCCTAACACATTGAATAAAATTCATCCCTTAATTGTCGCTTAAAATGTCTTCAAGAAGATTACATTATTATTGTGAATGCGGAAGAGCTCAGAAAGACATTTTAGACTCTGCTGGTGATATTATAGAAGAAAGTATATAAATAGTGTTTTAATAAGATTTAGCGATAAGTTTTATTGTTGGTATTTAAAAATAAGGGTACGTCTGGAGTGCGTTAAATAAATAACATTTTTTTATTTTTTATTCATATTATCCATTTATTCACAATCTTTAAATAAAATTATAGGCTAATATATCTATCAAAATATCTTGAAAATACTGAATAAATTTTTGTTCTTGATTTTGTCGCGATTTAAATCGTATCATCATTAACTGTTAAGTTATATATATTTTTGAAAAAAATTAATAGAAAAGAAATAAACAAACACAGTGGGCAAATGTCAAATTAAAATGTATTTTTTTGTGTTAGAGTGTTAAAAAAAGATGAAAGACTAATGAAAACTAACAAGAATACTGTAAAAAACAAGACACTATTGGGTCAATGCAAAAGTTATTGACCTTTCAATTATATCTATTTAGAGAAGATGTAAATGGTTGTCATTTGTCTTGGTACCTATTTTTTTTTCATTGCTTTTAAAAGGGACATTCAAACGTGTAACAAGTCCAAAAAATATTATCACTGGGCCGAGAAGAATATTTCGTATGCGACATTGCCGACGAATGAGAACACATTCTAATCAATCATAAAATTCTCTCAGATAATCATATCATTTCTATTTATTTTTATTTATCTTAAGGCGCGGCGCTAATTTCAATGATAATTCAAATTTTCGCGTTTTTAAACAATATTATGGATTTTTATTATTTATTTATATCTGAAGTTGTATACTAGATTTGGCGGTTTTTAAAATTATTACTTTAAACTTAATGTTATTTGCCATAATTAAGACAATACAAGCATTATAAGGAAGACCCGCGACCATTAGATGCATTTTCCGCGTGCTACAAAATTATCTTAATTTTGGTACATTATTGAATAATTGAAATATATTTTCTTTTAATCTTGAAGACAAATTAACAAAATGTTAAAAATAAACACTGTTATAAACCATTTAATTTGCAGGACATGTTACCAATTTTCAACGTTTTTAAAATGCTTTGTTATAGTGAAAACATACGTTTTTAAATAATATATTCTATTTATTCAGATACTTTGAGGCTTCAGCTACTATTTTAAACTAAGTTTTATATCAAAAACACAATAATTAGTTTTTAAATAATATATTTTCAGTCTTATAAAATATGATAATTTTAATTGTCCATCGAACTTTAATACGCTGGACTATCCAGCCATGACGGACGTAGAATCCGCGCTGTTATTATTTTCGTTATAAAATGCCGAAAATAAATGTTTTCACACATATTTTATTCACAATATGAATTAATATTGAACTTATTAATAACATTAGTAGCAAATTTCATAAATTAGATGTCTTTTTACGGATTTGAAGGGAAAACAAAGTTTTATTGAACAAAGTAAACATTTTATGTACGTTATATTTATGTATGTTGCAATTAAGTATTTCGTTTATACATAACACTGTTGCATTTTAAACACAAGTTGTCTGTTTCACAAATAATATGTAATTATGAAACAGACATATCATCAAAACGCCAACGTGGCGTTTTAAATCGATAATATTAAAGAAAATAATAAATAGAATCTGTCAATAATTTTAAATTTAGAAAATTGATTTTAGCGACCATTTAAATATATGTAGATACTTTGTCTGATTTCAAAACATATTTATATATATGAATTAGAAAAGTACTCAATATATTATTTAATTTTCGATTGATTAATTCTAATGACAACATACATTTTTATGTCATTTCATATATCAATATGAAAACTGACGCCAGATACGAGTTATTTTTGACACTTGTATCGAATGCGATAAAATAAACATATTTTATTGTCGTCTCTTTCTAGTCAAACCTTTCTCTCGCATGATTTATGTGACAAATGACGTCATTAATTATTTCTCCGATACTTACAAGAATGTGACTATTAACCTCATCTTAAAAGGATATCTAATTTGTATAGAATTTCTCGAAATGAAAATGAAAGCTCGCTCTAAAATTAACTTTCCTACGAAAGAAATATGATAGAATCGTAATTAAATTTATTATTAAGGAGAACGTATTCTTATTGTGAAGTTGTAATTATTCAGAACATAGGTCTGTGTTATATAATAATATAATTAGTGTTTGAAATTAGATTTGTTGTTCCCTAGATGTGATCAGTATGTTTAGGTACGCACTTGAATATTTTTTGGTGATACCTTATATTACGTCAATGAAACCTTCAAATTAGGTGACTCAAGATTCTCGACCCCGACTGTGACGTCAGACATCATCTGACAAATTAGAAAAGGGAGTGGAGTACTTATTAGAATATGTCAACAATTATTAATGAATGTATTAATAATAATAATATTGGATAATTTGTATAGCGCCATTTTCGTAAAAACTTTCACCTCAAGGGCGCTTCACATATAAGCTGTTAGTTATCATTGTTTTTAAAATAAAAAATTGTTATTTTCACTTATGCGAATGATTTTTTGAAAACGTGCGTTTTTAGTTTTACTTCTTAAATAGAGTCTCTGATGACGGAGGGCAGAGTTCCACGCTTTTGGCCTGCCACCGCAAATGTCCGTTCACTAAATTTAGACTTTTAGCAACAATCGGTCTGTTCTACAACTCTTCCTGCGGCTGTAGTAGAGGCTGACCTGAGAGTTTAACGTCTACCATTCAAATTGTGTAGGATGGATACAAAGCTCTTGAAGATATAGAAGCGCAATGTTATGTGTCGCCTTGTACATTAACAAGCACAATTTAAATTCAACTCTTTCAGAGAATCACAGCTGATGTAGCTGATGTAAAAGGGATGTTGTATGAGAGAATATTATCCGTGCAGCCGCATTTAGAATGTATTGTAATCTATCCAGCTGGAACATTGGCAGGCCAGCATAGATTCTGTAACAATCGTCCACACGTGACACCACAAATGCATTTATAAGTAGACGGGCTGCCTTAAGAGGAAGATGTCTCCGAATAGTAATTGTAGTTATTTATTTACTATTTACTTATTATGTATCTAATATTATAGCATCTGCCGAATTTAACTTAGGTACTAGACCTAAGTAATAAGAGCTGTGTATTTATGGTGTATAGTTGCACTATACATTGTGAAAAGGGTTATTAAAGACTTTAAAAACAATATATTATAAATAATGAAATTCAAAGATTAAAAAATAAGATAAATAATTTAGGTAGAAAGATATGTACACAGAAAAAACTTATCTTTATATAGTGACCAGTTAAACATGTTTGATTTTGAATTGTATATCTTACTTTTTTACAGCGACATTTTTTTTTTTCCGTTGGTTACTATATTTTTGTCCATGGGTAGATTTTTTCTGTACAATGTTTTCCAAACTGATATATCTAATTAATTTGAATTATCAAGGAACAATGCTTAAATTTAAAATTAAATTCAAAGACAATGATAAAAGTGATTAAGTGGTTGTTAACAGAACATAAATAAATATGAAATACTTGAATACGGTGAGATACTCTCCATCAGAGTAAGAATGCTGTGCCTTTACATATTCCTGGTTTTTATCTTTGCTAATTTGATTGCTTCGTATGAAGTGTAGTTAATACAATTCTATTATTGTTTTAGTTTTATTAATATATAATAAATACTCACTTTAAGAAGTATTATTGTTATATTTTTAAATCATAAAAAATATTCATGTAATCTGTGAAGGGCCCAGGGGCGTGTGTATTAATAGATAATAAACAAAATTGAAAATTAGTGAATCAGTATTAAATGAGTGTTCAAAAAGTCCCTTAAAAAGTTACGAAATAATCATTATCAGCCATTACTGCTGGATGAAGGCATCCCCGTAACTTTTAAACACACTCGTCGGTCCTCCGCCAATCTTTGCCACGTTTAAGCGAAACGAGAAAAAAAAATCTGCGAGATAAAAATAGATCTGAATTATATTGCGCTACAAACGTTGTGTCGTATCACCACCGTGCATTTTTGTTATCAATGGTACACCTACACTTTCCGTGGTTGGTCGTTGGCTATCGGTTAAAAGTATCTGGTTAAGAATCACCTTAAGTCATATCAAGTCAGAGTTATTTTAATATACAAGACATACTACGTTTTACTTATAAGCCTTCAGGCGCGACCCTCTGCTGCTAGGCGGAGTCGCTGTTAGCCGTGTGCACGTGTGTCGTCGGAATGGTAAATTTAACGCAACTTTTTATTGTACCAAACATGTATAAATTTTGTAGGTATGTTTTGTCATCAAACTATTAATGTTCTACATAATTAATAAACAAATAATATTATCAATTTCAAATGTTAGATAGTACCTATACGAGTATATGTAGGTAGAAGACAAAGTAGTCTACCTATAGAGTGAGTTCTTGACTAAAAATGTTGCTATATAAATCATCACGCTTTTTATTATTATCGCCTTTTCACGGTTATTTATCTTTGGGCGTAACACAGCGTGTACAGTTAGTTACGCAGAAAAATTTACTCCGGTGACGTTTTCCTCCATTTTTCTTCCGGGGCGTGGGTAATTATGTCCCGCGCTTTTTGCCGCCGGCAGCGCCGCGAGCCATTCTGCGGGGCGCAGACTATCCGCAGAGTAATAAAGTATGGCCAGAGACAAACGGCGGTCACCTGGCGGTGACGGCTGCCATTACGGCCACATTAGATGCGGAGAGGACGCCCCCCACACACGCGACTGTTGCAAGCCAGACTATAAATATATAGTTAGGTAGGCACCTACTTCAGAAATTCAGTAGGAACGTGTCGCAATGTATACCGGTATTTGCAATAGACTTAATAATACGGTTTTTAAACGTGTTAATGTGACGTATTTTGGAAGGTTTTCGATTGGGAAAAGAGAAAAACGGCTAAAGATAATCCGTTTTATAAATATATTTACTAATACGATTACCAGAGCCACGCAGTAAAATATTATTGATTTAGTAACATTTTGACATTCAATGTGCGAATCTCTCGATCTCGGTCGGGGTCTCGTTACAAAGCCAACGTGCTTATACTCTAAATAATGAAACAACTTTGCTTTAAAATATCAATAATTAAAATTAACATTATTCATTTTATTCTACTTTGGTCTATTGGCGAAAATATTATTCTATTAATATAATAATTTTTGTACTGACAGTAACATACTCTGTCTCTATTATATGCATGTAGAATAGAACGCCTCCTTAGCTTCACATAATTATATTCGTTCTTGCTTGCTCTTTTATACTTCTTTCAATTCATTATCTTTTCTCTCACTCTCTCGGTCATTCTCAGTCACAGTCACGTTCTCCTAGGATCATTTTCTCGATCAAAACATTCCTGGAATCATAATCTTCAGCGAGGTGAATCACTCCATCGATTCTGATATTACTTTCATTCTTAGAACAAATAAATGATATATTCAACATGGTCGGGAATAATAACTAAAAATACATTTATATTTTAACCATATATTAGAGGGGGGATTGTCAAAATAAATATATAATATGATAAATAAATTAATGATTAATATGTTTGGAGTTTAAAGCTGACATAACATGATGTATCTGAGTGCTGGGAGCTGGCCGCTGGAGTGCCATGCATGAGACCAGACTTTCGCCGCAAAGCAAAAAATCACCGTTTAAGAAAGGGTGCTTTTTCCGTTGCTTATCTGTGAGTAACATAGGAGACAAGATACCCATTTTGCTCTTAAACTATCGACACTTATGTAAAAACGTGATCAAGATCTATGGACTGTGAAATTTATTAACAAAATAATATTTTATAAATTTTTTTGAGAAATTGATCAAATTAGAACTTGAGAATAAGAAGAATATCCAATATATAATTATTTACAGTAAAACTTCTGTCTATCGTTTTCGAAGGGACCTATTGAAATAAACTATGAATGCGGGAATATAGAAAAAAGTTACATTTTTCATACTTTAATATTTAATACAATATTCTAAAAAAGATACATATTTCACATGTAAATGAATGTGTTTAATAAAAATAATATTAGAAAGCTGCACAGAAACAATTTTAAAAAAAAACTTTGTATTATACAATGTCAAGAGGGAGTCAGCAGCTTTTCTCTCCCTCTCGAATGTTCCTCTCAATCGTTTACGAGTGCCGTTATACAATCTAGGAGCAATGTACGATGCATATTCATGTCCTGTTCTGTTTTTATTTTGTCCTCTTAAAAAACTTTAATTAAAACTAATTTAAAATAGAACAATCTTAAATAAAAACTTGTTTGGTTGGGCATTCTCTACCCTTTTATAGAATTATTTTTATTATTAACTTTCAAGTTGTAATTATTATAGGTTTCAAATGTGTTGGATTTGTTTCTTCCCAATTTAATATTCCGTATTGTAATATAGGTATTCAATACATGTTCAGGGAGCTCTACCGGTTTGCATTAGGGTCCAATTGTTTTTAGTTAAATCGCTGGTTCGATATCACTAGCATGCTTGATAATAAAATTGGTATACACACGTACAATACACTCGTGCGTCTACAATAATGCGATAACGCAAGCATCCCCGTCTGAGGCTAATATTTCTCGCAAGTGGCGAGACATCTGAAGCTAGATTAGGGAGTTAGCCGCCCCACGCTGTAACTGGTATCAGGCTAATGGGGGATGAATTGTGTCGGAACACCGGCGCCCCGGGGCGGTAAACCAATTGCGGATAATTTGTGGCCTGATTGTGTCAACGTTTCTGTTTCGCCGCCCGGGGCGCCTTGTCAGCTCTGTTTGTGGGAGGATGTGTAAGTTGATACCTACATCTCACATCCCTTGTATGTTGCAGTCCCGCGATGGGGGTGGGTTCTCGTGTATAGAAAATAATATTGAGACCTACTCACCCTTTCCTGGGGGTAAGAACATTGAGGAAGTGAACATTTTTATTAAACGAATAATAGATATCTCACAGAGACGAAGCTATTTTTTAAAATTATATTTTAATGGCAATATATGGAAGTATGGGTAATTACAGAGCTTACGACCTGTCTTCGGCTGGCTTAAGTGATCACTTTATACAAATATAACGTTCACCATTCTCACCCATTAATCAATCTCCATATCTATCAAATTTTTGAAAGTTGTATATATGTTAATATGTGGGAATACTTTGAGTACCACTACACTTTCGTCATCTATAGACTAAATTTGATAATTCGTTTCCCCGAAACAGCATGTATGTCACAATGAGAATCTTTTTTTTTTTTTTTGAAATTATTTATCTGTAAAATGTTTTTAACAAATTATACGCCTGAAAAATCAATATTTTTCAATTTGATATTTTTTTTTTGACCAGTATATTATTAGCAATATTTGAATATGTTCAAGAACACACAATTACTGGATTTTCACCTACAAAGGCACCGTTACCCATTATGTAATTACCCATACTTCCATTAAAATGTAATAAAAAATAGCTTCGTTTCTATGAGATATCTATTATTTGTTTATTAACAATGTCTTTGTAGGTGAAAATTCAGTAATTGTGTGTCATTGGATATATTCAAATATTGCTGAACATTTTTATAGTTAGATAATGATTAATTACTCTATTTCAGCGGTGGGCTGTTAGAACTTTAACAAGGGGCTCGCTTAATCTCAGAGCTATTGGCGGTGTTACGTGGGAGGGGCGAATTTTTTTATCACTATTGTACAATTATACGCAAAAATTATTAAAGCAATCAAACGTTACTTAATACACGTATATTATGTAATAATACATAATATACCGTAAAATAATTAATATCAATAGCTGAAAAATCTACTTTAGATTGCGAAAGTCAAGAGATCCAAGATTGACGCAGAAATAGGTTCTGTTCTTTTCGTGACGATTCCATGTTTCATAGTAGAACACTGGATTGAAACTGAAGTTCACCTTGGTACAAAGTAATAAATATTAGGAAAGGAATATTAATATTATTAGGAAATAAAGGGGAAAAAATGTGCACGTGTGAAGTATAAGTATAAAGGATAATCGTTCGATGCTAGTTCACAAAAATATTGCGTTGAACATCTAAGAACATCGAGAAATTTCAAAAGATAGATATGATAAGATGTTTCATAATACATTTAAACCATCTACAGAAATTGCAGTTAGGTACCGATTTGATCTGAGTTTTTCTTAATTTAACAAGGGGCTCGCGAGAGCCTCTCCGAGTCCCTTCCAGCCCACGCAATTTGAGTCATTTCCGTAGATAGTGTTGATAAGTGAATTTTATGCAATTTCTTCCACTTCTTTGTGGCTCGTGTCCACGAAACGAGACACTCTGAGATAAATCTCAGAGGTTTAGTTAAGATAAATCTCAGTACTATGTACTCGTATTGAGATTTTGATCCGAGGATAAATTCAGAGATTAGCTTGAGATTGGTAGATAGTGAGAAAAACTTAAACGCGTGTACACGACGTTCGATTTGACAGCTAATAAAGCCGACACGTGCACACAAATGTCAACTGGAACCAAATACCTATACTTATTTATTCTGAATGTCAGACAATAATGAAAATTTACCCAACTGACGAACGGAACATCAATAGTAAATATATTTTAATTTGACATTTGACATAATATATTCAAGGTAAATAGTGTGTATCGGTTACCGTGTTAGATTGGTCACCCGGTTACATCTTGTATTTCCGTCCAGGCTACGGCCTCCTGCGTGTTGTATCCCGGGTCCAGGTCCACCCTCTCCCCTAGACCTAGGGCTAGACCTAATGCAGGCATTGTCCCGGGAACAAGGGTGTGACAGCTCGACACAATATTTTTATAGGCCCTGTCGCTAGTCCATTCCTTCAACCAGTGTAAACATAACTGGAATGAGAGACGGTGTCGGAGCCGGAGAGGATTGAGCCCTAGATCCTATATGTGAGTAAAATATACTCGCATATAGAAAATAATAGCAGAGTGCGAAAAGAAAATATGAACGAAGCCAGAAATTTAGTAGGATAAAATCTATAATTGCCTTAATTAAATAACTAGACATCTGTATAAAAATCTATAATTACCATGATTTTTTGTTGATGTTTGTAGCGTCAACTTTGCGGTTAGTTATTATTAAAAATTGTATTGTTATTTAACTTTGATAACACACAGTGGTTTAAACGAAGTTAAATATAGATACAACCTTGATCTTTGTTCAAATAAACGTTACTCTACATCTAGAGTTACTCGTATCTACAGTCTACATCTTCAAGTGCGTCAATGATATTCACTTTGACACTTTAAATAAGTAACCACTCAATTACATACATCTTGAGTATTATTATTATTGGGGGGGTAAAAAATTCTAACAAAAAATACCTCATAATCATTCTATTGTTACTTAAATGGTGTACATGCATGAGACTTTGGTTTCTCGTTTCAGAGATTTGTCACTATTAATTTTAATGTGGGACATAATTGATTGACCCAATGAGTTATTTATAGTGAAAACGATAACACAAATATCATTTTATATATTTAAAGAATTTTTGTTGATTGATATAATAATGATAATAATAGACGTTCAAATTTAGGTAGGGACTTTATAGATATGTAGGTCCCCAGACCCTAGGCACGCAAGTCTCGGCGACTATGAATTTATTTATTTATTTGTACCCAAGTCATGTTTTAAATGCTTAATTTAAATTTGAAAATATAATATTTTTATAACTTCATATTCATGTTATATATATATTTATTACTCCATTTGAAAAGTGTAAATAAATTTAACAATATACACAACTTGTAGTTAATATTCTTCTTGAAATATATTAATAAATATTTAAAACAAAGGAACGGACCTCGAAAATCATACAGCGAAAACTGTTTCTCATTTTGAATCATTAAATAAATGAAATTTTTAGTGAACATTTAATAAATCAAGGATGCTAATTCTAAATCTGACTGCAGAATTTTCCTATTGCGCACCATTCTGGAGAGAAAAGGGGGTTTTATTCTAAAAAAATGATTATTTTTTGCTCTTTGTTGGGTCGTATCATTCATATAAGAACCAGAATAAATTAGTAGACCTTCCCTGAAGCCCTGTAAACATTGATATAACGTTTAGATAAGCCCGTGTGCTAATTATGCATCGCTGCAACATGTTTTATTTCAATTTTACCCAAAATTTCCGGTTTTTCTCAAAAACCGTTATCTGCTGAGAGATGTTGAACGCTGGATTCGCATTCAGCATCTCAAAATACGCAAACTTTTGGCATTTACCAGAGGGTATTCACGAGGGTATTTTGGCGTTTAAAACTTCTAATACAAATTAAATGTATTAATTAGAAAGATATACATAGAAAATCAATTATATCGAATAATATTGTTGTTGCTACCGGGATTCGAACTTGGATCTCTTCCAACCCGGAGAACGTGCATTAACAACAAATTTTTGAACCTATGTGTTACAATTAATACATCTATCGTTCCGTTATTTTTTGATTTTAAAATTGATTTTATATGTATACCTTTCTAATTAATACATTTAATTTGTATTAAAAACATCACTAACCTATGTTCTGAATAATTACAACTTCATAATAAGAATGTGTTCTCCTTAATAGTTTAAAACTTCTCTCAAAATAACCCCATAAAAAATAAATAAAATATAATTATTATACTTATTTAAGTATTTCTAAGTACTTATTTAATCAAAGCCAAATATGTAAACGGGCTTTATTAAAGCGAATATTCAGCGCGGGTACTCAATAATTAAAACGAACGTTTGACGTGCGCGTCGCTTGATATAACTGACAGCTCTATTTAAATAAAGAATGGAACGATTATTATATTTTGAACGGCGCCAGACCTCCCCAGTGCTGCCAGTGGACAAATAATGCCCGCCATTTCACCAACCGGGGACGAAATGTCCAGCCGAGTGTACAGGGTGGGTGCACACCATTCTACATAAAATATACAATTGTATAATAATAGTATACTATTTAATATTTCATCAGGACTTGTTATAGAAGTATTCAATTGTTTTTTTTTTATATACATTCACTAGTTACCAACTACAGCCAAAAATCAATCTGGTTTGCTTTTTCTGCATTGCTGTAATATATTAAATATTGCGGTTTCATAAATATATTATATATTTATAAAATAATGAATATAATATTTTCTTCACGCCTTATTTTACAATCTTTCATCCGATGTGGATTGCATTATATTTATTTAGAAAGTAAACACAACACTTTATCAACGCAGAAGTATTTTTATTATAGGATGTTCGATTATGAGAAAATAATTCAATTATTATCGCGAACAAATCAATATTATATCATTTTTACACACCTTTAATGCATGCCCATTAATTGTTGAAGTTTCCAAGGATCATCGCGTCTTTAGCGAACTTTTTTTTTTTTTTTTGGTGTTCTCTCCTCACATATACGTTCCGCATGCTCAAACCATCTTAGCTGTAATTATTCTCGGCAACCGTCTTCCACTTCGGAATCTGTAGCAGCCCTACAGCGTCCTTCTTTAACCCTTTCCAGGGTAAATTATTTTTAATTGTATTTTACATTATTTTTTAAAAATACAATCTGAAAGCAATTTTGGTAAAAAAAAATCATTATATCTGTTATAAACATACAGTAACAAGGAGGGACGTGCAGTGTATTCAAGCAAATAAGCTGTGTATTACTAAAAATTCTGGGAAACAAATATAAATTAAATAATTCGATTAACATAAACGGAAACATTTTTATTACAATTAGCATCATCTGTGTACTAGTAGAGACTTTAATTGCTTAGTTTTAAAAACTACCACGACAACTCACCGCTGTAGTCATGGTGCTCTTGTGCATTCGCCACATTGAGCTATTCACATTACTCTGTTCTATCTTTAAGCTAGTGAATTACTCAAGTCATATAATTGCCTATTTACTGCCTTTAACCTATGCAGAATAACATTAGAAAGGCAAATCATTGAAGTGTCTATTTCCTCCTTTACTAATTCGCGAAGTTTACTATCTTACTATTATTAACGTGTTGATTTCATGACCGTTTTCTACGTTCGAGATGTATTTGGTGCATGAATTTGTTTTTGATTTGGGAAAAATAAAAATCAATTGGCAGAACTGTTTCCTACGTTAACCTTTAATAAAAATAATTATTTCGTTTAGTTATTATGTGAAGGATTTTTAAACAATAAAATAATCATGTACAGTCATAAAAAATGTTCTTAAAAACCTCCATACATTTTTTATATGAGTAAGAAGGTATTATTTTACGTTAAGACTTAAACTTCCCACGGACCTTTGGGTGGTGTAAAAATTGTATTTGAAAAAAAATTATTTATGGATAAAATCATATATATTTTAAATTAAAAGATAACAAATAATATTGAATATAAGAAAGGCATAAAAATATTAATTAATTAATTAATTTTCAGAAATTTATAACTCTCTGCAGAGCAAGAGACAGATTTCGTAAAATTTGTAACAATCGATTCAGAACGTATGCAGCCAGCCTTCCAACCGTCATTTATCATTTTCTTCAATAATTGGTGGTATATATAATATACCGGCTGGATGTACTCCGTTAACACTGTTGATACATTTGGTAAATTCAATAGTGCCAATTCCTCAACAGCATCATCGTCACCTTCGTCTTCAGATAGCATCTCTTCATCAGGAAGTGAACATAAATATTCATAAGCTGCATCCACGCGTTTAGGGTTGTTAATATTCCAATTTTGTGGCGTCTAATAAATAAAAGAATCATATTGTAACATCTAATATTATCAATTTCTTTGATACATATTGAATAATTGAAAAATATTTTTTTTTTACGGATATAAAACAATTTATGTTATTTTTAATAAAAGAAAGTGCAAAGAAAATAAATCAGTCGTTGAAATGCATATAAAGTTAAAAATTGGATTATTCTGTTATTAATATTATGTTACGGTCGACAAAGTAGATTTCTATTGCAGCGAACTGATGACGAATTCCTCTAGATATTACCATTTTTAAAAATTGTGAAATGTGCTTCCCACTGGCCTTTTGAAGCAAATTAAGTTACTGGGTAGACGTATTCCCACGGCCCACGAAAGGGTTAAGACATCCTCCCAGCGAAGTCAGGGTCTTCCCACTCTTGTCCTAAAATCTGAGTTTCCATTTTGGATTTTGCGCATTTTGTATCGTCTGGTGTCGCTGTAATTTCACATGGATTGAGAGTCGGGGATTCTGATAAATGTTAAACTCAAACAATAAAACAAAATAATAAGTTATACAACCCGTCATTGTAATTTCTCTATTTTATTCAATCTTCATTCTATCATTTGTAGACTGTTTACATACGCCTGACCAACATACACATGCTTGTATAATGTACCTATATATGAATGTATAATTGATCGCTCAGGTAGTCAATGACAAAAAATACAACTACATATTTAATTGAGTAAAAATAAATATATTGTCTATTGGCACATGTATCAGGTATGTTATACAAATGATGAAAAATATGTTTAATTATTATCGTGCACCCTGTTGTTACACGACCGGGTGGGTAGGCAACCTGCAGCATGACGGAGACGTTTCATACTTTTCCTTTCATTGTTTACATAACACTCGAGAGAAAGAATTCAATAAAATATTACATCTCGGCGCTCGTGGATGGAGACGGAGGGCGAGTGGCGTGTGTACATATTCACGGGAACTTCAACCTTCAAATCTCGAGTTTCTAAAACCAACCACTGTATTACATCGTAACTGTATATCGCCGGGAATCCTCAATCGTAGCTTTAAACGATTCAGTTACTTCAAATTGCACGCCAAGTGTTAATTTAAGTGCACTTGTGCTTTTAATCATGTGAAATCGGTAGCTTATTTGTTCTAGTAATTTAGAAAAATATGCTAATTCTATTATAATAACATGCTTGACTTCCGCAACTCGTCAACCGTCAGTCATCAAGAAGTGAATTTTTCAGTCTTTGGACTCGAGTCGAGAATCTTTGGTTTAAGTTAATATTTTAAATATGAATTAAATATATTAATTATAAAGATATATACATATAAAATCAATTTTATCGAAAAATATTGTTGTTGCGCCACCGGGATTCGAACCTGGATCTCTTTCCTAACCGGGGAAGGTGCTTTATCCAACTAAGCTACGGCGACATTATTTTTAGCGACAATTTTCGACCCTATATGTTACCTTTTTGATATTAATACATTTAATCGTTCCATCATTTGACAGAGCCATCTACCTTATTTTTACAGAATCTCAAATACCTTTGAGTAAACTGATAGCAGACGCCAGAATTATTAATTCATTTTTATTAAATTTTGGACACATTGATACAACTTTATATATATCACAGACCTATGTTCTGAATAATTACAACTTCACAATAAGAATGTGTTCTCCTAAATAAGTTCATATTGATGTAATTGAAGGCATGAAAAGATATATATTAGGCATCACACAAAGAGACTGAATTTTAATATATATCTTTAAATTAAAATATTTTCATATATACCTTGCTTACTCTTCCTGATTGACAATTAATAATATAACTTTTATTTATATATTGTTTGTGTTTTAATTTAATAACAAAATGGAATAATAGACATAGATTACTGTGTATCTTTCTAATTGATTAATTTAGTTTGATTTGTTAAAATAAAAATATATTCTGTGACATGTCATTGATTTGTTCTAAAATATTTTGAAATTGTACCTTTTAATGTCATACTAGGATTATTAATCAGGGTTATTAAGGACTATTTGATAATCTGTAGATATATTAAAATAAAATAAACAATAAATAGTATATGCAATGAAAATGAAATGGCAATATGCAAGTCATTCAGTGGTATCCGAAAATAATCAAGAGGCCGAAAGCCTCCCTTAAAACCCACCCCATACCACCGCAGTCGTCAAACTCTGCGGAAATCCTTGGTAGCTAATAACAGTGGACAGAAAAAAGTGGGAGACACTTAGGGAGGCCTTCATCCAGCAGTCAAGTGGTGAGATTAAGTAACTAAGTGCTTAGTTTGGAAAACGTCACTATCAAGAAAATTGATTTAATTAATATTTAATTTCAACATTTTGTTAATGCCAGTGTTAATTGCCGCGCATTGAAATCATTAAAAAAATTTCAAAATAATTTTTCATATTTATTCCATATTTATGTTTCCTTTATAGCGCGATATATTAAAAAATAAAAATAAGACTATTAGTGTTATAGAAATACTAACTAATCTAATCCATTCCTAAACATTTATAATGTCATACTTTTAAAATTAGCAATATTAACTTTGTGGTTAAAATTCATATTAACCACTTAAAAATAGATTCTGGTAAAGAAACAATAATACATGTTTTAGTTAGTTATGACATCCTGAAGAAGAAAATGGTATTTTTCGAAACCGGTAGATGTAATTAAAACTCAATTAAGTGGTTAATAAAACAAAGATAATAAATAAATATTTATAATGTCTTTTGTTGGAATGATGGCCTGCGAACTAAACGCATATATCGAATAGAATAGTCCTACAATCGTCTGGCATTTTGTCACTCGACTGGATATTAAAAATATTGCTGTTTGGGTGTTGTATTTTTTTCAAATGAGTCTGCAACTGAGTTTTGAGTGTCCAACCTGGGTAGGGAGGCATCTAAATATATCCTACGTGTTCAATAGCAATTTAATTCGAAACCAGAAGCTGTTTTTCCCGTCATTATTGATGGGCTTTCATTTAGTGTAGTATTTTAATTGTGTTATTAATTTAAATGATTTTTTTTTATTTACCACGACAATTATTAACTTATGTCGACCGTTTTCGATATCACTGTATTTTCGTCAGGGCATACGTAAACAAATTGTTTACGTTTGTTGCGTATGTTAACTACTTGTTACATTTAGTGTACGTTTGATCTGATGAAGATACAGTAGTATCGAAACCGATCGACGTCAAGATAAAACGCGAATAATACAATTTAATATATATATATATATTTTATCGGCCTATTTACTATTTAAAATATAATATTGGCGAGTACGGCAAATAAATCAAAAATGTATAAAAACTTTTCAATTATATATAGAGTTAGGTTCTAAATATGAATTAAATATATTAATTATAAAGATATACCATATAAAATAAATTCTATCGAAAAATATTGTTGTTGCGCCACCGGGATTCGAATTCCCGGTTAGGAAAGAGATCCAGGTTCGAATCCCGGTGGCGCAACAACAATATTTTTCGATAGAATTGATTTTATATGTATATCTTTATAATTAATATATTTAATTCATATTTAAAATATCACAGACCTATGTTCTAATTACAACTTCATAATAAGAATGTGTTCTCCTAAATAAAAAATAGAGTTAGGTTCCACAATATATACTTTAATAAATAATAATAGTTAACATAAGTGCATATTTTTGTATTTATTGTTAGTTTTTAAATACGCCCTGACAAAGCTTGAGCTAAGCGAAACCGGTTGGCGTTTGTCTCATATAAACGCTGCCAAATATTAAAAATATATTGTCGATAATATGTACATAGAAGGGATTTTTATCAATCATCACAAAATACCGTCTAATATTGTGTAAAATGTAAATATCGGAAGGGTAAACAATTCTTCTATTATTGTCATCTTTGTTTGTCACTACCCTTCTATAAACATCAGCATTTCTTCCCCGGCTGTCGGGGGCGGTGCGGAGGGTGAGATTCATATTTGCCAGAGGGTAATATTATATTAAAATGCTTTGTTCCATAATAAATTTAATTCATTTTAGAAAAAGATGCGTATGAAATTAATCAAAATCAAATACGTGCACAGACCACCAAATAAATAGACCTAAATTCCTTGTTTCAAAATGTTCATTTTGGTGGCGCCCACGTGTTGGTGCCATTCACGCAATCAAAAATCTCCGCGACTTTTTTTAAATATATGACTCGATTGGAACGAAAATTTAAACGCTGACAATATAATATGCATTAATGTAAAAAATACGTCTTGTTTTTCGAAGTGTAAATACATTTACTGTTGCATAAACATGTCATAATCTATCGGAATTATGTTTCGTTGGATATACGTGTGTAGAATGCCCCTCGTCCCGCAAATAATGTTCCAAACCCCTCTCCTATATATACACTTCATATCATGTATAATCATTTACTTGTCTCTGTATACGTGCGTATTTAATTGTCAAATATATTTTGGCTAAACTGATATAACTACGCAATTTGTCAGTTCGCATTTGGTAGCCGTAGAGAGAGTAGTTGATTACAATTTTTTGTGAAGCATTTAACGCCTCAACAACGTGTCGAAGTCATTAAACATTTTATCTAAATGATAATGGAAGTGCTGTAACCATTAATGGTGATCATTATCGTCACATGTTGGAAAACTTCTTGTCAATTAGGCTTGCAACGCATGCGGTTTCAACAGGACGGTGCCACCTCACACCGCAGCCCGAGCTACGCTTAAATTTTTTCCTGGCCATATCATGTCAAAAAGTGGTGATATCGACTGGCCTCCTCGATCACCTGTTTTGACGGCTTCCGACTATTTTCTATGGGGGTACTTGAAATCAAACGTCGACAATATTCGAAATGAAATTGTTGAAATAACACGCCGAGTGCGCGAGAATGTTATGAAAAATATGGTTAAAGGAGCGCGCATTTGTGCCGCTGCCAGAGGCGGCCACTTGGCCAATGTCATATTCCATACATCATTGTAATATACAAAATAATCGATAAATATAAACCAAATTAAAAAAATGTGTTTCATTTCCCAGTTATTCAAAAACAACATCAAACAAAAGTGTAGCTCAGGCTGTGTGTGAGGTGGCACCGTCCTGTTTTCCAACGTGTGACGATAGCGATTTACCATTAATGGTTACAGCATTGCCATTAATATTTAGATAAAATGTTTTAATGACTTCAACACGTCGTCGAGGCGTTAGATGCTTCATAATGAATTTAAATCAACTACTCTCTACGATTACCAAATGCGAACTGACAAATGGCGGCCAAACAAAATCGGTCTCGAACCTTTTGCATCGGGGTCCAATTATTTTAGTTACGCTTCTGAACGCTCCATGTTGACTGCACTGGCATAGTTGCGCCACTGACCGGGGCCGTGCATTTTATCGGCACACAATGATCTGCGTCTCTGAATGCATTTTGTTGAACCAATATTGACGCTCGCTCGGACACGCACCACATCTGGCGGGAGCTGATGCCAGAATAAACACTTCTCGCGATCGATCCTGAGATGACAGTGGTCGTGGAGACGGGCTCGTCTCGCGTGACGCGTCTCCGTGTAATGGAATGACAAATTTCATCAATGCATATTTCACTATTTCTACATATACTTAATTAAATGTTAACAATATGTCCAAATTTTTGTAATAACACACAATTACTGGATTTTTACCTCCAAAGGCATTGAAAACAAATTATAGATATCTCATAGAAACGAAGCTATTTATATTATATTATTATATATTACAAAAATTTTAACACACCCAAATATTGTTAAAATGATGTACTGATCTAAATAAAAAATATATAAAATTAAAAATTGACTATTCAGACGTATTCTAGAATATTGTGTTAACCCTTCCCAAGCCATGCAGTAACACAGGTCTACCATCATAATTAAACATGTAATATTTCGGCAAATACATGCAACGTAAAATTCATATTTTAGATAATCCTGAAGAAAATATTAGCGCTTAGGAAAGACTGGTGAAAAACCAATTATGAAAAGGGAATCGTACAAAAACAATTATTTTTCCATTCAATCCATTGTAAAATTAATACGTTGGTAAAAATACCATTTGTGATATGAAAGACAGAGATCACACACTATTTTCACAGTGAAAAGAACAACAAACATACAAATATAATTGTCTCTTTCTCACTAATTAAATGAAGAGAGATAAGAAGGAAGGACACATTGTATACGACTTAATGAATGCTCTAAGTTATGTTATTAATAATTTTTTCAAAATTGAATGCTCAATATTTAGAATAAATTCGTGCCATTAAAGCTATTTAAGTTAATAAAAACATTTTTTCTAACAGTTATTTACGGTAACACGAGTTGACAGCATGGCTGCGTTCGGGTATTTTATATCATGGTATGGTAAAGGTTAATCATTTGTCATATATACCTATAAAGAATATAGCTTCCATATTTCTAAAAATAAGATTCTCATTAGTGACATCTATGCTGTTTCAGGCAAGTGAATATCATATTTCAAACCATTCATGGCGATAGCGAAGTTGTAGTTAAATACTCGAAGTATTTCTACATGGTAACATATATATAACATCCAAAAATTTGATAGATATGAAGGTTGATTGTGGGTGGAATGGTAAACGTTACATTGTATAGAGTGATCGACAGGTCGTGAGCCCTGTAATTACCCATACTTTCATATTTTCCTATATAATATAATAATAGCTTCGTCACTATACGATATCTATAATTTGTTTAAAAACAATTAAATATTTTTATTTTTTATAATCCCATGTCTACTTTATGTACATTTATTATATATATATATATGTTAAACAATAATAATAAGCATAGTTTATTTGAAATATTATATGTACATGCAAGTATTTTAATGCCGGTCTTACTAGACTTCACCTGTGCGGAGGCAAACATTTTTTATTGTTAATCAGTAATTAGCAAATAGAAATTGAAAATATTTAAATTATGTTAGGTACTTATAAAATGGTAAACAAGAAAATTTGTACTTTTTAAATCGTGTCAAAAGATAATACTTTTATAACGTAAGGATGAAAATACTTTAGTTTTGTCTTTTTCAATTTTGGTTATCAGTTATTGGTTTTTTGTGTAATTATTTGATTACATGAAGTTTATAATAACATGGCTAATAAATATAGGCGATTTTTTTATATTCCTCATTTTAGTCTATCTTCACGTATATAAAACGGTCTAATTATTATTTCGTTTTAAGTACTCGTAGAAATATGTATAATTGTATATTATTCCTACAAAGTCAGTCCCGAGACAGGTGTTCATCTAGTATATTATAAAATATTTAAATGTGATAGTTGACATTAATTAAATAATTGTAATTACAAGTTCAATAGTTTTAGAAGTAAGGTAATAAAAAGTTAGACATTTTAGAATAAAGTCTCGATAGTTAAGGTGACACGATTCAAGATTGATCAGTTATGTTGCATTTAATATCTTAGAAATAATTGTTCGATCTTTAACATGGTCGGGAAAAATAACTAGAATTGCATTTAGTATATGCGAGGGTGGGTTAAAGGGAATTAAAGGGGTTAGAGGGAGAGGGATAAACAAATGGTTTCTAAAATTATTATTAGTTTTTGGGGAATATTGTTATCAGTGGCTTATGGCAATCAGACCCATCCATAGCCTATGCGCCCTAAATAAAAATGAAAATTAAGATGGCCGCTTGAAAGCTTTCAGAAGAGTCCGCTGCTGCAGAACTGTCGCGAAGACGAATAATAATAATTTTGGTGGACGTTGGGTGGATGTATTGATTAAAAAGTAACATAATATAAATTCACTAACATATACATTTGCGAGAGTGTGAAATGAGTCAATCCACGAGACATAAGATATCGCGCCAAAGAATATTGTTTTTGACTGACATGAACTGTTTGTGAAGATGATTATTTTTAATGTTTTATAAATTTTCTTTCTGACATGTTCTATAGAATTGTCGAAATTCATTAAATAAATTCTCTTGGTAAAAATTTTTCATTTCCAGCATAAATATTAAAATATGAATGTGAAAATGGCACCTATCCCCCGCCACCCAACTTAGTTCACAAAGGAATCCCAATCCTCGACCGAGACCACTCGCCACGACCGTGGATGAATACCCGTGCTATTGGTTTTGCAGTATCGCGCCTGATGGGCTCGTCGGCCACGGCGAGCATGAACCACGCCATGAACAACATGCCGGGGCTGGCCGCGTGCTCCGTGGCGGACTCCAAGCCCATGCAGTTCCCCCTGGCGCAGCGCAGGAAGCGGAGAGTGCTCTTCACCCAGGCGCAGGTCAGACACACTTCATTGTCCTTTTTAAATTTGCCAAAAACCATTCTATCTTTTTCCACTGACGAATGGTGACGAACGTGAGACAGCGAGCATGTAGAAGTAGCAAAGCATTATTTTGGGATGGCTAAATTTATCTGAAATGGCAGGATTCTCCGTATATCAACACTGGCCTTACGAGAACTGTAATCTATATTTTAATTGAGATTAATAATTTTATATATTGTTTAGATCTCACTGCTAGATATAACGGATGAGCTGGTCTCCTTTAGCACAGATATTATATTATTGTATCAGAAAGGTTAAATAAAATAAATTAATAAAGGATCTTTAGATATGAACATATCTATATATCAATTATTATTACCTACTCATTGCTCTTGTGACAAAAGTGCAAGTTTTGTAACGAGATTTTAGACTCGAGACAATCTCTAAGATACTGATTTTGCTCCAATAAGATTCTTCGGAGACAACTCTCAGCTTTCGTAGTCACCGTGTACACTCCATGTCTCACGATTCACCATCTCGGGCCTTACTTCACGTTCGTCACCCACATACGTCAAACGTCAAATTTCATTGTAGTTCGTCAGTTGAGTGATTTATAATCTCCCCAGTAGCAGTTAAAAGTGAATAAATATTTGTCATAATGTTTAGTAACTTTTATGCTAATTTTCAGAATAATATGTAAAGTTGTACAGATCCATGGTGATATTTGATGACGTTTGTGTTCACATGTTAAATCTTCTTGTCATAATTTGAGTTTTTATATCTTTCTACCAAACTCAAGCTGATCTCTGAGTTTATCTCCAGATCAAAATCTCAACACGTGCATCTAGTATTGAGATGTATCTCAACTAATTCGTTGAGATTATTAATTATCAGACACGGACTTTAAGATACATATCTATGTCCACTGAGGCCTTGTATATGTAAAACAGTTTTTCATTTTCAATGTCATTGAATAGAACACTGATTGTAACTCGCCTGTTCGCTCGAGCCATCCCTCGAGCTTGCTGAGTCTTATCGTCCGTGGTGGAGGTCGACGGACGTCTTGCTCCATCTTCGTGCGTCACACTCGTTCGATCACTTTTAAACTTTTCGATCCGTAAAAAAAACACTTTTACTTAATAAAGCAAGTCCTTTCACACCCTCACTGTTCGTGGTGCAAACTGCTAGCGGAGCGGACATGTTTTCACTGTAATAGCTGGAAGGCAAATTACGCGATCGGGATCAAATTTCACACACGTGACCGCAGTCGTATCAACTTTAAGCACGCGTGCGCAGAAGGCAGCGCGAAAACCTTGAAGGTGTGTTATGGCGAAAGTGTGCATAATTTTTGACTCTCCCTCTTATATTAAAAATCATTCCAAAAGCTTATTTGTCATAGCGTGTTAATGTTTTGCGTATAAGAGAAGCCTCCTTAGCCAGTCACGTAAATATGTCATTGCCAAATGGGTGGAATCGCGTACACGATCATAAACTGCGAATAGATTGTTTGACATCGGTCATTGTTGAACCATACTTATAAGACCTCGTTGGTCTATATTTCGTACCACGGTGCGGGGAGTCCACCACTAAGAATTGTTCTAATCCATGCAAGACCAACATTTCTTTTTAGGTTGTTAGACCAACACATTTGTGCTTTTCAACAGGTTGCTTTTAAATAATTAGTAGTTTGTGTCTTGGCTAAATGTACGTATACGATTATTTTTTATTAATTTTATTGCTGGCAATACACACTGTGTAATGCCGCACGGATCACTCGTGTTTTTGGCACGACGTAGGTAATATACAGTTTCTCTAGTGATACTTAGTATTTTACTTTGACCAAAAATCTGTTATATAAAACAATTGCCAACGATATAAAATTGACGATTCCATAGAAGGCGAAACAGCTTCTCGACTATAGATAGTCGCCGAGATGTATTTTTTTATGAGGTTAATTATATATGCGCTCGTGAACTGTAATTTATTGATTTATAACTTGTAGAATAACCACTTTTCACACCACGCAAATTTCTTCAGAACAATTTAAATTATGCTAATTCAAAGTTAACGCAAATAGGATGTGCCAACCCGCCTAATAAAAAAAGGCCAAAATGTACCGATGATGAAAAATACGAAAATTAAATGTCTGTAAAATAAACACACTCGCGCCGAGTGGCCGAGGTCTTGACAGCTGATGAGTGCACGCCATCTTGAAAGTATAATACACACATATGGATGGAGGGAAATTGTCGGATAGTTCGGTGTTTGCTGAAGGCCTGAGATGTTCCGCGTATGGGGGCATTTGGCTTCTGTATGCTCGCAAAATATTTTTGTATATACCTCATGAGAAGGTACACGAGATAACGAAGTATAATTATTGTGGTTTATGTTGTTTCCTTTGTTCTTTCCTATATATATATCGATTAAACTGCAGGACGTAATGGCACGTGTCTACAGATGAGATTGTTGGCTCGAAACAAGCTCTGATATACGAATTTTGCTACCATGAGATTCGTCGGAGACAACGCTTTACTTCACGCTCGCCACGTAAATCAAATGTCATAGACGTTTGTAGGTTAAGGAGAACACATTCTTAATGTGAAGTTGTAATTATTCAGAATATAGGTCTGTGATATTTGTAATACAAATTAAATGTATTAATTAGAAAGATATACATATAAAATAAATATTGTTGTTGCTACCGGGATTCGAACCTGGATCTCTTCCAATCCGTATTACTCAAAGGTATTTGAGATTCCGTAAAAATAAAGAAGATGGCTTTTAAATAATGGAACGATAGATGTATTAAAGTGTAACATATAAATTCGAAAATTTGTCGTTAATGCACTGTCTTGCTGTAGCATAATCGGTTAATGCACATTCCCCGGATCGGATCCCGGTAACAACAATAATATTTTTCGATAAAATTGATTTTATATGTATGTCTTTCTAATTAATTTGTATTTAAAAGATTATGAATCTCCCCGCAGCAGCAGTTAAAACGTTAGAAAATTATAATTGTACGAATCTAGGTAACGTTTATATGGACGTATGTAATCTCGCTGTTAGATCAAACATCGTTGTATTTTTTGTCTCTTTCTACAAATCTTAAGCTGATCTCTGAGTTTTTCTCCAGATCAAAATCTCAACACGTGTCATACATGGCACTGAAATGTATCTCAATTAAATCTCATCGTGTCCCTTAAAGCCTCTATCAATTTCTTATAATACAAGATATGATCTTGTGATTTCTGTTTCTAATTTAGTCTAGGTTTTATTTTGATGAACCGTGCTTTGGAGACATCTAGACGGTATCCATTTATTCGTGGCTCACATTCCACGGTTTTACTATTTTACATTTTAGTTTTTATACCTATTTGAATTATCATTCCTCATCATCGTCCCAAGCTATATAACCTGGTATAGGTCATGCCTCCTGGAGAATATACCTCGTTCGTTCCGGTCTGCTTCCTGCCAATTGTTAATCAATTTATCGAAAAAATATTGTTGCTACCGAGATTCGAACCTGGTTCTCTTCCTATTGGGGAGATGCATTTACCGATTATGCAACACCAATACAGTATATGTTGCATTTTCAAATTGATACATCTGTTCTGAAAAATTGCAACATCACAATGAGAATGTGTTCTCCTTAACCCTTCCCAAACCATGCAGTAACACAGGTCTACCATCATTAATTAAACCTGTAATATTTCGGTAAATACATGCAATATAAAATTCATATTTTAGATAATCCTAAAGAAAATATTAGCGCTAGGAATGACTAGTGAAAAATCAATTATGAATAGGAAATCGTACAAAAACAATTATTTTTTCCATTCTATCCGTTGTAAAATTAATACGTTGGTAAAAATACAATTTGTGATATGAAAGACAGAGAACACACACTATTTTCACAGTGAAAAGAACAAAAAACGTAGAAATATAATTGTCTCTTTCTCACTAATTAAATGAAAAGAGATAAGAAGGAAAGACATATTCTATAGGACTTAAGGAATGCTCTAAATTATGTTATTAATCATTTTTCAAAATTGAATGCTCAATATTTAGAGTAAATTCGTGCCACTAAGCCATTTAAGCTTAAAAAAATATTTTTTTCTATTTACGGTAACACGAGTTGACAGCATGGCTGCGTTCGGGTATTTTATATCATGGTATGGTAAAGGTTAAGAATAGATCTTAATTTATATTCTTCTCTCACCTCATTTAGGATATGTCTATTCGCCGACCTTCAAGTTTATTACTGAACAACAGTTCTGAGAGTTACACCTCATTCATATGTAATTTTATGCTTAATATAAAGGTCCTAAAGTTCTTGGTTATTACGTCTACTCCATATCCAAGGATAACTCCTAAAATAATACCGGGAGTTGTTTTTTTCCCTCATTGTTAGAGTCTAGTTTTCTGAGTAAGATTTATGGTAAGCCCTGGTATACAGCATTGCTTTAGTTTTTCTGGATATCACGCACGTCAGCTGTATATATTAGTTACTTACAATCATGCTGTTTCACACCCTTGCTTTATCCACTTTCATACATCTTCATGCTCTTCAGCCCTGTTAATACAGGGTCGCCCTTCAATACATGATTTATATGATCATCTGTGTTAGACAGAATTAAGAATGAACAAATTAAAAGGCCAAGGTATATTATGTATGTGTGAGATGGTTTGGTAAATATGTAAATAAAATACATCAGATAAGTGTTGAAGCCAGCAGGAACAGAGGGCATCCGCGAAAGACCTTTATGTATTTATATACCTAGTCAAAAATATTTATGGGTGGATAACCTGATAAATTACGAGTCGAAAATGTTCAAAGAATGTGTGCAAATTCTGCACCGTTGAAATTTTTACAAAATCATATTAAGCTGTAAGTTTACGTACTTCGAAATAAATACTTGCGAAATTGTTCAATTATTAATCAATATCTTCGCTTCAGGCCCTAAATTATCTGACAAAAAATAGTCTAACCGCTCAAAATTCGATGAACTTTAATTTTTTGTATTCAATAAAATATTAAAATTAATCGAAATAATCGTATTATTACGATTTTTTTGAAATGCTTATATCTCTCTGACATGGTTGAGATTAGGCACATATCTCCTGAACATATTCAACTCGTAATTTAGTCAGGTAAAATAAAGTATTGTGGACTAGGTCTGTCACACCCTGTATATAGAAAAATTCAATGATTCATGTTCTAAACATTTTAAGGACAAACAGAACGCGAGCGTAATTTGACCAACAAAATAAATAATGATGCGGCCCTCATCCACTGTGCGCAACGATTGTTAGATTGGTACACCTGACTGGTCATTTAATAAAATTTTAACTCTGATTTCAAGGCCGGCCGTGAATCGGTCAGATTACAGCTCATTTCGGCCTCTTTAAAATAAATATTATCGGTCAAATAATGAATTATTTTATTAATGGTGATAGTCCGCTGCCCTGGTGTGGCCACTGTGACGTCACGGTTCGGCCCACGATTTCTTCAACACATTCTTCAAAATGTCCTTCAAAGTCGTGTATTTATTTTTTATATACGATGCTTTTCAATTGCTGGATTTTACATGTCTCATAGAGGGAAGTATGTAAGTCATGGGTATTATAAGGCTTACAACATGGTAAAAACATATATACAACTTCCAAAATTTTTGATAGGTGTGGCAGTCTGAACGTTACGTTAATTGTGTAATGTGATCACTCAAGTCAGCCGAGTACAAGTCGTAAGCCCTGTAATACCCAAACTTCCATACTTCCCATATAAAAAAAAAATAGCTTCGTCTCTATGAGACATCTATAATATTTATGTATTGATACGTTAGCTAAAATTATCACATTGTGCAACGGCATCTGGAACATTCTTTGCGATATAATAAAAAATGCGAGTGTGTAAGCCCATTTTAGCTATCTTAAAATATAAATCGCGACACAGTTTTCACCGAGGTTATATATATATTTTTTTTTACGGCAAATTCCTTCAGAGAATGGTAAAAAAAATAAATGGACGTGACGTGCAAATAGACTAGAGATGTTTGCGTCACTCATTAGAATAAATAAATATTGATAGTGGAAAAAATATTTGTTTAATTATCATAAATGTCGAAGCGGGAAAGCCAGAAGCCTAAGTCAATCGTGAATAAATTCAGTGTTGGGTTTTGAGAGCTAATACTGTACCTACTTACCTATACGTTACGCTTAAGTATATATAATATATGCTTACATATTTTTATATATATATAAATAAATGTACTTCCTATTTATGTATTTGTGTTGTATACGGTGTGGCTCTGTGCGTGTGTTTACTCACCAACCGTTACTTTGGAACGACACGGTATGTGATATTTTAGTCCAAATTATCTTTTTTGTATCAATATTCTGATAATAGTTTGGGTGAATGCACAGATCAAACATAAAATAAAGTGTATGTATGGGAGAGGGATTTGGATCATCAGTTGCGGAACGAAGAGAATTCTACACACATTCTTGGTGGAAACATAATTCCGATAGTTTATTCACATTTATGCAACAGTAAAAGTATTATAAATCTTTGATTTATTTTTTACATGAATGCATATTATATTGTCAGCGTTCAAATTATCGTCCAATCGATGCATATTTTTTAAAAAGTCACGGAGCTATTTGATTGCGTAAGTGGTACCGAAGTGATCACGTGGGTGACATTAAAACGAAAAATTCGGATAAGAAATTTGCGTTAGTTCATGTCTATATATTTGGTGGTCTGTGGGTGAATGCGAGATATGAATATGGAATTTATGATTGAGGTAAATAAATATGAAAGCTTTTGTGTGAGTAGTAGGTGCCCCAATAATCATCCAATCACTCACGTGTTCGTGGTTGATGATTGCGGAGTGTATTATGTAAGTGTGTTAAGACACAAAAACTATTTACGTTTGTCATTTGATTTCTTGTTGAGCATACAGATTTATAGAAATGGTTTAACAGAGGCGTTTTCTGGAGATGTTATCTGGAAGGCGGCGGCGAGAAGAATGAGGCCCAAGAGCCGGTCTTCCAGACCAGTATTGGCACCCGACCTCGGTACTATGTATATTTTGATAGTTGTTAGGAGCTCTGTTTTACGCACCGGTAAATGCAAGTTGCGTGACAGACTTCCACAAACATAATGTAATTTTACTTTTGTCGATATATCTATGTTTTTTGAGTCTGCGAGATGATCCGGGCTTGTCGACTCGCTAGCATTCTGCTGATACGACGATACCAAGATCATCTTGAACAATAATAAATGATAAACCAGGCATAATAACCCAACTTTAGGCGAATATTCGTCAAGAGAGATAGTCATCACTCAGAGAGATAGTCAAGAGTGTTTCAACACCAGATTCGAGGAATGCCAGCGGCGGGGTGGTGGACATTTAGATGACATTATTTTTAAAATACGATTTACCAAATTGTGCTCTTTCAGTGAAATAAACATTAATACCATGTACCTATATACGAATACTGCGTGGTTTATCCAATAAATAGCAACAAAATTAGTTTTTTATTTGATATTATATTCACACTTTCACGAAAACAACATAAATGTTCTGTAATTAATTATTTTGAATCGTTTTAATCATTCAAAGTGAATTTTGTTGTTAATTTTTTGTAATACATTAAAACCATCCCCACGCACACCCCTAAATCCATACAGCTTATGGGCGGCATTTGAAACTTGCTCGAGGGCGGTTTTTTTTTTACCAAGAGACGTTCTGAACTCTAGAGTTTACTGCAAATTACCGCTTTAATAAGAAATCACCACAATGTTATTTATTGGAGTTGCTTTCTTGGATTGTTTATTCATAGACAATTTTTATTACACACTATTATTGTTTTGCAAGTTGGGATTTGGTTTTTCAATTTTTATAAAATAAGACAGTGAGGGCAGACAATAATCTTCTGATTATTGTCTTGTTATATCGGGTACGGTTCCTTGTAAGAGAAACTCAGTATTTCCAGGTATCAATTATACGTTAATTACAACACATAAGTATAGTTAATATAATATATACAATATTAATAAAATGTATTAATTAGAAAGAACAATTTTATCGAAAAATATCCCGCTAGCAACAACAATATATATGGTATTTAAAGTATCATAGACCTATTTTCTGAATAATTACAATCTCACAATAATAATGTGTTCCCTTTAATAATAAAATATACACTTCAGAGATAGTCTTAATAATGAGAAGGAGCTGTGATGAGAGAGAGCTCCCAACAGATGCGGCGACTTATAACATCCTCACACTTCCATGGCTGACACACACACGCACACATTCATACACAAAGTGACAGTTCTCACAACCAGTATCAATAACCAGTAAATGTGAAGAATAGGGAAGTATGACTGAGTGACATTAGTTTAGTTAGTAATAATAATTACAATTGACAGTAAAAGTCTGATTAAAAACACAACGCTCACCAAGGCCTTATCGTGTACGACATGTTAAATATTAAACAAGTCAATCGGACAAACAGATAAAAATGGTGCTTTTACCGGTACGTATTAATGTCAGCGTACCTGTTTGCCGTCGCTACTGCCAGAGTGCAGAAGCATGTCGGTCGGCCGCATCCCGGTCCATTTGTTCTGCCACGAGAGGAGCAAACAGAGCGACCTGCTTTCCGCGGAGGAGAGTCAATACAGAGGGTTAGGAAATGCACCAACCTACCGGCGTGCGAGCGCAGGACACGGTGGCGCAGTGGACTCGGAACAGGGCACATTATAATTGATTGTGTATTGATACTTCAAGAGACGCACAATGATATGACACTATCTCGCTGTCAAATATTCTACCCATATTATTCTATTTTAATTGTATTTATGTAAATGCCTTCGATAGCTGGTTCGCAGGTTTCCGATTAACAATAAACACACATATGATATACGAACTGCACTCACCTCTTTAATTTTGCTGTCTTTCTGGCTCGATGTTGTTGTTCTTTTAGCTGGGTTGTCCTCTTTAGATTTCGACCGACCGAAGCGCGCACCGGTGATTTATTTGGACCGCTGGACTGATCGAAGCACGGGACGTAATAAGAATGACGCCTGTCGGTTACAGTCTTCTTAGCTTCCGAAAAAGGGCGGCAATACGTACAATAATTAATATTATGTTGTTTCGCACATTTTTCGACCGTCATTCCCGGTAATGTTCGCTTTTGTCTCACGTGCAGTCGTTCTCCTCTCCTCCGCTCCCTGTCTCTTTCTCCCCGTCCTTGAAATGTATGTAAATAAGTTCAGCGGGTTTCAAAGGATCTTGGAAAAAATTATGCGAGGCATATGGTGGGCGATCATCTAAGCCCTGAAGAATCTCCGCAAAAATTTCACAACTGAAATAGTTTCGATGATGAATGAACTGAACATGGACGTCAACAACGAAGATGTTGATGAATTAATCGAAATGAAATAGAAAATGAAGGCGAAGAAGAGGTGACATCGGCAAGACTTTGAGCCTTCATGCATCTTGATAATTTTTTGGCTATCATGGATATAATGTATGTGATTCCAATACAGAGCGTATATCTCAAGCACGTAGGGCAATCGTTAGAGACACGGCATGTTATAGAACTCTCTATCAGGAAAAGCAAAAAAGGGTAGCATTCAACAATCTCTTTGCAATTTCACAAAAAAAAATTCCTGAGTGCTAATACGCGTTGTTATTTTATTATGTATATGTGTGTGATTGATAAATAAACACAAAACTGATAATACATCCCATTTTGGTGTCTTTTTTTACATGCCTCTACTTTCGCACATTTCAGCTTCCGAACACATTTCAGGAACCAATCAAGTGCGAAAGTCGATGGCCGCTTGTAAGTATTATTTTTACAATACATTTTTTGAAGGATTAAAGTAATATAAGTAAAATTCCCGAATCCAGACCATATACCAGATTCCTAACTGATAAATATACCAGATTCCTAACTGTTGTAATAAAAACAATTATCAAAGATCGTTTAAAATGATGCGATATTATACAATCGGCCATTATTTTCCGAACAATGTTTTTAGTGTATCATTTTTAATATTTTTAAAATTATTAAATATACCTGAATTAATAACGTGTTTGTTGTACATTTATGCGTAACGATAACTCAAGTCAATTAGAGGTTACACAACTGAGATAAATCTATTTAAGCATCTGGTAGTCGCCTCGTGGACCGTTAGCCACGTCTTGGCCTGACGCTCATTTACTGTTCAAACAGTCAGAAATAACTGGCTACTGACAAGACCATTGCTGGGATGTCACTTTAATATTCACAAAAGTAATGAACAATTAATTATCATATTACAATGCGCGGGTCTGCAAAATATCACGTAATTAAAGAAATTTGTAAAATATCTATTTTACTGTAAATCATTCACACGTTTTTCGAATTGATAACACTTTTTATAGAAACAGCCAATTTGACAGCCGACAGCTGATTTGTGCTCAGTTTGGTTTACTATTTCATCATGAATAGACTTACGCCCGTGTCCATTTCACCATAGACATTTCACTAAGTGTTTGCAATCAATTGAATTAGTGATTTGACGTTCACATGGTCTTTGCTAATTTCGAAATGGTACGCGGTGGTACATGCATATAAATTTTATTGCTTAAATAAATAAATCTTTAAAAAATGTGATCGATTTAATTTTAATAAAAGGTGACGTATGTTAATGTATTAAACTACGTGTTATTTAATTACGTTTGTGTAAATATAAAAACATTAAATATGAATTAAATATATTAATTATAAAGATAAACATATAAAATTAATTTTATCGAAAAATATTGTTGTTGCGCCACCGGGATTCGAACCTGGATCTCTTCCCTAACCGGGGGAGGTGCTTTATCCAACTAAGCTACAGCGACATTATTTTTAGCGACAATTTTTCGACAAGGTAACATATAAGGTTAAAGAGATCCAGGTTCGAATCCCGGTGGCGCAACAACAATATTTTTCGATAAAATTAATTTTATATGTATATCTTTATAATTAATATATTTAATTCATATTTAAATATTACAGACCGTCTGTTCTGAATAATTACAACTTCACAATAAGAATGTGTTCTCCTAAAAAATAAAAACGTTAGATAAACAAAAAATTTAAATCAACTTTAATAAGCTAGTGACCTCAGAGTTCTACGATTTGTTTTGATTAGTTTGTATATTTTAAATATCACCCATATTATCATCATAAATGAATTCCAATAAAATATGAATTTAAATAAATGAATTCTTTTAATAAGCCTTCATTAATCAAACACATATTTTTCCATGTGGTGTCTATCACAATTTTTTTTTAAATTCATTCAGAAAATCTATTCTTAATAATGTTTGTAAAGATGCATATTTGGCTACGGAACGGTACGGCCGAAGATCGATATAATGGTACGTTGGTAAGCCTGATAATGAAGTAAAATCCTATTTGAAATGGGATGAATGAAGTCTTGACAGCTGAAGGCTGGTGTACCCCGCACAATGGGATGAAAATAAATAACTTTATTGGCTTTTTTGATCATTAAATCTGTAAAAAGACGGGCCCAATGGCGTCAAGGTCGAGAGGGCTGGAGAGAGGCGCTTACAAATTAGTTACTGATGTACAGAAAGCAAAGGTTATCTGAGCCAAATTCTTGGAATAATAATATTTATGTTCTTTATGTAACGTTATTTTATTTTGAGAATTGTACTACGTTATTTATTTATTAATTCTTAATCTAGTGCATACATATGTATATCTGGTATACACACTTATATTATATAGGTAAGCTCTAACATAAACGATATTAATATTTTCCTTTTTATTATAACTTCTTCTTTTAAATAGGCAATCCACCCTTAAGAGTGATTTGTGCCATTAATCAAGTTAAAATAATAATAATATTACAAGTCAATACCATTGTCGTACAAACAATTTGCTATTATATAGATTAAATGTGGCGAGTTAAGGGAAAGAAGATGACACAAGTTAACCGGGAGTTGAAAATTACCATTGACGAGATCACTGTAAAAAAAATCTGTGATCCACAATGAACAGGCAAAAAAGATATCGTCATCGTCAAGGGTTTCCTCCTCGGTACCACACTCTCACATTGGGGAATCTATTAAGTTCAATCTGAATAAATGTGAGGCTACCTGGCAATGCCCAATTCTCATTCCAGATATATTTGATATCTAGAATGTTGTTCTTTTGGAGAACCAGGGGGTGCGGGGAATAGATCTTTGAATTATTTTAAGCCGATAACCCTTATTTGGATCCATTCATTGAGCAGTCCAAATAGAATTCGTACGTTTTTTTACGTCTGCCATACATCGAGATATGGAATTGATGAGGGAATCTCTGGAAATAGTGGCCTGCTTGGCCAGTTTATCAGCACATTCACTTATGTGCAGGAATCCAAACGAATGACACCTGTTTATTGTTTCTATCCAAATTAAATAGACATCTTCTAATGGAACAGATTATTTCATTGTCTAGCCAAATTTTCATATTAACAGAGAGGGATTCAAAAGCTGCTTGCAAGTCGGAGAATATAACAGCCTTATCGATGTCCAAGGCCTCTTTAATTACTATAACTTATCTTGCACATATTTGCTTAGCTCAATTTTGAACCAATGTAATTTCTCCGCTGGCATTTCATTGAAATGCTTCATCGCACTGTAGATTTCTGCGATTTAGCCTTCTCCCTGAATGGCACTTGTATGATGTTCGTTCTCATGTCGATATGCCTCAATTTTTCTCATAAATTTTGTCGGTATTTTTTTTACCGAGTATTTTATAAATAAACATCAAAATATTGAAATATGTTTTCTGTATAAAGGTCATCATTTTAAGGTTTTTCAGCATTGTACTGAACGGAGTAGGTATACCTATTTATAAAAAAAAATTCTAACCTTTATTTTACAGTAGATACTTTAAAACGTCCCGATCTAACGCTTTTATTTAGTTGATATAATATATACATCTTTAGGTGAATTACAATTGGATATAAAAATAAACCTTTTCACGGATTCCGGGTGCTTACGTTCTTAACACTCTTTGCATAATGATTTTCGGTTTACTTAATATACGAGATAGAATCACTTAATTTCTTATATATTTAATAAAGCGACATTTATTTATATGTTATAAATATTATCACCTTTCTTTTGTACCTACACTTTTATTATAAATACGATAATACCCACATACTCCGCGTAACCAGCTACAACATAGCGGTTAAGGTGTTTTATTAGAAATGAGATTCTATTCAATAGCTACGAGTGTTTTTAAAGCTTGAATTATTTTTTAGTTTAATTTTTATAACCATTTGTTTATTATATTACGCTACATGTCAGTTACGGTGGTGTATACTTAGCAAAGATACAAATAGCAAAATAGGTGTCGCGCGGTAGTCGCCTTTCGGCTATGAAACGTTGCGGAAAAATACTACCTTCTGCAATCAGAATATTAGTAGTAATTTACGATCTACGATTCTAGGTGATGCTGTTAAATCTAACGCCGTGTCTCGTGTCTGGGTCCTAACAATTTCAAGCGGTACTGAAATTCTAAAATCTCAACTAAATTTCTGAGACTTTTCCCACCGTGTCGCGCTTGTCTTGTTTCTTAATGTATCTGTAAAAACGTTCACTGTAAATAATATTTTATTTATTATTATTATACACGCCCTACAAGGATTAACATGTTTTTTTTTAAATAATAGAAAACCTCATTAGAAGCGCAATACACAAAGAAAAATTTTTATATAATATCAGGATGTTTTCTCATAATTAAAATTATAAAATAAAAAATGTCAAGCAGTGCAATTTATCCATTACCATTGAGGTGAACACACAAACAATTGTAATAATTTAGTCCTATAAAGAGTTAAATTTACAGCAAAAATGTCGACCACCTCCGCATATTTATTCCCCAAAGAATGCAATCTGGGGACTGCGGAGTTAGCTAATGCATGAGTTATGACATTACCACTGTAATAGAACAATGCGTGAAAGTCAAGCAGACGAAAAATCTGGGGGCAGTCTATCATACCAATCGTACATCTCACTGATAATTTTAACAATTTCAGAATTTAAAATGTAAAATATGCGAACTTGCCTTCATTTTTGTGCCAGTTTAAGACTTTGCAATGAAATAATGTGAGCTTTAAAATCTCTCCCTGTTCCACCGACATCCCCTTGCGACCATCGGCAAGGGCGGGGGGCGGTGGAGGGAGGGTGGCTGCGCCCCGGAGAGCTGGGCAAACAGCGCCCTGTTTACCCAACCATCCCCGCCGTGTGCGGATTGCAGAGGCCGCGGGATTTATCCACAAATGTAGAGTGGGAGTGTAAAAAATATATCTTATTTATTAAAGCTTAATGGTGAAATCGATAAAAATCAGATCGGTTACTATCTATCAATCGGAGCTGGGAAAAAAATCATTGCGACATTTCTTTAATGTACTTGGTTTTTATTTATTTTTCTGGCATCGAGTCCAAAGATATAATTAATAATCTGTTCCGTATCCGGTCTACTGAGTGCCTGACTCAGGGCAGGCTACAAGAGCGGAACACAGAAATAACACAAAAACAGGTTACAGAACAAAGTGTAGAAAATAACAAGAAACAGAATGTACAATATGAAAAAAAAATCGCGAGTACAATTAGTAGGTATTAATGTTTCTGTGTATGCATCGCGCGTGTTGTGTATACAGTTCACTAGGAAGGAAGAAAGGAATGAAATTTAATTACATTTATTTTTTAATTTGTTGTTGTTTATTTGTCATTTACTTTGTGTAGATAGGTATGACTGGGTATGTATGTATTTTTTAAAATATTAATATTTTTATGTAAGTGGCATATTAAACTACCTATCAGGATGAGTAAAGACATTTTTTAAATTTTAGAACATGTAAATAGGGGACGTCCGCGGAAGACTTAGCACGACCGGCTACTGGAGGATGGTTCTGTCAGAAGCCTCAACAATCGCCGAGGTTGTATGAGAAGATGAATGAACGTGGATGAGGCGAGAATTGTGTGTCAGGACAGGAGACTGTGGCGCTTCTTTGACAATAATGGGTATTGAATAAAATATACACAGTGGCAACAAAAATGACGCAGTTAAATGAATGCGTAATCCTATTCTGCAGAACTAATGTCAAATTTAAAAAATCTTATTAAATAATAATAAAATTAATTTCTATTCAATTTTAATGTTTTAACAATACATGTTCAAGAACTTTTAAATCTATTTTCTTTTTCTTTTTTATTTATATTTTTAATTTTTCGATTGATTTAACAAACTTATTAACTGATTCATTTTGTGTACTTTTATTTTATATACTTGCATCTACTGCATACAAAAAGTGTATAAACATACATATACAATATTTGTGTATAAATATAAATAAATAATTGTAGAAATAAAATGAAAACTGAAGTTTAAGAATCATTATAATATATAACCCTACCTTATATTTCATCATGTAAACTACATCATCGTGTTAATTTAAATAATCTGGTCAGATTAAAAATATTTCATAATGCAGAATTAATAATTAAAATTCTTAAATTAATTGACATACATTAATATGACACTACCCTGTAGAATAATTTCTCCGAATACCGGATGGGTTCTGTGCTGTGGCACCAACATTCTTCTGCGAAACAATTCCCCTCGCTAATATATTCACGAGCCTCTGCTGTTTGCCTTGAAACTAACTCCTAAATGCTAAGCCAGTTTAATTTTGGAATACAATTCCCGCCATGATACACAGAGAGGCTAAGTGCTGCCAGTAAAGTCAAATACATCCCTCCTCTCCCCCGAGCGAGGTGGGTAGGTACTACTGTAGATACTGGGTCGGTACTCGCTACTGGCGGGTAATGGAAGCGCTTCTCCTAATTAAATAGCGTGGAAATTAAATTATAATTACAGCGCGTTGTCGTCTGACGTGAATGTCGTCATGGTCGGTGATATTGCTCTGCTTTGTTAATAATTTTGTCAGAATCGAAGCTTGTATCGCTATGAAACTGCTTTAGCAATAGTCTAATATGATGGAATAACAAATAATTAAATTCTTTAATGTTCTTCCTAAACATTTAAAGGTTGGTGGGAAAATAAAATTAAAAATCGAATGTAATAAAATTATTAAGCAAATTAATAGTAATACTTAAATTGAAATCAGACGTATCAGGTGTGGTCGCTTCACACATGCTTCGGATGCTCCGCATCCCTTGTGTTCTAGAGTCAAAAAACAAGGGACTTTTTGTTTCTAGCCGAAAACAGCAGTGCTGCAAATAAATTTGTCCTGTCCTAAAGGAGTCACTGCGGCACGGCGCGCGCTCGGAGCGAGTCGAAATACATATACAATACATTCTCAACATTCGAACATCTATGAATCGCGTAAACACACAGATACCAGCAACAGTAGATTCTATCATTCGTTACGAATCTACAAAGATTGAAAGTATTCGAGTTTCGCGCATGCGCATTCAGTTCCGCCTGTCAAGGTCTTTGAATACTGTATACGCATTCGTTAACAGCATCCAACGTACAAAAAACGACTTTAGATGCTATAATGCTTAGAATAGCATACATATTACGAAGCGAGCGGATTATTTTGAGAAATTTGACGCATTTTCGACAGTTTGGACTGAATATTTGAGGCAGAATTATTGAAACATTGAATATCCTTTGATTATCTATTGAATAATAAATAAAATAAAATATTCAGAATATAACATGGATACTTTACCAACGTGTTCTAACATTGTAAACGAAAAAAGTGAACTGTGTGAGTGTACTATTGAATCATTCATTCATTCTATATGTAGATTTATATATTTGATAGTAGGCTTAAACTTATTATCCATCATCCCTTCCACAAAAAGTCACCGACCGCCACTGGTAGGTATGCGTATAAATTCAATTTTAGCTAATCGTGCAAACTAAATGTTAACTCATTTAATATTGTGAAGGTCCGTGTTCACATTGCCCTCTGAGAGTCGGAAAAAGTACGCGTGTTGCGTCATTCTAATCGGCGAACAAAACGCGTGCGATGATTTATAAAACGCATCGCGTTGAATTTTGTACTGTTCGTTATGCGCACACGAGTCAAAGCTCTGAGAGTTATCACACCCGCTATCACGGCCATAGCGACGGTGCCTTTTCGTTTGAAATACTAGTATTTATTACATCATTAAAATAAGTGCGACTTAATATAGTAATATTTAGGTAGACACATAATACTAATTCAATGTATTAATTAGAAAGATGTACATATAAAATCAATTTTTATCGAAAAATATTGTTGTTGATTCGAACCTGGATGTCTTTCCAAACCGGAGAAGGTGTATTATCCAACTATGCTACAGCGACATTATTTATTTTCGAACCTACAGGGTGGCCCAAAAAAAGTGAGGACATTTCGTAAAATGTAATATAATTACATCAAAATTAGTTTAACTATATCAACAATAGCTTAAATTGTTTACTAATTTACTTACTTACCTATATTATGTTTTATTTCGGTAATTTTCGGTCGCCATATTTGATTATTTATTTTCCCATTATTTATATTTGATTTTTTCAAATTGTTGTCCAGAATGACAAAAATCACTGCAGAAGACCGTATTCTGATCAAAAATTTGCGAATTGAAAAACGTTGGGGTGCTAGGAAAATGATCGAATAGTTTCAAAACAAAAAGCCTGGGGTATAGCTAGACATTACAGCATTACTGGACATTACACCAAGACGGAGCTCCATCTCATGTTATAATATGTTCTGAATAAATACAAAGTACAATTAAACATAAAATAAAATATTTTTAAATCTATCTCTAATACATTGTTAGATGATTGTCTGTCTGTAGAGAATATATTATGTATTGTATATTTTCACAAAGAAAAATAAAAATAAATTTACAAATATACACACCAAATAGACATTTATGTATAATTATTTCTCATTAATTAGGACATCACTAAATGAAACTGATACTTACAGGTTAGCTAGCAAAATATGTGTTGAACTTCAACTCATGAAATGGATTACTTGTACATTGGTATGGGAACCTATGTGGTGTACGTGTTCGAATATGTTCCATAGATACTGATGAGGTTTATTTAATATGCCCGCTTATGGAACGGTACTTGGTACCTACGGCAGTACCTATCTAATGACGTGTATTAGTATTACAGGGCTGGATGGTGTAATTTAGACGTACAGGCGAGATAATTAAAATCGATAATATTGCCGGAGTCTCGTAAGGGCGATAATCTTTATATATATTGTGGTGTACTTGTATAATGAATTGTAAATAATATTATATGTGTTCAGATCGCGGGCGCGAGAGCCAGAGTAAGAGTGGGGGGACGCAGAGGCTATAAAAGCAGCGGTCTCTAGAGGGTTTTTTTTATCAGAACCTTTTTACCCTTCCAATTCATGTATTAATATAGAACACATATAATGTTTATTACCTTTTTTATATTAATACATTTAATCGTTCCATTATTTGAAAGAGCCATCTACCTTATTTTTACAAAATCTCAAATACCATTGAGTAATCTGATAGCAGACGCCAGAATTATCAATTTTTATTAAATTTTGGACACATATCAAAAAGGTAACATATAGGTTTGAAAATTGTCGCTAAAAATATTGTCGCTGTAGCATAGTTGGATAATGCACCTTCCCCGGTTAGGAAAGAGATCCAGGTTCGAATCCCGGTGGCGTAACAACGATATTTTTCGATAAAATTGATTTTATATGTATATCTTTCTAATTAATATATTTAAAATATCACAGAGCTATGTTCTGAATAATTACAACTTCACAATAATAATGTGTTCTCCTAATAATCTTTTATTGCTGTAGAAATTATAAACCGGACATAAATACTGTATATTTGGATTATAGATCACGTGTTACCGAGATGTCCCGTTTCATAACGTTTGAATACAATTTTCTTTTTCACAAAGACATCCTAGAGTGGTCCCTCGGTAGGTACTGCCCTGTGCATCAGTAGACAAGCGGGTAGGCAAACATGTCTGTGAATTTAACCAGTACAAATAGCTCTGTGACATGTTACTGCCATTACGTTGGCTGCACTTTATGCTGTGTACCTACCCGACCTCTTTGTGTTGGTATACACGATATAATAAATAAGCATCTCTACGACAGACGTGCGTAGTAATCACTGATCACTGAAAGATGGAAAGCATCGTGATTTACTTCGCTTATATCACCCAATAAATGTCAAACACCAGCCGTAACTCATATTTATATAATTTATTATATTTTAACATACAAAAAAAAATACACACACATAAAACTAACTATGTGTATCAATTTACAATAATACATTAACAATATTTGAATGGTGTCATCCAAAGACACGTCTTAAGGTGTATAGTTCCATCGGTCTTCTCTTTAATATGATTTATGACATCAGTCGTCAGATAGTTTAGATCCGAATATAGTTAAAAGTACATAGAAACGGTACCTATAATAAGTGTGTCAAACACATCTTTCTGACTCACACATTAAGGCATACAAAAAGTGCCTTTACTTTGCCAATACTTGGGATACTACGCATCCCTTGTATTTTAGAGTCAAAAAGCTTTGGACTCTTTGTTTCTAGCCGAAAACAGCACCGCTACAAATAAATTCACCCTGTCCTTTAGAGACCGGCAATAACACACACTACGACACGGCGCGCGCACGGAGAGAGTCGAAATACATATACATTCTCAACTTTCGAACACAAGCAACAGTGGATTGTATCATTCGTTCAGTATCTACAATGTTTGAAAGTATTCGACTTTCGCGCGTGCGCATTCAGTTCCGCCTGTCAAGGATTTCGAATACTGTATACGCATTCGTTAACAGCATCCAATATACAAAAAACGACTTTAATACTCATGGATATAATGCACAGATTAGGATACATATTAGGTGCGAAGTGATAGGGATCAGTTTGGCTTGAATACTTGAATCCGAATTATTGAAACATTGAATATCCTTCGATTATATGTTATATTTGTATATTAATAATAATTGTATATAAACTTATTATTCGGCATCCCTTCTAGAAAAAGCCACCGACCGCCGCTGATAGGTACCTACTTTATCTACATTATTTTATAACGAAAAATATTCACATTAAAAACAAAAACTCCCCGCCGTTATTTATCTATTCATAAACAAGATACAGCTTTCGGGAGAAGTATTGGTTTCGATTCGAAAAAAATATAGATATTGTATAAGCCGTACGCTATATTTCAGGTTGATATTTACAAAACGTACTTTGCAGAATGCGGATTATACGAGTTCATTTGTTTGCTAGCGACAAATACCATAATAATGTAAGAGGGAGGGTGTATTTTTTTCTTTCTGCATACACATACACGTCTTAAGGGATGATCTTTAAAGCGAATATGATTCAGCATTTTCAGCTATCGCGGAGGAATAAAATTATGGAATATTGAAAAACTTTTTAGTGCTTCATCAGTAATACACCACACCACCACACGCCGCCTTGCTGCAGGGGCGGTAATGGAGGGTTGACAAATTTCGTAATAATATAATGACATTTCTTGTACAAGTGAATCTACTAGGTATAATACATTGCTCTTTTAAGATTATTCGGTAATTGTTTTCTGAAAAAAGATAATTAATTTATACTATGTTTAAGTCTAATAATCTAGACTAGAACTCAGTCAGTTAATGAAGTGAGTTTTATTTCTCACAAAACATGTTTGTCATTATTTCATTAGTGTTTATTAATCAAAGGTGTACTTTTATGTTTTGAAATAAATATATACTAATTTCAAATACCCTTTTAATTGAGTGCATGTCGCTGTGCATTTCTTATTTCTTAGTTATTTATCCCCTGATTAAACTCGCTTTCTAACTCCGCATTTATCTTTACACATTAAACATTACTATGTGCGAAATTTAGAATAAGTATAGTTTTTAATCTGGTGTATTTTGTTAAAAATAGATTATAAATTAATTAATAATTTAGGTACACTTCCAAGTATGTTGACGGGGAACAGGTAATCTACTCCGTACTTTTTATAAGACAAAATGCAAATATACATACAAATAAATACATAATATCTAAAAACATTATCATTATATTCGTTCGTGTCGCATAGCAATACAAAATAAATATATATCAACAGCTGCCCGTGTCACATGGCAACATAAAACAAACAACATCTGCAGTCAACACTATAATAATAAAATAAAACTTTTTTACTTTGTTAAAATACTATTAGGTACCTACCTATATAAATGATATAAAATATCTCGGAATTATTACAATCAAGTCGTACGAAATCAGGGAAGTAACATATTCTTCAAAGTTCCATTGTCACTCTGAACCGATGCAATGGAACCAGTCTTCAGTCAGGAGATGCGTCTTCTTCCTGAACAGTATGAATAAAATTGGTGTCTTGTAATATTCAAATTCAATTCAATTTTCAAAATTGTATTATTTCATTCCTTGCCGTGGTGGATTCTAAAAATTCATATAATATCAAAAGCATTGTAGGGCGGCGGACCTTTTGAGCCCCTAACTATCGTGGGCCCCAGTGCACCGCATTGGCGTAGTTCCGCCTCTGTACGAAATGTCAATAAATGGAAAATATTGTTTTATTTGTTGGTATAATTATTATGTTCAATCTTGTGTTGGACTTTATTACATTATTTTGTAGTAAAAGCCATCTAATGCAGTATATAATAAATTCAGCACATTTTTCAAGTGATAAATAAATAAAATAATCAAAATTATGCAAAGAATCTAAAATTTAATGACATTTCGGTTTTGTTTAATTTTCCCGAACACGCCATATTTAACAAATGTCTATTTTTTCCTATTATTGTAAAGTGCCCCTCGGGATAATTGAGTTCTCAGCCCTGGATAAACTGTGTCCAGCCATCCCTAGACGGTCACTTGCAGGTGTAAGGGGGGGGGGTGATCTCAATATGACCCGAGGCCAAAGAGATCGTACACCGAGAAGATAGAAGTACCTACTCAGGCACACGAGAGGGTTCGATCCTACATTAATTTTTTTCCCTTAGGGCCGGTTGTGTTCAGTAGTAACTTTTTACCCCAGTAAAAAGGGTACTAAAGTAATTTTTTTTGCGAAAACGGTTTGTTCGACCGTTAGTTAAAAGGTATTTATTAGCAATATTTAAATATGTCCAAGAACACACAATTACTGGATTTCTACCTTAAAAGGTAAAAATCTTTTAGGTTATTAAACAAATATCAGATATCTCATAGAGATTATTATATTTAATGGAAAATATATAGAAGTATGGGGTAATTACAGGGCTTACGACCTGTATTCGACTGGCTTAAGTGATCACTTTATATATATAACGTTCACCATTTCTCACCTCTCAATCTCAACATTTATCAAATTTTTGAAGGTTGTACATATGTTAGTATGTGAACTCATTTCGAGTACCACTACATCATCGCCATCTATGAACCAAATTTGGTAATTCATTTGTTTCCTTCTCTTTTTAAACACCATATATGTCATCACTATGAGAATCTGATATTTGTTTAATAAAAAGTATTTACTTCCCGAAAGTACATCCCGTAGTAAACCCATTTTACTCACCGATATCCGATAGTAAAATCTCTCACGTGCCAGTTGTGGCACGCGTGTCACCTATTTTCTAACACTGATCAAGACTAGGATGGGTGGGTAATGTCAAGACAGCCCTGCAAGGGGTAGGGGTGCCCGACGGACTGGCCCGGAGACCCATGAGACCGTTAAAGAAGAAGATATTAACTTTACCTATGTGAAAACACGCACACCCAAAGACAAAATAATTATAAGCTTCATGAGATCCAGTACCTACTTAATCTTATTATTCTTTTAAATAGGCAATCCTCCCTTCAAAAGTGATTTGTGCCATTAATCAAGTTAAAACTTTATTTTATAGAAAAAAGTACAATAATATTATAGAATAGGAAATATTATATTACAAGTCAATACCATTGTCGTTCAAACAATTTGCTATTATATAAATTATATGTGGCGAGTTAAGGGAAAGAAGATGACACAAGTTAACCGGGAGTTGAAAATTACCAGTGACAAGATTACTGTAAAAAAAACCTGTGATCCGCAATGAACAGGCAAAAAACATATGGTCAAGGGTTTCCTCCTCGGCACCACCACTCACACATTGGGGAATCTATTAAGTTCAATCTGAACAAATGTGAGGCTACCTGCCAATGCCCAATTCTCATTCTAGAGATATTTGATATTGTTTTTTTGGAGACTTTCCTTTTGGAGAACCAGGGGGTGCGGGGAATAGATCTTTGAATTATTTTAAGCCGATTACCCTTATGATTATTTGGATCCATCCATTGTGCAGTTCAAATATAAATCGTACTTTTTTTTTACCATATTAAGTCTGTCATATATCGGGATATGGAATTGATGAGGGAAAACTTGGCCAGTTTATCAGCACATTCATTTCCATGAATTCATGTGCACGATCCAAACGAATCTACTTAATCTTATACATAATGATTTTTATGAATCAGCTACATAAAAACTGAAATAATGGTGTATAAACATGTCAAAATGACGCCAGAAAACTCTTTCTTTTGCTTGTTCAAAACTGTTGAAACACAACATTTTAGGCTTAATTAAATTCAATGATTATTTTGGATTTTTTTCAGGTTTACGAATTGGAAAGGCGGTTTAAGCAGCAAAAGTACCTGTCAGCTCCTGAAAGGGAGCACCTCGCATCCCTCATACACCTCACGCCCACGCAGGTCAGTTCCACCTTCCATCAGTGTAGTTCTTGAACCTTCATACTTTCCTTCCAAGTGCAAGAAAAAGAGCTCAAAAACAATTTACCGAATTGAACCAATATATGTACACAGAAAAACACGGGCTATTTTGACTATTAGCTCGAGTATTTAGTTTATAAATTGACTTTAGGAAGAATATATTGATATTTAATATTAATTGTAATAACAATAAGGATAAACCCTTTAATTGGGTGATGAGATATTAAAGGAAAATTTTTACTACTAACGTTATTTATAAAAAGCATTCGGTAAATTTTAATTAATAGTTATAACGAATTTTTAAAATTTATTTCAAAGATCTTACATACGGAATGCGATGCACTCGATCCATAATATTTCAGATACGGATATATTTTTTGAAAGGCTTCATAATTTGGGTCGAAAATGTTCAAGCTGTACCTTTATGATAAAATGCAACCGTTTCACATATACAAGCATTTTATTAATGTCGTAGACATTCACGTTTTTGGATTGATTACATCATCACATTTTTTATTGATATCTAACGATACATTAAATATTAAAAATAGCGGAAGAGGTAGAGAAGGGGTGAGGAATTTACCCATCAATATTTGTTATTTATTAATGTGTTATTTGCGGATTTTTAATAATATGATGTGAAGAAAATTAATGTCACTTGAAAAAATAAAAAGGTTAAGTATTTATTTAAAAAAAAAAACAGATGTGTCATTAGGACTTGAATCCGGGATTTTTCTATTGCCAGAAAAGTGCTCTCCCGACTGAGTTACATCAGTCTTTTAAATCTCATCAGACATCTATTTATCTTCTTCTTCTTATTATTTTAAACAGACAATCCACCCTTCAAGAGTGATTTGTGCCATTAAACAAGTCAAAACATTATTTCATAGAAAGCAGTACAACAATATTATAGAATAGGGAATATTGCGTTACAAGTTAATACCATTGACGTTCAAGAAATTTGCTATTATATAGATTAAATGTGGCGAGTTAAGGGAAAGAAGATGACACAAGTTAACCGGGAGTTGAAAATTATCATTGACAAGATTATTGTAAAAAAAATCTATGATCCGCAATGGACAGGCGAAAAAGACATGGTCAAGGGTTTCCTCCTCCTCGGCACCACACTCACACATTGGGGATTCTATCATGTTCAATCTGAACAAATGTGAGGCTCATCTATTTATCTAGTAAAGAGCAATTATTTTTTTAGTGGAGATGTTTCACTGAATATTCCGAACAAAAATGAAGACGAAATTTTTACCTATACCTTTAACATTTTCGACATGGAATTTTGTAGCTAATCACCGATCGATGAATGTTATGTTACACAAAAATATCCTCTCTGATATCAGAAACTACATAATAATTTCAAATCAAGAATATACAAATTTCATGGAACAGTACCTACAGCACTAATGTAATGTTGGTAACTACAATCGGTACACATTATTCTAGTTTAATCAATTTTATGAATTCTGACAACACACAAATTTACGAGATCTATACAAATACAACAGCGCTATTCAAATTCGTTTATTTGCTATCGGTTTCGAAACGGCTCTCACATTTCAAGACGTAATCAAACACGCACGTGTCGCGCCAACACAGCAGTGAGTTTTCCGCTGCAGTTCCGCACAATAATGGGTAAAATGACGTATGACGTGTAAGTGAGCACTTTTTAATGTTACTTTCGAGGGCCGTTGGCACTCCTGTCTCCGCACCAGCGCTCGTAGCGGCACTCGAAGACAACAGCTCGTTGACATTTTATTAATTTGTGAAATTACTGGAATTCAATATCTTCGCCGTTGTCGGTTCGGCGCGGTTGCGGTCGCCTCGCGGTTGTACATGCGATGGATGGTAATTTAAATTTCTGCAATTTTACATTAAAAATGAGTGCCCTTGTCGTTCCGTTCTCGGGCAGAGGAATTTCCATTTAAAAATTGAAAATGTGAGCCATAGAAACTCGCTTCGTTTAGATAGGAAATAAACAGTTCTGCGCCATGTTCCGCATATCACTAACGTGAACGGTACGCGACGTTTGGACCGCGCGCGTTAACGAGATGCGACGCGATGTCAGCGCGATAATTATTAACTATTTTTGTGGCTATTGTAATCGAAATATGTTTTTTTTTTTTTTTTTTACATATAACATGTTTTATTGAAGGCTTGCCCAGAACGTTAAAAATAAAACGTACCGAGTAGAACACAGAGCGTTAGGAAACATCGGAACATTATATAATAGTTTAGCGGGTGGAATTATATAAAATAACGTTGTTACGCGTATTTAATGTGTTTGTAGATACTAACGAGAAAGATATATGTAGAAAAAAAAAAACATGTTTCATGCAGGGGTGGTACGACACACATGTCTGAGAAATGTATTGCGTTCTTTAGTATGTTGAATCACTATATGGTCATAATATATGCAAATGATTATATATTTTACTTTATAAAAAAAAAACAAATCGTATTAATATAGGTATTCTAGCATAGATTCAAAGTTAAAACTCAACAGTTACAAGTTCTACCATTTTTAAAATGATTTACCCACAACCTATCTAGTTTGCTAAAGTTTGCACAGCAAAGCCATCATCATACAACAATAGATATCGATATTTTTTTTCAGTAAGGTCATTTAACAGGGATAACAGATTGATATTAAATACACAACCTGATCGTATGCCCGTGGCCAACTATTCAAATTTCGTCCAAGTAGGATGATGTTTCATTGAAACGTCGCATAATTAGGGCATACCTTTTAATATTTAAGGCCATGAAAAATAATAATTATGTCGCGATTTATTTTTTTAAAGTTATCATTGAAAGAAATTTTGGATGAATATTTTAATTTTATATACAACTATTCAATTAATGCATATAATTATTTTTGTACTGTGCATGTTGAGACAGGCAAACTTAACAGGTCAGGTTTATAATTAGTTACAAAAAAGTATTGTTTGGGACATATATTTATGCTTGAACGAAACTAATGTACTGTGCCTTCCACCTCCCCTCCCTTCCTCACAAGCCACCGAGTCAGTCGATCGGCGACCCTGAAGCGGTGCGGTAACGAGTGAAATAAGTATAATATTAACGTGAGACGTCGTGTCTAATCCAGTGCAATCTGAAGGACTCAGGACCCTGAACGGAGATTGTGATACAAAACCTAAAGTGCCAGAAGATCGGGATTATCGTGAGTGGAACCTCCTTCCGAATATCCTGTTTCTTCCGGCATCTATGCTTTTACGCAACAAGTATAATATAAAGTATTGATGAGTCAATCACTGACATCTTTGTGTCGCACTCGCTATCAGTGATTGCATATCTGAGAATATCATGTTTCGTGATTCAATTTTATTTTTTATAATAATTCTATTGATTTTCTGATGCCGCCGTTTAAATCAATATCACTTGAATCAGCGCCATCTACCGGATTTTATGTAATTTGTTTAGCGCCATCTATTGGAATCTGATTTCGCTGGTAATGTTTATGCTCGTTTGTTGGTAACTTTATGGATATGCGTATGTATGTGCAATAATTTTCTACTAATCAAGTTTCAATAATATAAATAAATACGCCCAGAGTTATGTTTTATTTATTTATTTCGTGTATTGTGATATCAGAAACTGTGATCACAGTCACAGTTTTCAATCACTGATATTATCGAATACGAATCGCAATCACACCATTGAGTCGAGAGTAGCATTTTTTCTCATCACTAATATAAAGTAAAAAATGAAATACAGATCTTTTGATGTATTTTACAATGGATGGATATAAATAAAACAATGTTATAACTCTGCTTGAGTTTATTAGCACAACGATCGATAGGCGTTCACCTGTCGATGAGAGTTACTGTTTCTTTCGAAACTCGAGTTGTGCTAATAAACTCAAGTAGGGTTATAACATTGTTTTATTTATATCCATCCATTATTATGAAAGTCTACAAAGTTAACGTCGATTCTATCGATAGTATTTTACAATGTTTACTTTGTGCAATAAGTGTATAAGATTATTGGAATATTAATTTAAATTTAATTAATTTGTTTTTTGAAGTAAACGTGTATTATAAGAGAAAATAATGTACGTATTTAAACCATGGTACATATTCGTTGACATAACACACAGCAAATTTGTGAAATAGTGACAATACAACACGTCGTGCTTTTACCGCTTCGATATTAGCAGCATAACTTAAGTCCACGCCGCTGGTGGGTACATAGGGATGAAAAACAAAGCTTGTGTCTTGTGTACATGCAGCGGGCGGGCGGGCGGGCATTACACGCAGAACGATTGCCGCCGCGTCCGCCGAGTGCCGAGCGCCGAGCGCGGAGCAATCCGACTTGCGAATGACTGTCGCCCGGTGTTTGGAGAGCCGCGCAAACATTTGCCCGCAATAAAGGGGCGAAATATAAACTCCCAGCGGAACTGTATTAAGTTGTAACAAAAATATGTAATGGAAACGTCCCGCTTGTTTGTCGAGCACTTCCCGCGCCGAGACGGAGCCGCCCGACTTTATATTAGCCAAATGGAAAGTGCTCGACTTGTGCCATGCAAATTGCGCGGGAATCCGGAGGCGGCCGCGCGCGTCTTTTGTCGCTCGGACGCTATTCGGCCGATGGGCTCAAAATCACGAACCGTGAGTCAATCACTGATATCTTTGAGTCACGCTCACTGTCAGTGATTGAATATTTAGAAATATCGTGATTCGTGATTCCTTTTTTATTTTATTTAATGTGCAAATGAAATGAAAATATCAAAAAATTACGTTATAGTTCGTGATATGCGCCATCTAGTAGGTTCTGTCAAAACGTTATACGCATTTTACCCGAAAAATAAAACTCACATTTTTAAGGGTTTTCATTATCTTATAATAAGATATATAACACACTTAAATCCTGATTTGATAGTAATTTACTTTCTTTAAAATCCGAAAAAACCTATTACATTCCCTTTTCAATCAAAAGTCTTAAAACACCGCCCCATATAAAAATTACTATCCATAACGACAATTGTAATAAAATTACCTGTAACGACTCATGTACAAACTTAAGCCCAAAAAGAGAAATCAAATATCTCGGTATCAACATTTAAAATGGCAGTCACATTAGCGAATTAGTGAAAAGAATAAGAAAATGTATTTATATATTCATAAGATTAAGAAACATTTTAAGTATAAATAATTTTAAAAAGGTATATTTTGCCATTGTTCACTCACTACTCCAGTATGGAATAATTGGGTGGGGAGGAGCAAACAATAATATAATGAACTCGGTAAAAACAATACAGAGAACAATCATCAAAGTAATACTTGAAAAAATATCAACTTTTTCAACACAAACACTTTTTTCAAAATTCCCAGTTTCAAAATAGAAAACATTTACAAAAAAAATCTCAATTAATTAATTAATTAAAGAAAATAACACTGCAAAATTTGAAACGAGCATTAAGGTTTAAAAATAACTTTAAAATCCCTAAATGTAACACCAAACAATATCAGCAAAATTTTATATACTTAGGAATAAAAAATTTCAATTGTCTCCCTACACAAATTAAAGAAATAAAAGAATTTAGAAAGAAATTAAATTAACACTTCAGAAGCACACAAATAGACAAAAAATAAAATATAAAATATTATATAAAATTATAATAGTGTAACTCCCTCTCCAAGCACAAGAGCTAGTCTCTTTTTTGAAGAGGTAAGCGAAAAAAAAACTATGTAATTTTAATAATGTAAAATACTCAATTCGTGTTATAAAAAAATTGTAAAAATGTCAATAAATAAAAAAATATTAATTATACATGCTAGAATCTGTTTTGTACATAAATATAAGTAAATACGCTCAAAATTATGTTTTTTAAAAATTTATTTCGTGTATTGTGATATCGTGCGGCGCACGCGTATTAGTAACGAAACTGTGATCACAGTCACAGTTTTAAATCACTGGTATTATCCATTATCAAACACAATCACGCCAGTGAGTCAAGATTAGCATTTTTTCTCTTCACTAATATTCTCTGTTGTCGCGCGAGTACCACCTACCTACGTGCCTGACACTGCGCGAGGCGAAATTTAGGTGACATTCGGGGGTAGCTGGTTGTTGATTTAACTTTTATTAAATGAATACGGCAGACGCTTGTTAAAATTGTACATAATATGTATGTAATTCCGCTCGCCACACAATCTTATAAATAAAACTCTTCTTAAATATAAATTAAATGTATTAATTAGAAAGATACACATATAAAATCAATTTTATCGAAAAATATTGTTGTTGCGCTACCGGGATTCGAACCTGGATCTCTTTCCTAACCGGGGAAGGTGCATTATCTAATTATGCTACAGCGACAATATTTTTAGTGACAATTTTCGAACCTGTATGTTACCTTTTTGATATTAATACATTTAATCGTTCCATTATTTGAAAGAGCCATCTACCTTATTTTTACAGAATCTCAAATACCTTTGAGTAATCTGATAGCAGACGCCAGAATTATCAATTCATTTTTATTAAATTTTGGACACACTGATACAACTTTATTATTAGGAGAACACATTCTTATTGTGAAGTTGTAATTATTCAGAACAGACGGTCTGTGATATTTTAAATATGAATTAAATATATCAATTAGAAAGATACACGTATAAAATCAATTTTATCGAAAAATATTATTGTTGCTATCGGGTTTCGAACCTGAATCTCTTTCCAAACCAGGAAAGGTGCAATTTCCAACTATGCTACAGCGACAGTACTTTTGACGATAAATTTTCGAACCTACATGTTGCACTTTTTCAAATTGATACATCTATCGTTCCATTATTACGATAGATGTATATTAATTCGAAACGAACCTAGTGAAATAAACGGTTCATCTTCACAAATTAACAAATACCAATTTGAAACGGTAAGAAACATAATTATGTATAGAGAAAATATTCGTTAATTAATTTAATAACCAATTGATTATTTGATGAATATTTTCACTTAATTAACGCACGTTAATAAATAAACATTTGCGAGAAAAAGTTTGCGTGATGAAATGTGTTGCAACAGGTGACATTAATTAATAAAATGTGTTTAACAACAGCTCGATATTTTTCACAAATTTTAATTGTGCCGAAAAAAATGGCACACGATTTCGTTAAATTTCACGTGCAATTTTCAACCCAGTGACGAATAAAAATATTTGTATAACACTCGGTCCGACACCTCTCCTTCTCTTTGGTTTGCAAACAGACGTCGACAAGTGTTATTTAAAAATATTTTAAAGTTTTAGGTGAAGCAATATTTCGTTACGTAGGTAGGGTACTTGTGGCGTAGATTTCCCAATAGCCGGGGAAGACGGAGCCTCTTAGAATCCGCCTAAGAAAATATATACTCATTGTCACAGGTATTTTTAAAAATGGTATTTCATAATGTGTTTCGCAACTAAATTAATTATTTTTGTGATCGGGTATTGTTGCATTTTTAAGTCACTACATACTGCCGCAGAATTGGGACGAAAGTAGACTGAATTCAGTGAAAACGGAACAAATCCAGTGGCGGATTTATAAAGTCGCGCAAGTTGCAATATTAATGTGAGAGACAATGTTCGCTCTAAGCTGTGCGAGTGTGCGCGCGCGCGCATATGACAGCGCACACAAAAAATATAGCTCCCAAACAAATTTAAACAAAGCTCTATAGGTTTATAGGACCATGTTTTTCTTAATATGTTATACATACCAGTAAAATATTTTTTAACCTACACTCTGATCTAAAAATTAAAGAGAATATTATTAGTTAGTTAGTTTAACCTAAAAAGTCGTATCTATATCAATGATGCTGTTTGTGTTGTAATTTTATCATTTTGGGGCCCTCTAAAAGCCGCAACAATTCGACGAGATTATACATGTGGATTAAGCGAGAATTATGTATCAGAAGAGAATGGCGTTCTATCCTTTCTAACTGCCCCCGTAGAAAAACGGGGTGATGGTAAGTAAGCTCGGGCTCTACATATTACTATGTTTACTTTTATATCGAATTTTCGACTTTATATGTATTCTTTCTATTTTAGTGAGACATTTATTATTTTTTAAGGAGATCACATTATTATTGGAAAGTTGCAATTTTACAGAACATAGGTCTGTGATATTTTTAATACAAATTAAATGTATTAATTAGAAAGATATACATATAGAATCAATTTATAGAAAAAAATATTGTCGTTGTTACCGAACCCGAAGATAGGATAAGAAGAGATCCAGGTTCGAATCCCGGTAGCAACATCAATATTTTTTCTATAAATTGATTTCATATGTATATCTTTCTAATGAATACATTTAATTTATATTAAAGACATCTCATTAATTCACGTTAAAAGCAATCACCTTTTTATTTGCAATGAATTTCAAAAATCTTCAAGTATCTACCTAATACACGCTAGATGGTTCATTTAATTTGTTTTAATTGTCAAAGAACTACAATTAGGTACAACTTAACAACGAAATTGAAAGACGGATGATTCTCAAAAATAAAAAAAGTACCTACCATGATTTAAACTCTATTTATCGAGATTTTATCACGCCGAAAATCCTTTGAAATTTTGACGTCTGGCATCCCTCGCCGCCTACCGATTGCGTGTACTAATTTCAGCGCGCGTGTCCGCCGCGCCGGGGGACAATCGGGATAATAATCGCAATAACGCGCGCAAACAACGCGTCCACGGGAATGTATTGCAATAATAATAATTATTATTATTGTTGTTACTAAGCGGAATAATTTATTCAGCTGTCATGCGCAGTGGGCGCGATATATGAACCGCCTGATAATGGCCGTGACAAGCGGCGCTCGGATTTGGGAGATCGCGCGAATGGGCGGGAAGCGTGACATGTCAGAAACAATATGGAAGCACGAAATAATAGAAATTAAATTTATTTGTTTATCGCGTGATTGAAAATACGCGTGGTTTAATTTCATTGGACGAATTTGTAATGTAAATAATTTTGTCGCTTTCAAATAATATGAGGGAAAAATATAAAATTACTCGTATGTTTTTGGGATTCGTTGCAATATATAAAGTTGATAGCTATTAAAAAATGGAGTAATATGTGTGTCATTTATAGAAGTACTTCGTAAAATTCGTAATCTTAAATGGTTAACATAGCGTGATTGGTAATGCACTTCTCCGGCGTGGAAAAGTTATGTTTGGAATTGATTACCATCGGGTTCATATCCATGTTTAGTAAAAAATAAGGGAAATCATCCAAAGGATTTACTGATGTATTATAATTAAAACTACTCATAACCTCGTCGTAACTAAGAAAACATAGTAAATATTTAAACATTACAAAATGTTTTCACGGCCGTTCAGAATCTTTTGTGTATATTATTCTGGGCTAATCTGCCGTGTGTCTAACCTTTCTGCAATGTTCATCATCAGCCCTCATGTTACAAAATTAGATCGATGACAAAGTAATGTACGCCAAACACACATATTTTTATAACGTAAGCCTTGCTAACAAGCAAATTAATCATCACGCCGTTTCCCCGCGAGGGTAGGCAGAGAGGATAGAGCGCCACACTCTTCTGTACTGATACACAATTCTCGCCTCATCCACATTCATACATCTTTTCATACAAGCTCGTCGATTATTGAGACTTCTAACGAAACCATCCTCCAGTATCTGGATTACCTGATTCTCTCTTCATTCATCCGTTGGTCATTTGATAAGACACGTGTCAATAATTTAAATGCGTAATCATCGGCGTGACGCCAAAAAAACCGTGGGATATATTTCAGGAAAACAAAGAAGTCTTGCAAATATGACTATATGTATTGTTATGAATCTGAATAAAAACAGAGTATTCTGCAGGCGGGGGAAGCCATTCTCGATTTTGCCGCCGCAGTGTGCCTATATTGAACATCTTTTGTGCTTCATTTCTTTCGACCTCATGATGATAGAAGCTGAGATCGGCGAAACACCCTTGTCTACATTCAAATGAATCAACATACTCTTGCATATTACTGAACCTGGCTAGGTTTGCTACTTTTCAAGTGTTTAAAAATAATTTAATTTAATACAATTCCAGAAGGTTGGTTTACCTTCCAACAATTATTTGTACATTTGAAAATATGTTCATTATTGACGGGGCTTTGTTGGTAATATTGTAAATATGGATCGCTGCCTGTAATTCAGAACGACGTTGTTGCTGACCAGGGACGCGTGGCTATTTATTATGACTGGTGTCGGTAAACAATCTAGCTTCAGGGAGTAATCCGAGAATTATGGCGCCCGTTGTATCCGGTGGAGGGTTTTGTTGTTTAGGTGGACCAAACTCGACGTGGGTAGATAGGCAGGTGTGTGAGGTAGGTTTCAGACTGATCGGTGTCCATGAAACAATCACCTTTTATTAGAAACATTAAAAAAAAATCTGGTATTTATATAGAACAACAAGGTATACTCAAACAGAAATATTGAGTATAAAATTATTGATACCAATTAAATGTATTAATTACAAGATATATAGATATATTATATCTTTCTAATTAATACATTTAATTTGTATTAAAAAATATATCACAGACCGTCTGTTCTGAATAATTACAACATCACAATAAGAATGTGTTAACCTTAATAGAATTATTATTTAATTTATTTTATTATTTAAATTAAATTTTTTAATTATTTTTCGATTTCTTCGACTCATCGCTCATGATGCGATTTTTTTGCGAAATTCATTTTAGATTTCTGATTTCGGGCACTAATATAGGGTCAAATAGGGTTAATCGAAATTTAACAGCTATTCGAACTTTTGTGATTTTCAGCAAAAAAATTAAAATAACATTTTTAATTAGCCCTAAACAAAAGTTCGGCAGTTATATGAGCTCGTGTGTTAAATTTTATCACGATAGGTTTGAGTGTTTATACAGTGCTCATTTTTGTAAAGGTAGGTTGCAAATATTAAAAAAATTTAAAATCTCTTTTAATCATTGAATTTCAGATAATCTTATTTGACCAAAAAAAAAATTGCTTACAGCTGCTAGTTGAAATGGCTTTTTCACGGTATTGATAAGTAGAATTTAGTTGAGGAACAATTTATTTGAAGATCATTTCGGTTTTGGATCATACGCGATATTGCGTTTTCACAGACAGCTTCGATGTCAGTTCTTAAGGCACAACCTTGTGCAGGCTGTTTAATTTTACGATGTCAGATCTCGACACCAGGGCGTCCTTGACATCTTGTATCATTCGCAGGGCCGACCTGAGGCGGGTGCAAAGGGTGCGGCCGCACCCAGCCCCGCGCTCGTAACGGATAAATAAATAAAAATTATAATTTTGCTAATTCATTTGGTCCCTCTAAATGTTGTCATTTGTATATTCTATTGATAATGTTTGGTATAAATAAAATATGCCGGCGTATTGTGCGTGATTTGTGGTCCATTACAATATTCTGTGAACAATCTATTTTACACCCATTTATGCCAATATATTTGAGAAATAAATAAGAACATTCGGATGATATTGCATGTTTTTCATCCTTGCGTATAGATAGATATAAATTAATAAACAAGACGCCTACACACCCATTATTTGCACTCAGCTCCATCATTGTCCAAGCTTGCCCTGATCATCATCATCATCATTTTTGCCCCCTAATCCTAGAAGGGGCGTTACTACGTCAATGCAGCCAAAGCGGGGAATTGGGGTCCACGTTGTATGCCCAAAAGATCCACGCTTATCAATAATACATTTGGTATCAATACTTTTCCCATGGCTAACGTGAATATTGTTTTACATCTTCAATTCAATTTTCAGAGTTTTTCAATTTAAAGTTAAAAGTATTTTTCTTTGCATTTTTCTGTTTTTATGATTTATTTTTTCATTTATAATACTCATATATCCGTTTCCACGTCCATAAACCTTCTAGATTCACTCAGAATTTGTTTTATTTGGTCAAATTATGTCATTCTTTAAACAAATTAGATGAATCACTGAATGGTTATCACCGGGACTCGAACTGGGAACTTTCTCTTACCTGAAGAGTGAGTGAATTACTAATTATTTTTAAGGAGAATACATTCTTATCGTAAAGTTGCAATTTTTCAGAACGTAGGTCTGTGATATTTTTAATACAAATTAAATAACAACAAAAGTATTTTTTCGATAAATTGATTTTATATGTACATATATCTTTCTAATTGATATATTTAATTTGTATTTCTTACAAATTAGTAATATTTGAATATGTCCAAGAACACACAATTACTGGATTTTCACCTACACAGGCACGATTATTAATAATAGATATCTCATAGAGACGAAGCCATTTTTTATTAATGGAAAAATATTGAAGTGTGGGTAATTACAGGGCTTACAACCTGTCTTCGGTTGGCTTAAGTGATCTCTTTACACAATATAACGTTAACCATTCCACCCAATCAACCTCCATATCTATCACATTTTTGAAAATTGTATATATGTGGAAACACTTCGAGTACCACTACACTATCGCCATCTATGGACTAAATTTGATAATTCATTTCCCTGAAATAGCATATATGTCACAATGAGAATCTAATTTTTTTTAAATTATTTAAAGCAATATTCTTTATCTGTAAAATGTTTTTAACACATTATACTAGAATACGCTAACTTCTTACCAATTAGCAATATTTGAATATGTCCAAGAACACAAAATTACTGGTTTTTCACCTACAAAGGCACTGTTATTAAACAAATAATAGATATCTCATAGAGATATCCGAAGACAGGTTGTAAGTCCTATAATTACCCATACTTCCATATTTTTCCATTAATAAAAAATAGCTTCATCTCTATGAGATATCTATTATTTGTTTAATTACTAATTACACTATATTAATTATTTTCATGAATTTTTGTATGTTATTTCTATTTCAGTATGATATATGATATGTGTATCTTTCTAAGTGATTCATCTAATTTATTTTATTAATCAAAGAACTATGTTTTATCGTTGTAATTTCACGATATAAATAAATATGTATGTTTTCATTAAAATATAATTCATTCATTTCTTATACCATATATGTCTGATATACCCTTCCATCAGGCCCGTGCAGTCAGTACATGTAAATAGCGAAATTAAATATTTAGGAGGTTTTGATGATTTTATGCAGTGTCGTTTATTTAGTCAGGGATAGAAAAAGAAGAGTATATACAATAGCGAAACGTGAAGTCTAAAGAGCAGAGCGAGTCGGTCGTCTCAGTCTCGATCTCGCCGGTCTCAGCGGGCTCACTGGGATGTGCGACGGAAAAGTCTGCACCCCGGATGTAGTAGGTGTCGCTCGTGTCTTATTAAAATCTGACTAATTATTGCGAGATACATATTTCATTTCGCATACATATTTTTGTTCTACCTTCCATCCCCAAATCTGCGCATTACGCTCAAAGATCACATTCGTACAGCCTCTGCAACAGTACAGTGCCAACGGAGCCTGTTAAAATATGACGGATGCGATTACAATAGAGTGCTAAGCTAAATCTTAGTTCGGTGGCTCCCTTCCTCGCCTGGACTCGCGCCCTCCCCTGCCGTAGGGGAAGTAATAATGGGTAACATAGCGAACAATTTGTCGCTCCCCGCGGGGGGGCATTGTTCGCGAATCAAGTGAACAGTCCCCGACAACAGTTCATATCGGGTGCTTCATATTTGTCATTAACAAATAAACTGCGTTGACAGAATCCTAGCACGATATTTATACAGAATTGCCTCACGCGAACATTTAGGTATTACTTTCGGTAATTGTTTCCATCGGCCATTCTTCAAGTAATATATTTACGTTATATACCGGATGATACATAACATGACAAATGATAAAAAAATGTAGTCGATCATGTTGAAGTTGAAACTGTATGTACCTAATCTCAAGATGATGTCAGAGATTAAGCATTTTAACAAAAGTCACGCAATTATTTCGATCAATTGAAATATATTGTGATTCCGAAAATACATACGTATAATTCGAGCGGAAAGATTATTTTTTATTATATAATTTAGGGTCTGAATCGATAGAATAATAATGGGCCAATTTCGCAAACGTTTATTTAGAAGTATTATAAAAATTTAACATGATTTTGCAAAAATATCATTAATTAATATTTTCAGTAACGGTGCTGAATTTTTACGCACTCCTTAAACATTTTCGACTCGTAAATTAGTCAGGTATCCAACCATAAAATTTTGTGGACTAGTTCAGTACACCCTGTATATGTGTTGTGTTAGCACTTTCCTACTTCCACGTACTGTATTTAAATTGTACAGATTGTGACTTTTCGTTTAAGAACACAGAATCGAGAAAATAAAAATAAACAATTCAATTTATAAATACTTTGTTTAAACCACTATTATTTATTGATAAATCAACATGTTTCGATACCTATGGTATCTTCTTCAGGAAACAATGAAGACTAAAATTAAAAATACAAGTATAGATAAAAACAAAGCTATAAAGTATAAGTGGTGGGTAACTAAGTAGGAACTAATATGAAAATAAATTTAAAAGGATTTGATTATTTATAATATTTAGCTTGCTATTAACACTTTTTCTTATTTATAAAATCTCAAATTTATCAAACTGTATAAACCTTTAGTATTTGTATGTATAATTTCTAAACCTTTGTTAATGTCAAAAGAATGGTTTGTTTTTCGAAAAGGTGATTGGCGAATTCAGAATAGTGCTCCTTAATTATAATATCAAATTTTTTGCAAGTTTTACTTATATAAAAATGATTGCTAATATTGAAATAATATTATTAATTATCAATTCCTTACTGTCAAAATTAAACATTTTCAAATTTGTATCAGAGCGCTGTTACGAAATCTTTGATATTTATTTTATAGTTAAAAATAACACGATAAACTGAAATTCAATTCCTAATCATAAATTTGACGAAACTTGATAGTTTTTTTTTAAATAATATATCGTACAACATACGTAACATTCCTAACTACTCGGCTAACTTCGGTATATAAACAAACGTGTATTGAATTGAAAGTTGATATTAAAAATAACACAGTTAATTGAAATAATATTCAGGTTTCCACTATTAGATCAAAGATTCCTAATTAAAATGTTGACAATCGACAGGTTCAAGTTCACAGGTGCTCGGTGCTCAAGTGGCCGTGTCGGAGGGAGTCGCATCACCAGTTCTCGTAACGATATATTGACTGTTGACCACCTACCCCTGCGCTACGCGACTACCATCCCCCGGACACTGCGTTCCCGATCTTTTCTGCCCTGCCCGTCAATGGGGAACTTTTAAGGGTCGTATCTCCATAATTGAACTTTGGTTCACTTAGATCTTTACGAAATACGGATGTTTTTTAGTTAATAAGTTTTTGCTTCGTTGACAGCTTAGTTGTATTTAAAAAATGAAAGGAGTGCGTGTGGTAGATCACTTTTGCATGCATAATGCATCAATATAACTGCTTTCGTAGACAAATATTCCCGTAGTTATTTCAAGTTCGTTAATCAACAAGATCCGGAATGTTTCAAAATAGGGTAAGTTCAAAAACTTTATAAATTCGTAACTCCGTTAATATTAGCTATAGAGAAAAAAATTAAAAAACACTTTTATATATTATATAATATCTCTACCAGTGTACTGGAGTAATTTTTAAAAAAAGTAACTCGTTTTGCATCTAATGTGTATACACAAAATATTACATTTAAAAAAATTGGCAGATTGACGTCCGTATTAATTAATTGATTAATTATAGTGTATTCTGATAAAGATCATTAAAATATAATGTTATTATTGATTATAGCTCATAACACTCGTCAAAACCTTTTTAGTCTCGTTAAAAAGGTCAACATCTGACATAATAAGTAATGAATTATTAATTCGGTGATGACCTTACAAAGATCTAATGGACATGTCAGTTGGCGGCGCACAATGACACGACCAAGCGACATGAATTTGTTAGTTAGCAATTCATTATGTATTTGTATTGCTTTTTGCAAATAGTTACAATAAAGAATATTAAATACATGTACTTTTTAAAACAAATTAAATATAAATAGAATGATTTTTTTTCTTACGGATATGTTCTTACAAAATATCAAGACAATTACAACAATATACTAAAAAAAATATCTCTTTTTCAAAAGAAAATTAGGCAAATTCTTATGTGTCTTCACATGTTTGAAACAAACTAATAATTACTACTATTTTATTTATATAAATAAACGATTAAACTCTTTTAAATAATATCGTCCGGCGTGTTATTTATTTGAATAATGTGAATTATATTATTCAATAAAATTAGGCGTATATGTGGCAGATCCATTTATGATGAATGAAGAAATAAGGAAAGAATGTAAAGCTGATGTTAGTATAGTGAGTAAAATTAAGAAAAGATCACTTAGGTGGTTTAGTTATATGGAACGGATGAATGAGGAGAGAATGGCAAGAAAGATATATGACGCAAGTGTTGATGGCACCAGAAGTAGAGGACGTCCGCGGAAGCGGTTCTGTTAGAAGCCTCAATAGTCGTCGAGCTTGTACGAGTTGATGTATGAATGTGGATGAGGCGAGAATCATGTGTCAGGATAGAATAGTGTGACACTCTATCCTCTCTGCCTACCCCCGAAACGGCGTAATGTATGTAAGTAAGTAAGGAATAACCGCTATAGTGAAAGAACATAAATACCCTAAATACATAAGAAACTTCAAAAATGTTCAGATACCTATAGTAAAATAGGTACTAATAATAAATGTTATACAATTTAATTACATAATATTTAGTAATAAGTACTATTATATTCAATTTAAGTGTATACTGTGTTAAATTTAAAAAAAACCCTGCTGGCATCTTTACACAAATATTATAAGTACTTTAAAGCTACTTATTTAAATATTTACTTACTTACCATCACGCCGTTTCCACGCGGGGGTAGGCAGAGAGGATAGAGCGCCACAGTCTTCTGCTCTGATACACAATTCTCGCCTCATCCACATTCATACATATTCTCATACAAGCTCGACGTTTATTGAGGCTTCTCACAAGACCATTCTCCAGGATCTGGTTTATCTGGTCAAGCCGAGTCTTCTACGGACATCATTTACGTCTGGTGCCATCAACACTTGCGTCATATATCTTTCTTACCATTCTCGCATCATCGCAAACCACCTGAGTGATCTTTTTTTAATTTTACTCACTGTACTAACATCAGCTTTGCATTCTTTCCTTATTTATTAATTCTTTACTCTGTCATAAATGGATCTGCTAAATATACGCCTAAGTGATCTCATTTCCACTGCATTCAGTCTACTTTCGTTCCTGTTCTGCCAGCTCCGGGCCTCCTGCTACCGCCAGTCTTGCCTCAGTTGACAAGTTCCCATTAGCTATATAATTCCGTTCAAAGCGCCGTTCCCTGCAGTCACACCCTCCATTCGATATCTTTCTGTCTTTTGAAGAATATTGTTAAAAACAGAATTATGTTTCGGTTGCATGGTTGATTAAGTTATTAAAAATGCAAACTAGAGTAACATAAATGATTTTAAAACTGCATTCCTTAAAACTCAAAAATGGTGATTTAACAATAGTCCTTAATGCATACAATTATTATCACTGCCGAGGGAAGAGTACTAAAGGGTTTGTACAATTTGCGCAATTATTCGTGTAATGATCCTTTCTCCTTTAATGAAGGACTCCAATCTTGCTGACGGATTGTGATTGGTCCACAGGATGTGTCTGATGCGGGCGCAGACTCTAGCGGGGGAGGGGGGGTGCGATCGGCATGCGGGAACAGGGTGACAAGGAAATAATTCTAATAAAATTTATACACATTATATATGTTAACGTTTTAATTATTTAAATTAATATGCAATAATAATACTGGTTTATTACTAACTATTTCGTATGATAAACAATCGATTGCAGGTACCTAATGTAAATGATTATATTGCTCTAAGAGTTGCGCCACTGCATTTAAATTACTGTCAAGTCATTGAGTTTTTTTATAATATCTGCGGAAAATGTATTTATTTTCTAAAGCTAAACACATATTTTTCAGTGTATTTAACTAAAATAATTTTAGCCACGCTACATGATGCTTACGGGACAGACTGATTATTAATTGTATAGGTTATTTTATTTTATTATTTTATTTCTGTTAACAATTAGATGACATCCCTAACATCATCATCAATATTGAGCTAATGATTTTATTATTATTATTTTTTTTTTAATTTTTAACATAGTGCATATATAAGCACTCCTATATATGCTCTAATATAAACAAGATTAAAGTATTTTCTTTTACTAAAACTCATCTTTTACACATTTGGTTAGTTTCATTTTAAATCTATTCAATTTCTCCTCCTTTCTTACGTTTTCTGACATTTCATCGCACTATACATCATCGATTTCTGAGTTTTGGCATTACTTCACTTTACTGGCTATCACTTCCTCTTTTACGATGCTCGTGCTCATGTTGATTTGCATTAATTTTTCGTGTAAATTCCGGTGATATTTTCTAATTGAGGATTTTTTAAATAAATACTATTATATTAAAATACATTTTCTACTTAAAGGTCATCAAATTCAGATTTTTCAGCATTGAACTGATCCGAGTATATCTATTTTCATTAGTATTATTCTCATAGCTTTATTTTGGACACTGACAATTGTTCCATTTCTTCTTCGTTAGACAAAAATGTATGTTATGTATGTACCTATTTGAGGACATTGTCGCTCCATCTTAGCTTGTAATATTTATTAAGTTTTATTATCTTATTTTAGTAAGGTATAACGCAAGATTTAAGTCATTGCTACTAAAAAAAAAACGCATTACATATCACAGACACATGTACTACATACCACCCATGCTTAGAATAATACGTTCTTCTGATTCGAAAAAATAATTTAAAATTTAGTTAAATAAATAAAATTATCCCTAGCAGCGAACCATGCCTCGGTCTCCCGCGTGACGAGTGGGGATACCGACCACTAATCTGCCGAGGAATCAAGCAAGAGGTAAAAATAGCATGTTAAAAATGTATCAATAATAATGCACGTATATCAAAAATATAAATCAATACATTAAATTCCAATACAAAATATACATTTAGATTGCAATTTGGCACCACAGTCTACTAAGGGAGTAGCAAAGATTGCAGATCGCTATTTTAACATATGAGCGATACCGAGATCAATTCTGGTATCAATTCCGGTATCGGTAGGTGAAGGTTAATATAAAACAAGATATAAAAGTAAGAATTTATAAAAATATTACGATATTTTCTGACGAAGTTTTCGTGACAAATTTTACCGGACGATCCACTGAACAAACTAATCTATTCTGTGTTAAAATCTATTAATTATTGATGTATTTTAATGTCAACATCGCGAATGCAAAGAGCCGCATTGTTTACAGTATCCCTGTGAGAAATCAGCTGCATCTATTCAAGGCGGATTGAGATGAGTCTCCCCCCCCCCCGCCCCGCGCACATCCTGTCTCCCGTCTGCCTGGTCCTTATTATCCTTATTATAAACACCGCCTTGCAAGCAGGCCGTTCCACAGCCATCCAACGATCGGGTCATTAACAGATTATTGAATTGCCGTTAGTTTTCACATTCTCACTGACGTATCTAAATGACGTTGAAACTTTTCCCGAAAATGAGTTTACAGAACTACACGGGAAGGATTGCGCTTGTAGAATCTTCTCAACTATTTAATCTCACGAATGTGAATATATAATCTATCAGGACATGAATAATTCATTTCGCTGAACATTAAAAGAACGACAATTTATTAATGTCGGGGTGAATATGAATAATTTAATAGAATGCTGTGTATTATACGCAAGTGATATGGTGTTAGTGACGAATATTAAACGAAATTTACTGAATTTACGATGCATGCAAGGAAAATGACCTTACCTTACAAAACCAAACAAGATTATTTCTCTCTGACTAGAATATAAAAAAAAATGTATATATATATATATATATATAACGAGATCTCTTCCATTAACGTTAAGCTGTATATATTCTTCATGACATTGGCTCAGATTAAAAGTGTATGTAGTATACATGCTGAGGACTGTCGCGAGTCGCATGTCACGTGATTAGACTTCGTTGACCTTGGAACTTACGCACTTCTGTATTTACACGGTTGTTTTCAATAATTGATGTACTCTCCTCAATTGTCCATATATGAAGTGGTTTTTATTTTTACATTTTCAGTGTTGATAATTTTTTAACTTGTTGATTCCCTAATTGTCTTTACCTTGTACATTAAAGTTATACAATAACTATCTGTTAGAGTTAACGATCTCTTCATAATCTGTAGCATTTTCAAAGTAATGGTATACGAGGAGGATGTGTTAAGTTATGTGGCAAGACTAGCATAATATAGTCTTGAAGTAGAGCTAGAAGCTGGCAAGAGAAGAACGAAAGCAGACCTAATTCATATTAGAAATGAGTTAACTAGATGTAAGATGGTCATATTAGGTGCCTCAACAATCGAAGAATATGCATAGAAAGGTATGTAAATGTAGATGGGGCGCTCTGTTCTCTATCTAAATATGTAAAGTCAGGGGTCCAATACGCGCGGCAGAATAGTTTGTAAAATTGTACACGGAAGTATTTGTAATATTTCAAATGTTTATTTAAAAAATGAACAAAACCCATCACAGGAATGATTTGATGCATGCTGGTGTTACAGATATTTTGTATTATAAATATTTATAAAATTGACATCTACATCTCCAGTTATTAGATGTCGTTTCTGATCCCATTTCCTAAAATTGTTCACACGCGTCTATTCGATCGCCCAGGTGTTCTTCGTTTAGTTCGTGCGGTATCCATTTTCCTTGTCTTCATACCTTGCCGATCTTTTAAGATGCTGTTGAACGCTCGATCATGAGTATTCGATTTTGTCCGCGATATTTTCAATAGTTGAAGTTGGATTGTTTTCGATTTCAGCAGCCAGTATGACGTCATCCACTTTAATAGGTCTTTCACATCCAGGGCTACTTTTTAAATCGAAATTTCCTAATCGAAATTCTGTGAACTATCTTTGACGACATCCAAAACGTCTCTCAGTATATCACAAATATTTTTAGTGGCACTTGTTGCTGTCTCTTTCTTCAACAAATAATATAACAACAAATTTAGAATAAATTCTTCGTTTGGTACAAATTGGTCAATAGAGTTGTTAAATTTCAGTTTTATAAATTACAATTCACCTTTGGTACGTATAGTCATCAGAATAATTTAAAACACGTCGTGTAAGGGCGGCAGTCGAAGCGCAACTAAACGGAAAAAAAACGATATTCTTTTTCGGTACACCTATTATATACCATAAAATCAAACAAACCACCTACGTATTGTGAAATTCTTAAGAAATACGAGTATATCGATCTTTGCGTTTGTTTTCCTTCAATCCAAGCCGTTCAAAGGAAATTAATTTGTATTTATAGATTGTATAGGCAGTGTATCAACTGGCAAATATACAAACGGATTTTATCCTACAGATTCGTAATCGTAGCGATTATTTTGCAATTCGTCGATAATTCTCTTTACGATTATTGAATGTGTTTAAATTGAACATTTCATCTTAGGTCACAAACCTCAGTAAGGTTGCGATCTCTCGCGTTATTCTTTTTAACTTAACATGGCACATTAGGGAATTAGTGAAAAGAATAAGAAAATGTATTTATATATTCATAAGATTAAGAAACATTTTAAGTATAAATAATTTTAAAAAGGTATATTTTGCTATTGTTCACTCACTACTCCAGTATGGAATAATTGGGTGGGGAGGAGCAACCAATAATATAACGAACTCGGTAAAAATAATACAGAGAACAATCATCAAAGTAATATTTTAAAAATTATCAACTTTTTCAACACAAACATTTTTTTCAAAATTCCCAGTTTCCAAAATAGAAAACATTTACAAAAAAATCTCAATTAATCGATTACTTAAAGAAAATAACACTGAAACATTTGAAACAAGCACATCATTAAGGTCTAAAAATAACTTTAAAATTCCTAAATGTAACACCTAATTTTTTTATATTTAGGGGTAAAAAATTTCAATAGCCTCCCTACACAAATTAAAGAAATAAAAGAATTTAGAAAGAAATTAAACACTTCAGAAGCACATAATTAGTAAATAAATAATATTATAGAACACTTCAGAAGCACACAAATAGAATAATTATAGACTACAAATGTATAACTCCCTCTCTACAAGAGCTAGTACATACATTAAAATGTCAGCCACTATTCACATACTTAAATACTAATTAAATATATTAATTATAAAGATATACATATAAAATAAATTTTATCGAAAAATATTGTTGTTCCGCTACCGGGATTCGAACCTGGCTTCGAAAATTCGAAATCTTGTATTGGAAGAATAAAATAAATTGACAAAAATACAGTCGCCTAACGTACCTTCCCCGGATTGGAAAAGAGATCCAAGTTCTAATTCCGGTAGTACAACAATAATCTTTTTCGATAAAATTGATTTTATATCTATATCTTTATAATTAATACATTTAATTAGTATTTAAAACATCACGTGTTTTGAATAATTACAACTTCGCAATAAGAATGTGTTCTCCTTAATAAAATACGAGTATATGGGATTGTCTGTATGCACAGTTTCATTCCCTTTGCATAAAAAACAGAAATAATATTTGTAATTTGGTGCTTTCTGATTGTATTTTCAGAATAAATAGTTGTAGTTGACTTTTGTGCCCTACATGTGGAGTCTCGCTGTCAAACCGAATGTCGATGAACTCATGGGTTTGCCTCATTCTACCAATCTTAATTGTGACCTCTGAATTTTTCTCCGTTTACATGGTACTGAGATTTATTTTGTACTCTCTCGCCGCCATAAAGTTGTAATAATAATATCAGCAATACTTTTTCGTCTACTATCTATAAGTAGTCACATCCGCATTATGTCACTTTCTGTCAAAATTATTTCAAAATACAATACACACTCTCCACGCATATAGAAACACCAGCAGGGCGTAAGTGATCCGCCGTGAGAACGGAATACGAAATCTTCCTTACCGGCCGCGTCTTTTCTCTCGGCCATCTTGTGTAATGAGGCGGTCAAATCCAATAATTTGGTTTTCATCAGGCACCACGATTCGGTGAGTCCCAAAGGCGGCATTGTGCGCCATTTGTACCACCTGTGGTCGCGCGAGGACTTCTCAGGCCTCGGAAGGGTGGGTGTTCATTATTCCGCCGCGGCAGGTAAGGTTTTAGCGAGGCTGCCCATGTCAACAGATGGTTGCAGACGGTGTACTAATCACCCATCTGACAAATATAAATATTATTTCAAGTTCAATATTTTTTTAATTGATTTTATTCTTCCAATACAAGATGCGACTTCTTCTATCGTCAAATAATATGCATGCAAAATCTCAAGCAATAATACTGTACTTTTTTAAAACAGAAAATATTTTCAAATTTTAGACTCCTTTTTTTATGTTTCTATTTATAATATATACCTACATACATTTTTTTTTTTTTATAAAATCTAATTATTTTTAAATGCTAGGCATTTTCCCTAGATCAGGCCTAGCCTAAGTGGGAATTTGCCATAATAATATTATTATTAACAAAATATATGTACAAAAAATAATATAATAATAATAATTGGGTAAAATGTTTATTATTAATTTTGTTCTAGTATTCATACACATGCATTAAAAAAATATACTGTTCAATGTAGAAAGAAATAGTTTGAAATTATTTTATTTATGATATTTTAAAATTTTGTACTTTGTGTGGTACCTAATAGGTATGTACTATTTTTTTATTTCATTTTTTAGGTAGATACGGTGTTGGTACCAAATTCACAAAGATGCTCTTTATACATCCTACCTTTCGGGACGTGAATGGACGGATATTTTTAATTTTCGAAATGTGAATTTCTAAAAAGTGTCAGAACATGTGACATTTATTAGTATTGAATATGTGTGTAACGAGTATGACCTATTTTTGTCACTCTTTCGACACATATTTTTCAGAGATTATTCTAGTACGATATTTTTGGGAAAGGGAGAAGGCGCGAGCTAAGGTGCTACGCGTTAATATAATTATTTTCTTTGATATCAATTACAAGTATCTACACGTTTTATTTCAATTACAATTTAGAAAGTATTTTTTTACAACAGTCTCATGTGTTAACGTATTTATTTAGAAAACGGGTCAACTTATAGGTACCTATAATAGAAATTGTGAATAACAAAACAAATTGAAAGTATTTAGTAATGACTGGGGATATTATTTTTATTTCGAAGCGAGAACGAATTCCCATAGTAAACAGCCGGCACCAGCAGATCAAAATGAGCCCCCGCGACGGCCATCTCCGGGGGCCTACCACAGTTGACTGCGCCATCCACCGGAGTCCTGAATAATGATCGGGCATGGGAGAGTTACTGAAGAACTCACGGGGTAAAGAAACAGCCCCTATGTTCTAAAGACCCGGTCGGCACGGCACACCCAGTCACGCGTCACTTGACGAATTGTTCTAGAAAGCCTTGCCAAAACACTAGTATTTGTGTACTGGTAAGAATGCCGTGGTGATTTGCGCATATCACATTTTATGGCGCTCCGCTTTACGACGCTTCGCTAATACGGTACTTTTAAATTTTTATTAATAATTATTATTTTCGGCATTTCTTGATTCTTTGATGCGCATGATGTGCGCGTTAATCCTGCGCAATTGTTCGGCTTGTGAAATTTTGCGCACCTCGTGTCTCATGTGCCTATATTCAAATTTAACATATAAATAATAGTGTTAATGGCATGGCTATATGGCCTGGAAGTAAAAAAAGGCTGTTATTCACATTCAACATTTGTAGCAGTGGCGTAACCATGCCAATGCATCACATTGGGGACCACGTAAGATAACGGCCAAAAAAATTCGTGCCCCGCAATCCATTTGGCAATGATATTTTTACTAGTATCCGATACTTTTCGTTAATATATTAGTAATCCATAGAAAGAAATGGAATTATAAAATAAAATAAAACGTTCTCACGTATATTATGTATAGTGTACATTAACAGTACCTCGCTAATATGTCAGCACATGTCACATGTCAAAGTGAAGCAATTATTATTCTTATTATCTAAGAACACGTATGTTATTTTTACATGAAAGTGCGAATATTATATGATACATTGTAGGTAGCTACTTGGATAAACCATGCAGTACTTGTGATATCTCGATACTGTCCTTTTGTGTGCGGGATTGTGTCGTCAGAATAATATCCGAGTTCGTGCTAACAATAGTATCTATTCCAAATGCTTCTATACATGACAATATTTGATTTCACGGTTCGGAGCTAAGAGAGCGCGCCCACCGCGGCCCGCGACGGTCATCTCGTCCGGTCGTACCAACCTCACGCCCGTTTACGTATTCATCACCGTAGATATATCACAGTACTAATATTAGTATATTTTATATACAATATTTATTTAGGAGCCTCTTTTTTCCATTCTGCGTATTGGGGTCCAAGAAGATTTAATTTACATACTTATTATCACGCCCTTTCCCCTCGGATAGAGCGCCTATCCTGAGACACAATTTTTGTCTCATCCACATTTAGGTATGCATGCTTGTCGATTGTTGATGCATCTAACGGAACAATATTTCAATACCTGGTGACCGGTCATGCCAAATCTGGTGCCGTCAACCTCCTGGAGATCACACTACTCCCATCACAATGTTTCCAGTACCATCAACGCGGTATATACCTCTCTTCATTCAGGCGTAAAGATTTAGGTTTACGATTACCAATTTTTTAATAACTGGTTTAGTTATAATGATACGATGTATGACAAATTAGAAATCAAATAGAAATTTTAATGTTTAATTTAATAATATTTTTATTTTTATTGTTTAATTTTGTTAATTATACAGTAAATTAATTGTGAAATATTGTAACTTCAACACAAACATCCTGTATTACTGGGCTATTTGGACGACGTTTTGAATTCTATTACAAAGTCCATCATCAAAAGTAGTGTCGTTTTTGTTATTGTTTCTGATGAACCCTTGAATAGACTAGTTACCCACGTGTCTGATGGCAGAAAACTATTCTCTTCAAAACTGCCTTTTAAATCCTGAGAACTCAATCGATATGTTATCATTTATAATCAGGTTCATTTTTTCCTAAGTATCGTGGAAACAATAAAAATGTTTTTTTATTGATAATAATCAATAAGTATTGAAAAAATAGTACCCTTATAAGATATTTGATTTGATAGCTTTAGCATTGTCGTCACAAAAACTCCCAGACTTTGCAAGATTGCTCACTGAGACAGTCCTAATTGACAGAGATCTCACCCCGAGACCCCGAAGCTTGTGCGCCCCCCTGGGCCGGGGCCCTGGGGCCCGCAGGAGCGCCCTGCGGGCCCCGACACGCTTCGCCGATTACTCGCGCCGGGGGCTGGGAATGTTAAGTATTAAGGGGTGGTAAATTATTACAGTCCTAATACAAATTAAATGAATCAACAAAAAAGATATACAGAAAAAATCTATTTCTCGAAAAAATATTTTGTTGTTCGGGATTCGGACCTGGTGCATTTACCATTTCGCTATTGCAATCGAATATATTTTCGATAAATTTTGAACTTATAATCTTTCCAATTGATCTATTATTCCATTTATAAATTATAAAATCAAACATCTTCACGTTGTAGTGATTCTCAAATACCTTTAATCTTTTCATAACAAAAATGTGTTCTTATAAAATATAGTATGTATTGACAAAACTAGTAGAGGACCCTGTTTTTAAGGCAGTGAAAAATCTTGTAGTTGCGTTCATAAATGGGAATGAAGCGTGGAACCGGACTAACAATGTCAAGAGGACCCGGAGTCCTATGTTGGAGGAGAACCGTAGGGAGACCGAGAGGCGTCGAGGCAAAGGGGGAGGCCCGGGTCCAACTATGGAAAAATAAGTTTTTGATGGCCAAACCACCAAAGTGTTTATATTATTATTAATTAACCTTGAGAGGCTTATCTCTCATTAAATGTAGAAATGTTAAATATTATTTTCTAAAATCGGTTCAATGATACGACGGATACCGATAAATAATTTATTATCATATGATTTTTCGTGTTTACTTTATATATTATTTTGCCAATATGTCGCCAGGCGACGTCGCAGTTAGCTATTTCTATGGAAGGTTCACACGTGTGTCGCGACATCACCGGAATTACGTATTTGATTAATTGAATATGTGTGATTAGATCTTCATTATTAAGGAGAACATATTCTTATTGTGAAGTTGTAATTATTCAGAACAGACGGTCTGTGATATTTTTAACAATACTGATTAAATGTATTTATTAGAAAGATATACATATATAATCAATTTTATCGAAAAATGCTACCGGGATGTAGATGGCTTTCAAATAATGGAACGACAGATGTATTAATTTGAAATGTGTAACATACAGGTTCGAAAATTTGTCGTCTAAAGTACTAAAGTCTGCTGTAACATAGTCGGCTAATGCACCTTCCCCGGATTGGAAAGAGATCCAGGTTCGAATCCCGGTAACAACAACAGTATATTTTTCGATAAAATTGATTTTACATGTATATCTTTCTAATTAATATATTTAATTAGTGATTAGATCATTGTTTGGGTTAATCGTTTAAGTCAAGTAGTTCTATGGTAAACCACTTATCTTATTCAACATTGTAAATATTGTATTTAAGAAATATCCCAACCTAAAGACTAAAGTTAATTGAGAAATAATAAACGATGACCTTAAATATAGGTACTACTTTAATACTTCGAAGATGTACCACCAGGGTTGAGCGCAGCGCGTGCGTCCCCGCTTACAGATTGGTGGTTGAAAGAGCGACCCCCAGAGAAGCGGTGAAATATTTAAAATAAACATCCCCGAGGAAAAATCTGACACCTCCGTCAACAGGAATCAATGCACTAATCGGATTTAAACCCAGTCTGCGGTGCATTACCTGTGTTATTTTACCTGTGCTAGGTAGAATGGCACGTTTCAGAATTTATCGCGCGGTGGGGTGGGAATTCTTTCCTTGCATTTTTTTAATATTATTTTGTTGGCAACCACAAATATTAATATTTTAATTCAGTAAAAATTAGTATTCAAAATAATTATAATTATAATTATAATTATAAGTAATTATAAGAGATCCCACATACTTATGTAAGTCCTTATACGATTCCGCAACGAAATGTAATAAAATAATTAAATAAATATTTTAAAATTAAAGTAGACTTCGAATTTGTTACAATAATTTTGAATGTGGAATATCGTTGATCGACACAATAAATGAGTAGGTTCTTGCATAAGTTTTAATTAGAACGGAAGAAAAATTTACTGTTTTTATTGATTTTTTAAGGTGATAGTTTATCGAATCTCGAAGGTTGTACGCTTCAGTTGGTTATTTTGCTTTCCGTATGATATACGATAGACGAATAATGAACAAATCCCGCCCCGCAGTATTTCTGTACCATCCTTTATATGCGATTTGAAAGGAAAGTTTTATCCGTATATACCCCCACACCCACCTTAAGATTCCCGATAAATCATTTCAAAATCTTTGTTTCATTATTATTATTAGTAGTAATGTGTAAAATTATTAATCTCATTACACCTTATCTGAACGTAAATGGGTAGCAATCAACTTTCAGGAATTTATACACAAACAAAATAACACTCCCAGGCATTCGTAATTTAAATTGTACATTTAAACTTTCAAAAATATAAATGTCATCCACCGTCAGCGCGGACAATGCGCCGTTATTTTCTGTATTTACAGAGCTTTACTTAAAATAACAACGGGGTGCAGGCAACGCTGCACCCTGATGAATTGGGATTAAAGGTGTCTTGAACAAATATTATTTCAACATATAACTTGCTGACTACATGTCAGCCAACGGTAGGGTGTCGTCGTTGTGATCGACGATTTCCAAACTTCAATGTTAAAATCACGCTAAATTGTTTTGCATCCGGGGAAACGTCAAACGTCCGATTAATCGGCCGCCATTTTGTATATTTTCCCACGCTCGCGGCGGAGTTTTCGCGCGCTCTCCAGGTTAGCGAGGAAACTCACCTCCGCCGAAGTTAGACTGTTAATAGAGTGTCCTCTAGCCGGCTTTGTGCCGCCGGAGTGGTCTTCCCGGACTCATTACGCCATTGATTCAGCGGCCACTCGGCTTAATGTGTTTGCGCTGGCCGCGCGGATCGGAGGACGCCTTCCGCCGGGCGTTCCTTTTTCAAGCGGGCTCGCCATAGAGTTTACCCTTTGAAAGAGTCATCCATAGAGTTTTAAACAAGTCAGGCACAGAGCTGGAGAGCGCCATTGACGCGCCAGCTTTATGAATCGCACTTCATTTTACGTGCTGCGAGCCCGGGAGCTCTTCTAGGATAAGACATAAACACTCGTTTGTTCAATTTACCAAGCGAGAACACGAGTGTGTGTGTAATTGCCCGCACTTCACTCAGTCGACATGTTATACTTTTAAAGTTGTTAGTTTCAACACTCGAATCAATTACGTATTTAAAAAGTTCAAGGTGGTACCTACCTATCGACCAACTAATTTAAAGCTGCATTTATACAAATATCGTTATTAGATATTATCATATTTACAATTAGAGCTGAGATTGTTAAATAGTATTTTTGTTTGTCTACTGAAATAAAAATAGGGAGTATTACGATAAATGGTGATCGGAACATACTCCTGAACACACTCGCTGAAGTAGTGAGCAACCACCACTGAGGGACATCAGCCACACACCGACGCATAGACTGATCGCAGCCGACGGTCACGCGCGCGTGGCTCACCTGTCTTAACCTGACGGCATCGAATACTCCAGGCTCCGTATTAGATTCCACCGTGTAGCCCAGTAATCAATATAAACTTTAACACAATAAATAGCGCTGTGTAATTCAATTGCTCCGCTACTGTCGTAAATACCTGCACAGCAAACCGAGGTAAATACCGTAATACAAATGAACACGAACGGTTAGCCGACTTGGGGAAGGATTACTATTTACATCCAATCTTTCTGTTCCTCATAAAAACATAACCTCCATAAATCGTTTATATTATTTTTATAACACTAGTAAATCTTAGTCCTGCCTACAAGCTAAAGTTCGCACTCCGTCGGCTAGAAAAGTACCCACGCTCCCCTCGGGCAGACGGGTAATAATTTCCTCGGTCCATGTTTGTTTTTCTTTGCATGACCCTTCGTCCCCCGTCCGCCCCCGTCCGCCCCCGGGCCCCGCCCGAGCTGAAAGAGTTTTCCATGGAAGCGATCGTAAATAAAATATGGGGTTTTCTGCTCGAGCGTCCTTCGTTTTCCCGCGCTCGCCCTCAGTCTGGCGGGAACTGTTTCAATGGTGGATCGCAGACGATATTTTCCACCGAGACATGACGGAACTGGATCTGTTGACATTATGTAAACAGCGCTCGATTAGTTTTTAATCTAAAAGAGTAATTAATAATATTGAAACGCGAACCGTGCAGGAATAAGAAATAAAAATTCAACGTTTAACATTTATTATATCTACGCTAGGCTGACCATTTTCCTCAGATCGCAATGCGGGATTGAAATATTATTTTGGAGTGGATATAAAGGGCAATTTTAAAGAGTTTTATTAACAATTGGAGAATAACTAATCCCACAGCGAGTGTTCATAAATAATACATACACAGTATTACGACAAAATTTACTATTTTAAATATTAATTACGTGGACTTTTATTTATCGGAAACGCAACAAAAATAACCTCAAAATGGAATTAGCATTTGCATGTGACGTGTGATGTGTTTGGATTTATACAGGGTGTAACATACCTAGTCCACAATATTTTACGGGTGGATAACTGACTAAATTACGAATCGAAAATGTTGAAGGAATATGTGCCTAATCTCAACCATATCACAGATAAAAGTAATTTAAAAAACTCGTAATTATGCGATTATTTCGATTAATTCAAATATTTTGCCGATTTCAAATTATATATTGAAAACAAAAAGATAAGGTCATCGAATATCGATGATTTAGGACCCGAAGCATAGATGTACATTAATAATGGATAAATTTCGTAATTGTCGAAAGTACTCAGACTTGCAGCTTAATATGTTTTTTTTTAAATTTCAAAAAAAAATATTGTCCATAATGGTACAGAATTTGCACACATTCCTTGAACATTTTCGACTCAAGTAATTTATCAGGTATCGTAAAATATTATGAACTAGGTCTGTTACATCCTCTGTATATGGTTTGGCCACAGATAAGGAAGTTTGTCCCCAACACATAGAAACACTTTCATTATCCACATTATATCAGTTCAGGCAACATTACTTCAACAATATTTCAGTGATACCACTGCAATGTATTTTATTGTTTTGTTTTGTTTTATTTACTTTCACTTTGTCAGAGTATCATCACTGCACTTTGTCAGAATAATATATCTGATATATTTTGTTACGTTATGTTATATAAAATGTTATTTTTACCAATAAACGTCTATTTATTAGCATTAAGCTGAACTGAGTATAATAATTCCTTTGTCTTGTATGTGATATCGCACTGCAGACAGCCGTGACAGATACTGTGGGTGCGAACTTGCATTTGTGTTTAGGATGTTGTATATGTAACAGAATGGAATGGAACGATTAAATGTATTTATATATAAAAAAGGTAACATATAGGTTCGAAAATTTGTCGCTAAAAATATTGTCGCTGTAGCATAGTTGGATAATGCACCTTCCGAGTTCAGGAAAGAGATCCAGGTTTTCATAATTTTAATATATTTAATTTCTAATAAATAAATTAGAATTTTGCTACATAAAACTAAAGTGAACAGCAGTTAAATCTAAAGATTAAAAATAATATATAATCAATATTCGGAATCTTTTCGGGATATTTAATGGCGTGGGATGATGAATCAAAACGCGCAACGTTCGGTCAGCCCAACGTATCAACACTGTGGTAATAATAAAATGGTTGTCATTTTTTTGTTTATATATTAACGAATGTTTTTCCCCTGTTGCAGGTGAAAATTTGGTTCCAGAACCATCGATATAAATGCAAAAGACAAGCGAAGGAAAAGGCGATGGCAGAACAGAATCAACACAACCAGGTAAAACATTATCTTATATTTTAATGTTGAAATAAAAGTTAATAGACGAACTAAACAACCAGATAAATTGTTCAGAAAAGTTTGATCTATACATGTTATCGGACGGGAGTTGAAGTGTCCACAAGATTATATCGTAAGTTAGGTTAGGTTAGTTGTCTGGAAATATAATCGAGTAAATCTGAAATATTCGGGATACATGATGCGGATTAATATCGGAATACCAAAATTAGATCATCACTAAATGTTGAAATACTCGATGATTTGGAATTGCTTTGGACATATTATTCATACAAGTAACGTTGCTGTTTGTCAATCTTGCTAAATTATTAACATTTTTTTTTGTTCAAAGATTTTTTTACTTAGGTATATCACATATTATAAGCATAAATATTTGACATAAATTGAATTTGTAACACTACTGAGAAAATGAGCCAATCCCAGGACTCGGATATCGTTCAAATCGAGGCCCGAAATCATGGAATCACAATTTTGGCTGGAGATTGAATCGGTGACGTCCCTAGATAAAGTGCCCTTGTTCCGTACAGGAAACAAGAATGTGGACAAGGGTGGTTCGCCGATCTCGGCGATGATGATGATGATGATGATTAGGAATGAAACACAAAAGGTGTTCAATATAGGGCACACTGTGGGCGGCAAAATCGAGAATGGTTTCCGCCAGCAGAATACTCTGTTTTTATTCAAATTCATGATACATCTAGTCATATTTGCAAGTACCTACACGGCGACAGGCCGTTCTAATCTATCCCACGGGTTTATTGACGCCACGCCGATGATTACACCTTTAAATTATTGACACGTGTCTTATCATCTCGATGATATGGCGCCTCCTCGGCGAGTAATCCTGTGCGATACAGCCGTCCTTAGCAAATTTTAGGATGCCGCCCCTACTATTTTTAATTTATCCATAACCTATTCCTTTAAATGTGTAGTTTTATGACCGGATTTGTTACTTTTCTGGGTAAAAAAAAACAATGCCGCTTTTTGCTAATTTTTTACAGCAAAGTTTCGATATTTTTTGTCGGATTATTTTCGCACAATTCTAAGGAAATGGACCGTTAACATTTCAACACTTATTTTCTGCTTGCTTACATGCGAGACAATAATTGTAATATTATTATTCGATTTTATTATTATTAGGAGAACACATTCTTATTGTGAAGTTGTAATTATTCAGAACAGACGGTCTGTGATATTTTAAATATTAATTAATTAATTAAATTAAATAAATTTTATCGAAAAATATTGTTGTTGCGCCACCGGGATTCGAACCTGGATCTCTTTCCAGGTGCATTATCCAATTATGCTACAGCGACAATATTTTTAGCGACAATTTTCGAACATATATGTTACTTTTTGATATTAATACATTTAATAGTTCCATTATTTGAATGATAATGCACCTTCCCCGGTTAGGAAAGAGATCCAGGTTCGAATCCCGGTGGCGCAACAACAACATTTTTCGATAAAATTTATTTTATATGTACATCTTTCTAATTAATATATTTAATTCATATTTAAAAGATTTTATTATTATTAAATTTTACGGAAGTTGCGATTCATCAATCTAGAAATGAACCTAAAATCTACCAAATGTTCATTAATTGGGATCAGATTTGACCAATCTAATCTTATTGTATATCTGCAACTGGCTTTGTCACAGATGTACATAAAATAAAATACGAACCTCTATTTGAATAGCTATAAATCGATCTTATTTATTTGGAAGGTACCTGCCTACCGATGCATTATTGCAAAGGATGCGAGATGACAGGGTGGAGATATCGGAACACACAAATTACAAGCCCTGTTTACACTGGCGCGGTTCGAGGGTTGGCGACATTTTGGGGATGGTTGGAAATTTGACGATATTAATGTTGTCCGATCATTTGTGCTGGGGTGAAATATACTTACCTAGTATTTTGTCGTTAGAGCTTCGCACACAACCGTCATGTCCGTAAGGTGACAGACACACTGTATATCGTTTTTGGACAGATCTGAGCTATGAATGCCACTACATTCTATATCTTCTAGTGCAATTGTATAAAATAAATAAAAATACTATTATGTACACACAATTTCTAAGTAATTTTACCTGCATCAACATTTTTACCTGTCTATGGACATTTGTAAAAATCGATATGGGGGAGAGGTCTCATATTCATATAGTATCTAAGAAACAATTGAAGGGTGGAAATGACACAAACAGTTGATATTTTTATTTTTTAATAAAAAATATTTGATACATTTTAGGAAATAATTAGTTACATTTTTATATACATTAAATGGTTCAATCAATAATTAATAGTTTGTTCACAAGTCTATATGGATGGATCCGGAAATAAATAGGTCAAAAAATAATTTGGATGTACCTAATGGTATCTGTATTTTTAGTGAACTTCGTTTTATTTGTGAAGTTGCGATTTTACAGTATGTAGTTTTAACTTAATAGTCCTTAGTATTTTTAATTATTTTTTTGGAGAAACATAATTAAAAATTCGCTTTCAACGAGAAAAAATTGTTGAAAATACATAATACTGGTGAAATTTTATGTCAATTTGTAAATTGTTGATAGTTTGATACCAGCAGTATATATTTTTAAATGAAACACGACATTATCAATTAAAATGTCATCTGTCACAAAAGACGTTGTTACAAGCACCAATGGTAGTAAACTATTGGAGCGTTTGAATCAACAGTTCAATTTCTACTAAGAAATATTGTAATCTAATTTAAAACGTTGTACTTATTTACTTACTTACCATCACGCCGTTTCCCCGCGGGGATAGGCAGAGAAAATAGAGCGCCATACTCTTCTGCCCTGACACACAATTCATACATTCCATAACCTTTCTCTATAACTCTTATCATATGCCTTTTGTAGATCTACGAAAGCGCAAAAAAAAATGATTTTTCGCCAAAAACTTTTCCGTCATCACTCGTAGAGAAAAGATCTGATCCGTGCATTCTCTTCCACCCACTTCTTGTTCTTTTTCTTTCTACTAAAATTCTTCCATACAGTTTACCAACCGAGCTCAGTAGACTAATAGCCCTATAGTTACCACATTCTATTTTCGACCCTTTGCCTTTGTAGAGAGGCATAATGACAGCCCTCTTCCAATCTAACAGGATGTGGCTCTCTTCCAAACATTGATTGAGGAGCGTATGAAGCCACAAGATAACTAATGGGTCACCAGCCTTGATATACTCTGCAGCAACGTCATCATGCCCCGCAGCCTTACCATTATTCATATGTTTTATTGCACACTTTATTTCTTCCATACTTGTTTGGGACATATATTTATGCTTGAACGAAGATAATGTACTGTGCCTTCCACCTCCCCTCCCTTCCTCACCTGCCACCGTGTCAGTCGATCGGCGACCCTGAACCGGTGCGGTAACGAGTGAAATAAGTATAATATTAACGTGAGACGTCGTGTCTAATCCAGTGCAATCTGAAGGACTCAGGACCCTGAACGGAGATTGTGATACAAAACCTAAAGTGCCAGAAGATCGGGATTGTCGTGAGTGGAACCTTCTTCCGAATATCCTGTTTCTTCCGGCATCTATGCATTTACGCAACAATACTTATTGCATTTATATCGTTTTCCTCATACATACTTACCATTCATTCTCATAAAATGTTGTACATTATTTACAACTGAAACGATGGAAAATATTCCGACAAAGAATGACAAATTGCCGGTTAGATAATCTGTTGTGTTCCATCAAATTGAAATGCAATGAAGATAACCCCTCGAATTCCACTTTCACAAACAGCTCCGGGCGCGAGCTTTTGTCCCGCGGAGCAGATAAATCCATCCCGAGTGAGATCATCCTTAAACTAAACGACTCCCCTAAAATGCATGTGCGGTTTGTAAATAAGTGCCTTCATTTGAATACCGGCCATTAGGGCGGGGGAAGGGAAGGCGTCAACGGCGGGCGGGGCGCGGTCCATAATCCCGCTAATCCTGTCAATCCTGTTAATCCTGCGGGTTACTTCATCGTAATTGTAAGTGTTTGTTCACTTTCCTAGTAATTTGAGTGCTTATATAGGTACTGACTCATTACTGTATCAGTGATAAAAATGCCTATAAATTTTGAATTGAATTTTCTGTTCTTTATTAACCTTTCCCTTGCGGTGCTAAAATAAAAACGCGTTTTCAGGTGCTGTAAACTCAGTGTACGTGTAGACTTTGGTGATTTTTATGTCGGATAAATATGAATTAAATATATTAATTAGAAAGATGTACATATAAAATCAATTTTATCGAAAAATATTTTTGTTGCGCCACCGGGATTCGAACCTGAATCTCTTTCCTAACCGGGGAAGGTGCATTATATACATATAAGTAATTTTATATGTATATCTTTCTAATTAATATATTTAATTCATATTAAAAATATCACAGACCGTCTGTTCCGAATAATTACAACTTCACAATAAGAATGTGTTCTCTCAATATTATACATTTATTACTTATATTAATCATTAAAATAATAGTTGACATGATGTGATGTTACATTTCAAAATGTGCGGCATACCGAGCGCTGCATTACCGACCGGAGCAGACGCGGTCGAAGTCGAAGCTGGCGAGAGTGGGAGGGGGGACTTTTTGACAGGCGGCGGAGTGGCCGTCGCCACTGTCCGTGCTTTTCAAATCATAAATAAGTCACTGTGACCCTGGCGCGTGACCTGCAATTTGTGTAATAAGAATTTTTGTGTAAATATAGTATAATGTGTAAATAATAATAATGGATAATTTGTATAACGCCATTTTCGTAAAAACTTTCACCTCAGTGTTGTTATTGTTAAAGACCATTCCCATACTTCAGAGACAGACATATCGACACCACACACACCTTACCCATATACTGAGTTTAGCCGGTGTCGTGCGGCGCTGGCGTTCGATCCACCGGTGCCAGCGCACAATGTAACAATATATAAAAGTGAATATAAATGATTGTTTAGAAGTGCTAAAAATGAGAAAAAACATAGATCATCATGAACGACGTTTAACTCGGCCACACGACACGTTTAACTCGGTCAGCGCACGCTCTGCTACTAAGTGACGATCGGCATCCGGCAATTCGCGCCCCGCTCACTGCGCCGTCCGCGCCACTCCGCAGTACACATACATGTATTGACAAATTCACGTCAGGTTCTTCGAGAAAACATTTTTTATTGTTGAGTATGTTAAATACTTATATATTATAATTATTTTATCCAATACATATGTATATTAAGGAGGCATACCTAAAATATGAACTCTGTATTTAGTATATTTACAAATATATTCACATAATTAGAAGCAATGTTAACTCAGTTTACATCATCGGAGAGGAAAAGTTAGATTACTTAATTAAGTGAACGCGATAAAGGCTTTATCTTACACGTATAATCTCTATATATTATTTCACTAATAGAGTAATATTTTAAGTCATACTGCACATAATACTGTATAAATTACAACATTTTTTTAAGATGCTTTACTAAGTAAGGATATCCATTCGGATGTTATTTTTAAAGAGTACATGTTCTAGATATAAGACTAATTTATATGTTGAGACTTGTTCAATATTTCCCCTTCACACAATAATACTCACCACGGTCACAACACAAGACTTATTATCGACATTTACATATATTTTTAGCCAGTGGCGTAACTATACCGATGCAGCCAATGCGGTGTATTGGGGATCACGATCTATAGGGGCCCAAAAAATTTGCGCCCTACAATCTTTTTGCATTGATATGTTTGCGAGTATCAATACCTTTCCCAGCATTAATAGTAAATAGAATTGAACAAAAATCGTGTATTGTGAAAACATTATCGATGTATACAGTAGCAGTATCTCACTAATATGCCTGCTTAGGGACCAAACCTTCGCCGTAAAGTGGACCAAGTATTCTTTAAATTGCACGTGCATATAAATACAAACACTTGTGTTTTTTTCTTGAAAGTGTGAATATTGTTATGAGATATGAGACTAATTGTGATAAATCTTAGATTACCATCCTTGGGGTTCAATCCTCTGATTACTGTCTAATTACTTGGGTCCCAATTCCATGTAAGTGAAACTCAGTCTTTCTAGGTAACAATATTATACGTTTATTGCAACACGTTGTACAGTAATATACATTCAGAGATAGACTAGTTACTCAGGAGAAGCTGCGATGGAAGAGAGCTATTCCCCTAGAAACGGCTTCTTATAAGTTCGTTCCCCATCACTCATCTACTCACTTTCATGACACACACACACACAAACACATACATTTACAAAGTGGCAGTTCTCACACTAATCCTATTTTTTTTTGCATTCCTGTAATACCCGTCCCCTGCACGATATTTGATGTACGAAATTGTATGTGAAATATTAGTGGCCCCACTACACCACTGGTTCCACCTGACGTCATACCTGGCCAATCTAACGCGGACGTGTCTTTGTTCCAGTCATCCAGTTCTCCGCGGCGGGTGGCCGTGCCCGTGCTGGTGAAGGACGGCAAGCCGTGCTCCGGCGGCGGTGGCGGCGGCGGGGGCGGCGGCTCGGGGGGCTCCCAGGGCGCACCGCCCTCCCCGCCCGCCTGCGCGCCCCCGTACCCCGCGCAGCACCCGCAGCTGGTGCAGCAGTGCAACAACTCGCTGATGGCCAACAGTTCCATCGCAATGGCGGCCGCCTACCGTAACCAGGGCAACTTCATCAATAACTCGCACCAGCAGCAGTGCTCCGCCTACCTGCCGCTGCAGGGCCGCGCCTGGTAGAAGTTCGGCCAGCTATGTCCGGAGGCACTGTTCAAGGAGGAGATATTCTTTGACTGAACCGCTTTTTCCAAACCGTCAAAGGAAATATCCTCCATGGTTGAAATGTTTTTTTAGAATGTGAGGGCGCTGATTTGAAACTGATAAAGAATAATACAAAAAAAAAAGTATTATTAAAAGATTAAAAGGGAGAATTTAGTAGTGAGTACTGTAGAATCAAAACATACATTACATGACCCTGGAACAACAAAGTATCATCTAACATTTTGATTAATTTTTATATATGAAAACTCTGATAATAATTTTATCATTAAAATTGTTACCAACGTATTAAATTTCCTAGCAGTTTAGGAGATAACAAGAAAACAAAATTTTTAAAAATAGTTATTTTATATATAATTATATAACGTGCCCGAAATCAGTAAGTCATGGCTATAAATATATATATAGCCATTTTTGTAAAAATTTCACTTCATGGGCGATGAACCGAACTTCGCCGAAGAAATCGAAAAACGAATATTAAAACTTATTGTTCCAGGGGCACGATCACTCAAAATTGCATAAAACAAATTACACACGTCACAGATTCTGCCGATTATTAAATCTTCGTCTTTAAAACATTTTTATTAACACACGAACATCGACACGAAATATCCGCAATAATGTCAACTCAATTTGCGATCTTGTCAGGTTGTATTTTAAACGTTTCCCTTTAGCAAAAATCATCTTTTGCAGTCACATTTGAATGTACATATTTAATTTAAATATTTTAATTTTTTTAATTAACAATAATGCAGTGTGTTCTAATGATTATTATAAGTTAAAAATCAATAATAAAAAAAAGAATAAATTGAAACGAATTTTAAAATTTGACATCATGTTCCATTTGTCAATTTGTCCTCTATTTCTGGTACCACGTATGTGCATTTCAAAAAATCTAATTAAAATTATGCTATCGTGACAACATCTGGAAAACAACTCAGTTGAAGACTGAACATTGATAATTAAAAGTCATAAAAATGTCGGAATATTTTACAGCACAGATTAAGCGGATGTTTGATGTCATATAAAAGCCTACCTTAAATATGGCAAATCTGCTACTATTTATTATGATTTAATGAGCTTATTAGTAATGTTCTATCGTGTATGCCTGTCCCCGAGAGGATAGTAAAAAATTATTACAAATTTTAATAAATAATAAACTACTAACAAATATCTATACTTCAACATTACTTACAGATTTTTTCTTATAATTCTCAAAAATACTGTTCATACAAAATATCTTTCACGATACTACTCATTTTCAATTTTCAAATAGAAAATTAAAATGTGTATATCTGAAGCAAATATAACAAATTTTAATGTTGCCGCAAGCAAATCACCGACCGATAAGCATTAAATTTAAAAAAAAAACAAAGATAACGCGGGGTCAGGAATGCGCAGGAATTTAGTTAATCGTTAGGTATCAGTGTGTATAAAAGTGGCGACGGTTGATTGGACAACCCTGTGCTGTAGCACCTCCGTCTCCAGAGCAACGTTTCACGCAGCATAATTCCTAGTGTTTATGGTTCTCGGAATGATGGTGTCATTTCTGTTTTGTTGTCAATCTCTCCGCCATTCCGCCAGTCATCCCACTTAAGTGGTTCCCGCATTGTGACGCCAGCGTGGAATACCTTCCGTCCGAACGCCAGCGGAACAAAAGGTGTTGGATTTGATTTTGAAGTCAAACGATGAATGATATGGATTTAGAGAACGTGCTGTCGGTCGAGTCATGCGAGTGTAATACCAACCCGCGCAGTTGGCGTGTGAAATCTCAACTTGTATCGAATTTTAGGTTAGGTTACAGAACATTTCTTCGTCTTCTTGTTACAGGACTTTGTCGGTGTGACTTTCTCCGGATTTTTACTTCTCGGTAGGTTCTGCGTCTGTTCCATTCCAACCCATTGGAGTCCTCCTTTTCTTTTTGATCTTACGGACGTATCGTCATGTAGCTAAAGAGACTTTAATCCTACAGTCATCAAATTGATATTAAATTTAAAAATTATTACATTTTTATCCAGTAATACGTGATTTCGCAAATAAAAACAAGTAGGTTAAAAAGTTTTAATTAATTATGTTTTGAAGCTCCAAATACGAATTAATCCAGTACCCCCTTCAAGAGTAAATCCGGCTCTGAAGATAAATCTATTTTCCTCTATTTCTTTCAAAATATCTTCATCTCATTTCACCATTCTCCTCCAGCAGAATATTTTGGAGACTTCCAGTCTTTTTTCTCTCTTTTTGGCAGGTTTCAGCTTTACATTAATTTAGTGTCAATTTGATATAAATACAATATGTATATCATACATGCAGGGGCGTGCATTGCATACAAGCAAAAAACCTGATCATTACTAAAAATTCTGGGAAATAAAAATAAATTAAATAATCTTTATATTATGAAAAATCCTTATAAAATTCTAGCCGTTATTACCGATATAAATTAAATGTCAAAATACAATTATTTCTGTTATGAGTTTCGGCTATGCTAATTTGTTAAGCTAGTTAATTCAATAAATATTTTTGAACACTGTTAATGAAACATTTTAAATCCTTTGTCCGAAGGAGAAATCGTAGAAAATATTTTAAGCGAAATCGAAAGTAGAGTACGGTACCGAGTAATAAATAAACTGGCTTATTTTAAAGTAATAAATTTTGAATTAGTCTATTTTGAAATTGATAAGAGTTAATTGTTCTCAAAATTAAAAAAAAAAAAAAAAAAATTGAAACGTAGTATACCTACCTATTGTATACTTAATTAGCAAGGTCGGTAACAGCATAACCTAAGTGCGTGTCTACTGCACACCACTGCATTCATGTTATTTGTGACCAAGATAAAACTTTTATTAATATAAGGTTACGCGATGCAAGTGACCGAATAACAATTTTTTTAAATTACTAAATATTTATATTATTTTTTATTTAAATTCAGCCGCAAAAATGTTCACCTTCTCAATATTTTTGTTCTGAAAATATTAAGAAATACATAGAACAATTCATGCATTTTAAATATTTTTAATTAGAAAATGTAATCAAATCCAATTTGACTCATCATCTTATTTACCACCCGTATGCAGTGACATGTAATACTCTTTTTCCATTCTTCAGTACTAACTAGATTATTTCAAATTTCAAATATATTTATTTAACCATAAAAAATGATGGGAATAAATACATAATATTGGTGTCGTTGCATAACATCTTTAGAGAAACCTTCACATCACTGTTTGGATCCAGGGTTCGGAGTAGTGTTGAACACATTCTAAAAAAAACCATTTCACTTAAAAAAACAATGTATCTGGCCATAGCAGCCGACCAATAACACATACGGACTACGGAGCCTGAGAACATCACTTATCAATTAAGGTTAGGGTAATATTTAAAAATTAAAATCGGTTTTTCAATCTCAAACTAGTTGGTTCCAAATACTAGTGTATTTTGGATTCAACTGATTTGTGTCGGAAGCCATATTTGTATATTTATTTAGAGCATATTTCTTGTATCTTCGATGTCATGATAGTCTTGTAATGTATTCCTCTAGATCCAGTGTAACTGATTTTCGATTGTAAAAAATATTTTTTCCAATACTTATAAGATTTGTGTGCAAATTTCAATATACAGTCATTTCACATTAGATTTAAATCGAATGAAAAATGTTAATTTACTTGGAAATTACTGATATTTGATAAATTTGACATATTTTAAATAATAATTTTATATTATGTAATTTGGTTTTTAAAAAAATTATGTTCTATGCGAAACTCCTTTGCGTTTTCTCTTTTCGTATTTTTATAATTATGATAGATTTTTGAAAACATATTTCGATGTTTTTAGCATTTAAATAAATTCAATAACTGCGTTTGATTTCTAAAAATCAGTTCATTAGAGTGCGAGGGACAGCACAGGTGACGTGTCACGTACTCCAGTCGCTACCGCCTAGGATATACGCCTGGCACTGGCTCGTACTAGGGTGTGGAAAAAACCCATTTTCACCCCAATGAATACGGTCAAATACGGTTTCATTTCAAAGTAATTTCACGAATCTAACGCATAGATGGAATCTCTAGGTATGGCAATTTTATTTTTCAGAATATATATAAGATTTTTTTTTTGATAAACAATGTACAAAAGTTTAATTATTTTTCGTGTATTTAGGAAAATTTCATTGAATTCGAAACAGCTGTGGGGGGAGATATCTGATAAGTTTTCTATTAAATACATAAACAAATTAATGTTTTTCTTTAAACGAACAATATTTATTTTTTTAACCCATAAGTAGTTAAGTCGATTAGGACACGGTTTTGAAGTTTTGTAAAAAATGTACTTAGGTAAAATAATACTAATTTTTAAGCTAATATTTTAAGTAATTGTAAGTTCGTTTATATATTATATTTGTAAATACATATACATGCGTATGAATTTGTGTGGACTCAACGATGTAAAATGCAATAATAATTATTTTAATATTTAGAGTTTATTATCATTAAACAAAATAATTATCGTATCTTTAAGCCGGCGTCCATTTCTGTCCCCGATAAATACTTTTTATATTTTGACAATCTTCAATAATACCTTTCACCGTTATCTTTCAACGAGGACATTTCATATAATATTGTTAAAATTAAAATCAGATGTGTAAAAGAATTTCAAAAAAATATAAACATTTCAGCTCCTGTCTCCTTAAAATGGTGTATGACGAAAAATGGTACCACGGTGAATACGTGTTTTATTCAGTACCCTTAAATGTTAAATAAAACATTTTTTAGCAATTCACATGCTTCAAAAATTAAAGTCCTTTCAGGTCCATGTAAGTAGTAGGTAAAAATGTATTTGTGAGTTCAGTATCCACACGGTACTTACCTAAATTTTTTAATTAAAAATTAATACTTACCTGGTTAACCTACTCTGCACAAAGTACAATAATGCTAAACAACCGTTTTGTAAAGAATGAAATTTTAAAACGTCAGAAATAAATGTAATAAAATTGCATTCCTTCCTTCCTTCCTTCCCAGTGAACTGTACTCACAACACGCGATGTTTACACATAACCATGATATTACTAATATACCATCCCTATGTAAGTTCTCTATATGTAGGTAAGATTTAGGCATCTAATGGATCCTTAACATAAATTCTGTAAAAGTCATTTCTTCGAAGCAATTTCTTTTTTAATGTAAAATTTTAAAACAGCGTTCAATTCATTGCGAATTTGAAACGAATGCCGTGTTCAACAAAAAAAAAAAAATTATTTAGTCGATAAAGCAGAGCTGTAGAAAATTGTACAGAAGTATGAGTAAATTTTAAAGTATCTAGGTTTAAAAGAATGAATATTAAAAAAAAAAATGTGAGGACTCTTCAGATAAGCTTTTGTATGTAAATTATTTATATATATATATTTTTAAATATGTGGGTGTTTTTAAGACTTCCAAGATATTTGTATATTTCATTTTTTTTTAACACTTTTTAGACCGGACCAAAAACTATTTACTTAATAAGTACAAATACTGCAAAATAACCATTTAACTTTTATTGTATACGTGTGTAGGTGGCCACTCGCGGTAGTTAGATAAAGACTCTTTTTTAGGTAATGGCCCCATATCCACGGGACGAGACACGTTGAGATAAATCTCAGTACCATGTACACGTGTTGAGGTTTTATGATCTGATAAGTACAACTATTTATTTTGAAAATTAGACAAATTACGAACATTCCGATTCTTTCCAATCCTGTATTTTTAAGATAGATATATCTTTGAAGACATTGTCGCCTCATCTGAGCTTTGGCTTTTCCGAGTTCTTGCGCCCTGTTGATCTTGGATGATCTCTGTTCGATCATCCTCTCACACGGCCCGACCACTGAAGTCTTCGTATTTTAATAAACATTGTTAAAAGACTTATGTTATTAAACATAGTACAGAGCTCATTGTTATAGCGACTACGCCAAAATTTATTCTCTAATATCAGCCCCAGTGGCGTACCTACAAAATTTGTTCCCGACATAAGTACTATGTAGATTATCCGAATGAACCAAATTAGTCTCTTGTCTCATATAAATTCACACTTTCATAAAAAAACTTCAACTTATAAAATACTTGCTTCAAAACTTTAAGGCGATTTTCACTTACTTTTTTTTTTTTTTAAATAGAGATGCATTTTTAGAAATTTTATCTCGAGTCGAAAATCTCATCCGTGGGCACGGGGACCTTTACGTAAAATATACACCATTATAATTTTATATTTATCAATAATCAAATTTTAATTTTACAAATATCAGAGTTCTTGTGGAAGGATGGGTTCTGTTCTCAGTTCCCGTACAATATTAATTTTTCTACAAAAGCGTGCAGGGGAGTCCTCAGTTGTGTGTTTTTTAAACTGCTGAATATTGTGATTTTCACAAACAAATGTATAACGATATTGTAATAAGGATTTGGATCTATTATTATTATTATTCTAGAAATGATAACCCATTGGTGGAAAAAAAAGGTGATGGAATCACACCGATAATTAATAAAAAATGTGTTGATTACAAAATGTATTTGTTTTATTTCACCGAGACAGATCGAGTTTCATCAAATTTTTTTTACTTGCCGAGTGGAAAATATTTTTATAACATTTTAGCTAACTGATAAAATAAACAATATACCTTATTAGGTACCGAACCCCTAAAAATTGTATTAGTTCCAAAGTACATTTGTTACCTTCGAACAACAGGGTATTGTCTGGAATTTTGATCAAGGTTTTGACTTTTTGTTACAAACATGTAAAATTACCAGTAGTTTAAGAGATAACAAGAAAACAAAGTTATATTTTCACAACGCTTGTATAATTTTTAAAAATAGTTATATATTACATGATACAATGTGCCCGAAATCAGAAATCAGAAATCAGCTGACTTTATTACTCTAAATTATATGGCAAATAATTGTAAAAAGAAATTACCTCACGATGGCATCAAACTCCGTTGAGAAAAATGAATATTTACAGGTTTGAGGTTCGTCAGCATAGTTTTAATGTCGGATGATATATTCTCGTTCCAAGGGTACGGGGACAAGACGATCTACCAACTGTTATGGTCCAGTGTTAAAACACTCGTATATAAGAATTCTTGGAGACATTTAATGTAAATCTATTGAAAATTTGGGGAGACATTTTAATGATTATTTATTTTGTCAGAAGGGTGAAGAAGACCTGGCATTTACCACTCGATCAACCCTCACAGCCAAAGACAAAAAAAAAATGAATGTTTGCCGACTTCGTTCGATGTCTGCAAGGAACCAGATGACACTTAATAATAATAATCTCTTTCTTTAAATCAATATTCAAATAATGAGGTACTTGACATTCAAAATTATCATTCCAATTATCGACTGTCGAGACCATAAATAATTACGATTTTTTTTTTTCAAGTGACAAGAAAATATCCTGAAATATCTGATGTTGAAAAGAAAACGAGAAAATTTGGCGTTTCATTAACTGGAAAGGCATAATTATAATAGCTAATGCTTGATAAGTGTCGTGTCCACAGAGGTTTGTTATAATGAGAGTGGATAAATCAAGAGTACATGCAATGATCATATGACTCCATAAACGGTACCGGCATTTCGAGATCAGATTTCAGTTTTCAACTTGACTTACAGTGATGACTGAAATGAAATAAGCAAATACAATAAGTGGAAATATTATTTGTATCTCGCTAGGTGCATATAAAGTACATGTTCTGTGGTAGGTAGCCATTAGATTCCATTAGCTATTTATTATTGTTTTTAATATATCTGAAAACTGATGTGTGCATAAGTAGGAAGTAAAAGGTAAGAACTAATTAAAACAAAGTAAAAACAGAAAAAAACAAAAAGCATCGAAAATTTTTTTTTAATAAAGACTAAAGACATGTAAGAAATGAGGAACAGAGTATAGAACATTAGAGTAGGTGCATATTTAAAAAAATTGAGTAAAAAGTAATTACAGAGTAGAAGCAGGTTAAAATAAGTAGACATGTAAAAAGATCAGAATAGGGTAGAAAGAAGAAAATGTAAAAAACAGGATTAGAATAGAAACAAGCAGAGAGGAAACAACCACGATAAGGATGAGAGCTAGGATATAAGGAGAAAATAAAAATTACTACTTATTGCTCTAGGGATATTTATTCGAAATTAATACTTGACAACTATCATGTAGACAGAATGCCGTTACAAATTTGAGCGCTACACGGTTCAGCAACAATTATGATGAAAGTGCGGATCAATTGCGTGAATCCAACGTTTAATGACAACATTGGAAGATAAATACAGGCTCTGTGTGTGATATATGAATACCTAAATGTCATCGTAAACGTCGCTCAGATATAAACATTGAAGATGTGCGTGAAAGCGTGGCTGCAGACAACACTATCTCCATCAGACGCCGTACGCAACAACTAAACCTCTCGTACACCATATTTCATCAAATTTTGTCGAAATAATTCAATTTTCACGACGCCGTGTGGCTTCTTGTTGGGACAAAATTCAATATTGTATCCTATATCAAAGAAACAAAAGTGAAATCATAATTATTATCACAATTATCAACTAGTACTAAAATAAGTACCTCCTGACATTTTTATTGCAGAACAAATTTCATCTCTCCCAAAGTCTTCAATTAATAGTGTTTAACCGTTAACCTCCAAACTGAAGGGCGAGGGGGCGAGTTCATCTGCAATCAGGACATAAGTCGGAGCACGTGACCCGCTCCATCCAAATCCCATAATTATTATTCCACCTCCCCCGGCGCAGGGGCGGCTCGAGACCTCCCCGAGTCGGAACACCCTCTACAATTCGGCAGCGAAATATACATTGCATTTAAAAATATATTTCTATTCATTAATCAAAAATAATGCTATAAATTTACATAGAATAGTTGGTAGATATCCAAACATTATTGTTGAGACTACTAGGTATAATCTGAAATTTTAGTCATATCAAAATTCTGATTTCCTAGTACTTTAAGAGATGACAAGAAAATAAAGTTGTATTTAATGGCGCATTTTAATTTTTCTAATTTGAAAATCCAAAAATTCTATATTATTATATGTTATTTTTTATGTCAACGTTTTGAAAGAAAGAGAAAATAATACAATTGTTGATATTCTCGCATTCGAGACGAGCTGTCAATGAGATGGAAAAATTAATATTCAAAACTTTGAAGTTTAATATGTTTGTTCTTGTACCTTGTTGTTCCAATGCAATCGATCATATGGTAGGAAGTTACCTGCCTAGGTTGGATACGCAAATTTTCACGCGAACTCATTCGTTTATTTAAAACAATGAAACAAAGTCAAAGTACCAGAAGATTATATAATAATTTTAATCGAAACGCGCGTGCATATGACTTACGCTCACAAGTCATCATTATTAAAAGTGTGACGTACAAATGTCGAGAGTTCTCTTCTTTCAGTCTCTCACGACTTCTGGCTAACATGTCTCACTCTCTCTCTCTCTCCGATAGGCGTTGCCAAAAATTTTATATAACAATAATATTAACTTTTAATTTAATATTCATTATTATTTATAAACATACTTCATGTCCTTACCAGTTATTGTAACGAGTAAGTATATCTTACAAGTATTCTAAACTGAATATGCAAAGATTGGATTGAAATTAGCTAAGTTCTGAGATTAGATAAGTTTAGTTAATTCGGAAATTTAAAAAAGTATAGGTTCTCAAACCATAAATACAAATTAATCAACCTTATATCTACACATCGACGTCAGTAATTTCGAATGCTTTGTGTTTATGTAAATGCATTCGATAGCTGGTTCCCAGGTTTACGATTATCAATAAGCACACATATGATATATAAACTGCACTAACCTTTTCAATTTTGCTGTCTTTCTGGTCCGATGTTCTTTTAGCTGGGTTGTCTTCTTTAGATTTCGACCGACCGAAGCGCGCACTGGTGGTTTATTTGGACCGCTGGACTGGTCGAAGCGTGGAATGTAATAAGAATGACGCCTGTCGATTACCGTCTTGTTAGCTTTCCGAAAAAAGGGCTGCAATACTCACACACACGTGTACATTATTATAAACCAAGAAACCCAGGGGTGCCAATCGAAGTAACAAGGCGCGTAAAAACGCGTATTAAGTATCTTATATAATATTTAAACATCCTTCTGGGTTACATATAAAGGGTACAGGAAAGGAAACTGATATATTGGAGTGGTCTATTTTTTTTTTAAATATACGACTTAAGCGGATATGTTATTTTATATTCTGAAGCGATATGTGGCAATTTAAAAAAATATATATTTTATATCTAATCTAGCCTTTGATCTATCGCATTTGTAGATATTTAGTTGTGTACCAACAACAAAAGCAGATATATAATTGATTTATTATGAGATTTTATCCGAATTATTTGGCCACCTTTATCTTCATTTATTCTTGCCGTTTACTACTTCAATGAGTCCAATGAGCAATGGAACTTTCTTAAAGTATTATTAAGGAAATTTGTTATGACCCGTGTTTCGAAGAATCTATTTCAGTAAGCAATCGTGATAAAAGAACGAACTTTAACAATTTATTTCCATCTATATTTAAATTGTCAATAATAATAAAAAATAACAAGTTTACCGCTAAACGCGAAACAATACGTAACACTATCAATATTGCTAATATTTGTAATATTTTCTTATTATTTTTTAGACGTAGATACTTCACAAAACCCCTTTCGATCGCTTCGTCGCAACTTGGAAAACGTCAGAGAATGCAGAAAGAGGGTTGCCAGTTGCCAAGTATAAACTCTCAACATTAATACCTCCACAGTACCTACCTCCGAGAGACAATGAGGGGAGGGTCACCTCGCAACGCCAGGTTAATCCCCACTCGAAAAACAAACCGGCGATTTGCGATGCGCCGCTAATCGCATGTTATTGAATCCCCTCTCCCTGCCCGGTGGAACAATCTGTGTTGCCAGTTCATTGTTTGGAAGTAATCTTTTTTGTTGACTGGCAACACACGAGCGAGTCGATGACGTGATGGGATTAAGCTGTCACTCTATCAGAACGGGATTTTTTATTACGCGCCATGAAAGGGGAGCGAGAATAAGCCCGAGCAAATTGTGGTGTTAAAGATTCAAATTGCATCAATAAAGAATTATTTTGGCGGAAACATCACTAGCCGGGAGGGGGGGACATTTTATCAAGGCGTTATCACGGAACTTACGTACGATTTATACACAATTTAGATGCAGATCTCGTAAATTTAATTGATATCTAACCGGGTATGACCCCACCGGGTGAGTCTAACAGTTTAATATAATAAACATTTTATGCACCCATGATTTTATTTAAAATGAAAATGAAAAGGCAGGCATCCATTTGTCCGTCTTGAAAATGGTGTATTTTTTATGGGATTAAATATATTCATACATATATTAGATGGTTAATTTATATTCCATATTAAAAATTTCAATAAAATAGAAACACACAACTGGCCCCATTGAGAAAAAGACTAACAAAATGGGTAGGTAACAAAATAAAAATAAATACAAAATTGATCGCGCATTATATATTCCCGCCAAGTTTGTCTTTTCTTTTGTCCAATTTTAAAGAGCAATGTTGCTAGGGGAGAAAATAAGAACATTATCATACCAGTATGAGGCTACTGGTAGGGCCCGGGTTGATCACATTACTAATGAAGAGTCAAAGTTGTCAAGAGACCTAGCAGAGGTAGCAGTGCGTAGAAAGAGATTATTTTGGCTGAAAGTGGATCAATGTCCAAAATGTTGGTAATCTTATACATGATAAATTAACATGGTCGCCAATATTCCATTGATGGCGGTACACGCGTTGTGTCTGCTCTATATTTTATTGTGTGCGCTGTGACAAATCGTGTGCACGCGCACACCTATACACCATGGCGAACCTATGACACGCGTGTCAAAGGTGACACGCCACAGCGTTTTGGGCGACACGCTAAGAAAACATACGGTTCCTTATACTATCAAAAAATAAGATTGCGCAACATGGAGAATGATTTTTTTTTGATAAATAAAAATAGATTGACACAAATGGCGTGAATTATAGTCCGACCGGCGTAAATTGGCGAGCGGTGACTTTTCGAACTAACATTCCCTCCGTTCGCGCGCGGCTGTTCCCCTCTTCATAAGATTAAGTACGAGTACAGTGTTGCCCTCAACCGTTCGCCAATTTACGTTGGTCGGACTATTAACTGGGGTAGTGTGTAATAAGAGATTTCTTCTTAAAAAGCCGAATGTTGGCTTCTGAGATGCGTCATCAGATCGTATAGAATCAAAAATAAGACTATCCGCGGAACAATCGAGGTTGTGCCGACTATGGACAAATCTTGTGACATGTCCAACTAAAACAGGAGACTTACGTTGAAGGAGGCTACGAACTGACAGCTCCCCAATAGGTGAAGTAGTATACCAAAGGAATAGACAATACAAGACATTGAACTATAAACTAACGATCAAAGTTTAAGATAACCGAAATAAATTATCACAAACAGCTGAGATAAAAACGTCGAGAAAGAAGAATAGACAATAGACACAGACACAGATAATAGACAAGTAATAATTGTACTAATAGTAAAATTATAAATTTAGAATTTATGGATCTTTGTTAAGAGAAACAGTTCAAATAATTTTGAAGTAGACACTCGAAAGTAGGCATTGAACCTTTCAAAGTAGGTTTTCAGTTTGGTATTATTTACTCCGCGTTAGGATTTATAAAGTGGACAGAATGGGATTCAATATATTTGTTCAATTCACAATAATATTCAATGTTCAGAGAATGTGGAGGGTAAGTTGACAATTTTGTGGAGAATATTGGAAGATTCCTCAAAACTCTCAGCAGATCTTAATAGATTTATAGATATATGTATTATATACATACATACGTAATCAAATATTCATTTAAATCTGAAAAGATAATTCTTCCGGCGCTGGCTGCAATAATCAAATTAAATTTTTCTCTGGGTTACATTATTTAAATAACGGCGCTACGAATATGTAATTAAACATTTTTTGTAACGGAAAAAAGAGAAGACAAATTCGATAAATATTTTTGAATAATCGCCATTTTGAAACAAGGTCTTGGTCATGATCGAAGAGAGTGTACAGAAATTTTCCGGAAATTGCGTTACGAGATAATCTGCAATAAATCGAAATCTACTTAATAAATAAATATATATGATATGATACCTGATAAATTATGAGTCGAAAATGTACAAGGAATGTGTGCAAATTTTTACAAAATCATATTAAGCTATAAGTTTACGTACTTCGAAATAAATATTTGCGAAATTTATCCATTATTAATGTACATCTTTGCTTCGGGTCCTGAATCATTTAACAAAAAATTGATTGGCCGCTCGAAATTCGATGACCTTTAATTTTTTGTATTCTAATTTAATTACTTTTAAATCGATAAAATATTTGAATTAATCGAAATGATTACGAATTTTTAAAATTATTTTTATCTCTGACATGGTTGAGATTAGGCACATATTTCTAGAACATTTTCGACTCGTCCAGGTACCATAAAATATTGTGAACTAAGTCTGTTACACCTGTATAGTAAACGAAATCGGATGATGTAGCAGAACGGTAATACGTTTCCCCAGATGGAAAAAGATCCAGGTTCGAATCCCGAGAGCAACCAAATATTTTTCCGATAAATAATTTTTTTCTGTATTCATTTAATTTGTATCACCACTTAAGACAGGTCACCATATAAAAAAGATTAGTATTTTTTATTTGAATCTGCCAGGAATCTAACTCGTGACTGATTCTGTGACTCCACAGATTAATTACAAGGTTTAAATGTTTTCTAAACATGCTTTGGACATTGAAAGTACGTACCGAATTTTTAAAATATAATTTGATTTATTTTCTATACGTGTGAAGGGAACTGGATATTTTTATCTAGAATATTCTTTGGAACATCTGTCGGTTGTTATACCTACATTACGTCGCGTCAAAAGCGGGGCTGAGACATCTTCAGTCGTGTCTTAAGTCGGCTCGTGGAAGTGACACTTGGTTTTTTACGCGTGACAGCACTAACGATGTCTGAATGACTGAATTTCACGACGAAATACATATATAGGGGAAAAAATATACACAGCATATATATATATATAAGTATTTTGACATACCTGTACGTGTACAATCTGTTCGAAAACGTATATAAACAGTTTCATGGAAAAACGTCGCGTAAAAGATTTTTTATCTTTTAAATAAAATCCTAATAATTCTATTAGTCACAAATGAAAAATTATACAAAGGAATATTCATACATTTTATTGAAGAGAAGTATCCAATCATCTTGAAAGTTGGTATACATCGATAGGTTAATAAAAAATAGAAATCTATCTAACATTCTGTTTTCAAAAGAGGAGATATCAAGAACCATTTAGAAGAAATAAGAAAAGAATGCAAAGCTAATCTTAGTATAGTGAGTAAGATTAAGAATGAATCACTTAGGTGGTTTTGTCAAATGGAACGCACGAATGGTAAGAAAGATATATATGACGCAAGTGTTGATGGCGCCAAAAGTACAGGACGTCCGCGCAAGACTTGGCACGACCAGGTAAACCAAATACTGGAGGATGGTCCTGTTAAAAGTCTAAATAATCGTCTGATTTTTCCGAAACTGATTTTGAAATTTCTGACAGTAGAAATAATGTTTTTCGTTTTTATATTTCAAGAACTTATCTTCAGAACGACAAGTATTCGTATTTCAAAGGAAGTTGATACTTCACTCCTATGTATCGGTTTTTTTTCAAGATAGCGTTAGACACAAACGCGCGGAACTTTTATTTATTTGTATGCGTTAATCGTCATTATCATCAGTTTTCTGCACACTGCTGGATGAAAGCCTCCCCAAGTGTCTCCCACTTTTCTCTGTATCCGTACATTTCCGCAGGATATAATGATTTTGTCAGTCGGGCATCGTTTGGGGCGGCGTGCCGGCCTCTAGATTTATTATACTTCGGGTACCATTACATAAATACATTCGTCCAACGATTGTCCGTCTTCCGTTTCATTTCATTGGCGTATATCAACTATCCTCATCTGTTTTCTTACGCTGCCGATTAGTTTGTGGACCTCTGTTCTGTTTTTATAATCAGTTCGCACAAGGTTATTCCATTTTGCGATGTAATTTTCTATACACGAATACAATGAATGAACATTTAAACTGTTGATGCGGGGCCATTCATAAACTGAAATGAAAATATGCAATAAATAACTCGGCACTTATTGGGAGCGGAACCGGCGTCACGAAGCGACCATTGCGCCACCGCGCGACCCGATACAGTTTATTTAATTAAACATCAAACGGCCGGGTGGGCGGATGAACCGTTTTAGTTGTAAAGGGAAAATCTTTATTGCGGGGCGCTACCTGGCAACACCCGCCGAATCGGAGGGAAGAATTTTCATCCGAATTTCGGAAATTACCCCAAAGGTGTTTCCATGGCGACGGCCGGCACTACTGATCCTCGCAAAGGTGTAACTGTAATCTGCGGAACCTTCGCCCCGGGTGGGGAAATGTTCTACACTCGAGGAAATGTTTAACATTTACGTTCGGTACATTGTTTATTTATTTCTGTTTTTATTCGTGTATGGCAATTTCGTGGGGAATTTAACTTAAATAAATTATATAAAATATTGTTTTATATAAAATAGTTGTGAGTACCGTTATGGATGTGTCTCCGGACAAATCTTGTTGTATTCCGTCTATGGAGCAATCATTAAACTCGGATGACAATACATAGCAGTTTATTTTTCCGCGAATACAATACCATTTACAACAATATAATATAATATGAGTTATCTAAATCACGTCAGAGCAGAAAAATTAGAGATCTCGCAACGCCTCGCACATAACACACACACACACACACACATACCTCCTACTTCTCCCATGCTCCGCGGACCGACACACACACACACATATATGTATATGTGTGTGTGGGTGTGTGGTACATTATGTGTGTATATATTAAGAAGAACACATTCTTATTGTGAAGATGAAATTATTCAGAACAGACGGTCTGTGATGTTTTAAATACTAATTATAAAGGTATACATAATAAAATCAATTTTATCGAAAAATATTGTCATTGCCCTACCGGGATTCGAACATGTATCTCTTTTCCAAACCGGGGAACTATGCTACAGCGACAATATTTTTGACGACTAATTTACGAACCTATCTACTTTTTCAAATGAATACATCTATCGTTCCATTATTTGAGTAACATATAGGTTCGAAAATTTGTCATCAAAAATACTGTCGCTGTAGCATGGTTGGTAATGCAACAACAATATTTTTCGATAAAATTGATTTTATATGTATATCTTTCAAATTAATACATTTAATTTGTATTTAGAACACATTATTGTTGTGAAATTTTGTAGTTTTCCAGAACATAGTTCTGTAGTAGGTATTTTTAATACAAATTAAATGTATCAGTTTAACACGTTCTCCAGTTTCACCATATCAACTAAAGAGTTTTACGATAAATTTTATAACTTAGGTATATTCTATACCTCTTTCAAATTGATACATCTAATTGATGCATACTACATAGTTGATATGGCGAAACTGGATAACGCATTTCCCCGGATAGGAAAAGTCCTGGTTCGAATCCTAGTAGCAACAAAAATATTTTTATTTCATTTTATTTATATTAAAGTGCATTTAATTACCACATATAAATAAATATGTATTTATTCTTATTTGTTAACTTTGTTTTATCAACCACTTATTGAATTGAATACATCTACCGGTTTCGAAAAATATCATTTTCTTCTTCAGGATGTCAATAACTAATCAAAAACATATGTTATTGTTTCTTTAGCGGGATCTATTTAAAAAAAAACTATAATTATTTAAAAAACAAATCTAGTACCTAACTCACATTGTTACTTGATACAAAATTACTAGAAATTTTTTAGAATGGGAATTGTAGTTAAATTTAGTTATGAATTAAATATATTAATTAGAAAGATATACATATTAAATCAATTTTATCGAAAAATATATAGTTGGATAATGCACCTTCCCCATAAATAGCAACCTTTGTAAGTTTAGTTCGAAAAATTTTAAGTCCGAAATCCACAGTTCAGAATATACAGCGACGGGAACCGTAAGTACGAGAAGAGCGTATTTGGCTAAAGTCAAAATACAAACTGATACTTTCAACAAATAAATTCAATCCGAGGAGAATTCTAGAAATAACACGTGCATCGTATTTGTAATTAGATGCCGGTATTTTACGGATTCTCAAGGCTCTTACAAATAATGGAATGATTAAATGTATTAATATCAAAAAGGTAATATATAGGTTCGAAAATTTGTCGCTAAAAATATCGTCGCTGTAGCATAGTTGAATAATGCACCTTCACCGGTTTGGAAAGAGATCCAGGTTCGAATCCCGGTAGCGCAATAACAATATTTTTCGATAAAATTGATTTTATAATGTATACCTTTATAATTAATACATTTATTTCATATTTAAAATATCACAGAGCTATGTTCTGAATAATTACAATTTCACAATAAGAATGTGTTCTAATAAATTTAGTTAGTTGTTTACAATTTTTTGATTAGTTTTACACGCTTTATTAATCTCCAACGATTCCGAATTATTTAATTTATGACCAACACAGTTTACATGCAAAATTGACAATCCCAATTTATTATCAAAAACTTTATTTATTTATTACAATATGTATTTCTTAGATAAAAAATGGACAATTATGAATTTAATTTCTTACGATTTTCTGTCGTTTTCGTGAATTCTCGGAATTATGATCTTGCTTGTCGGTAAGGGATGAAGGGGTAAAGGGGTTCCAGAAGACGGTCCTGCATAAGATTAAGGAAGAGACGCTCTGCAGCCCTTTAGGTGCGAGGAAGAGGCCTAGTTGATCATTCATTGGCCCCGCCCAGGGGCGGTGAGAGAAGCCAGTCGCGGGGGGGTTGGGGGGGATTCAAAGTGTACCTGCAATAATTTATTGGCACACCGTGCGAAGCGATGACTTTTATTTATACAATAACATTAAATATGAGTGAACATTTGAATAAATTAATAAATTAAGAAGCAGCGAAGTTAATTTATAACACGGAAGCTCAATTATTTTAATGGTCTATTGATATATTGCTCAACTTTATTAAAACTCGGTCAGTACGTCAATGGCCGGTATGAGCAGTGGCGGTCGGTGACTTTTTGTAAAAGGTATGCTGGTAAACAAGTTTATACCTACTATCAAATATACAAATGTAACAAATAATCGAAGGATACTTAATGTTTAAATAATTCGGCTTCAAGTATTCAAGCCAAACTGTCAAAAATGCGTCACACAAACAAATTTCTCAAAACGATCCGCTCGCTTCGTAATATGTATGCAATTTTGTGCACTATACCCGAAAGCATTAAAGTCGTTTTTTGTACGTGTGGTGCTGTTAAAGAACACGTATACATTATTCGAAGACGTTGACAGACGGAACTGAATGCGCGTGCGCAAAAGTCGAATATTTTTCAAACTTTGTGGATACGGAACGAATGATAGAATCCACTGTTGCTGTTATGTATATGTAAGCTGTTGAGAATGTATATGTATTTCGACTCGCTCCGTGCGCGCGCCGTGTCGTAGTGTGTGTTTATGACTGATCTCTAAAGGACAGAACGAATTTATTTACAGCAGTGCTGTTTTCGGCAAGAAATAAAAAGTCCAAAGCTTTTTAACTCTAGAACACAAGGGACGCGGAGCATCCAAAGCATGTGTGAAGCGACCGCGCCTGGTATGTAGGTATGTTACTCAACTCAAGTTGGGTCGGGTAATATATGATGTCAAAAGGTCGATAAGTATATTATTCAACTGCATCAAAGGTCGGTAAGTATATTGTTTAACTACGTATAACAATTATTTGAGTCGATATATTGCTTTTCGTCACTGGTCTCAGCTACACATTACCATTTTTCCGTTTGTTTGTTTGTTCTACGTCAGTTTGATTATTTCTCTCTCTCTCTCTCTCTCTAGATGATGATGTCACGTTTGAATGTCGTCATTCTCTACAACGTCAACTATTCGTCTCCGTTCCTTTGGATCCTAGACATTCTTTGGTCTCGTCATTGAACGCAAGCGCATCATCAAACGCCAACAAGACGTAATCCACACACCGCTCCACTTCACATATTAATTTATTTTCTTCAGTCTTTAATCTTGTAAAGATATACGGATATTTCAAGGGATTAATCGGGCTTATGTGTATTTTAAAAGAGATTTTTTTTTTAAATTATGAAACAAGATCTCCCAATTATGTATATTGATCATACGTTCTGCATTTAATCAAAGCGATCTATTAATAATAAATATATTTTCGTAGAAAGCATTAGATTAAATAAAACCACGAATTTTATTACTCGCTAACCGGTTTCGCATAGCTCAAACATCGTCAGAGCGTATTTAAAACTAAACTTAACTATGAATTAAATATATTAAAAAGAAAGATATACATATAAAATCAATTTTATAGAAAAATATTGTTGTTGCGCCACCGGATAATGGAACGATTAAATGTATTAAAATCAAAAAGGTAACATATAGGTTCGAAAATTTACGCTAAAATTATTGTCGCTGTAGCATAGTTGGATAATGCACTTTACCCGGTTAGGAAAGAGATCCAGGTTCGAATCCCGGTGGCACGACAACAATATTTTTCGATAAAATTGATTTTATATGTATATCTTTCTAATTAATATATTTAATTCATATTTAAAATATCACAGAGCTATGTTCTGAATAATTACAACTTCACAATAAGAATGTGTTCTCCTTAATAAACTTAACTATAACTTTTTTAGCTTTTATTTATTTCACACGGTCTGAAAGCGATCTTAATTTATTTTTTTAATTATTAATCAAATACCGCTGTGACGACACGTGATGAAATGATTTTTTTTTTTTATAAATTCGTCACACCGAAAAGAAATTAAAAGCTGCATAATTATTACAGTTTTTTTTTTGTAAAACGTGGAAACGCCCGTAGATCTTATAGCGCCCTTATCAACAACAGCGAGATGATGAATTGCGCGGGAAAGATTTGAATAAATTAGTTCCAAGAAAGGCCGAGTTTGAACCAAGAAACAGCCCACGATATGAATACGAAATGGAAAATAGATTTATCGTCTTTTATTTATTCAAATTGTTCGCGGGTGGTGAGTGCCTACCTCGCCACAAGGGAGGCCGCGCAGACTGCAATTTTATGTAAATGCCGGAACATTTGTTGGTTTCCATTATATTTTGGTTTGATTCTATGGTTTTTGCGCCCATATTCCACGTTCAGAATTATCGGAAGGAGACTGGCGCGCTAACCGGCCGTCACATCCTATATAAAGCAATATTTTATTTTTCTCGAGTGGCAGATACTATGATGGAACATAATACAAAAATTGGTCCTCAATGCAAAGTGGAAAAAAGGACCCCTAGATATGTATTGCATAAGATATTATTCATTAAATAGTATGTATAATTTAGACATATGAACATCTTTTTCCTTTTGTATTAAATCTTTGCTAATGTATATTAAACAACGAAATCATCATCGGACGAACTCTCATCACTAAAATAGCGTAATGTTTAATGATGCAGTTTAAGTTTCAATGTGACAGATGACTTATGAAACGGCAATGAAGAGTCCGCCATATTTAACCATCCGATATTCGAGAGTGAAATTAGTTAACCATTGCATTATTTACCAACGATTGAACAATTGGCCCATCGCCCCTCGCAAAAGTGACTCGATCTGTCGCGATGGTTACGCATTCTAAAATTATTTAATAATTTCTACGAATATATAATAAAATAAAAAATGTTATCACCTACTTTGAACAGAATAATGCCAGTAACGCACCTGTCAACCACTCGATGGAGATATTTGGTGTTGCGAGTGGGCAGGTACCCGCCGCGCTGCCACCCACGGCCTGGCGAGTGGCTAGTGGCTAGTGGCGAGTGGCGAGCCGGTGCCGTGACTTGCGGATTCTGTTCCCACCGCCCGGCTGCTGCTGCTGCTGCTGCTGGTCAGTTCGGTGCCTCTCGCCTTCCGGGGATGTGATCCAATCCTTTATGGAGAATCAAAAAAATAGTCAAAATTTGCAAAATTTCTAATTTTTTCAAACCTTTGGGGGGTTCAGGAGTTGAGAATGACGAATTGATGTATAAGTGTGAGGTTCAGAATCAAAAGCAGACAAGTCAACTTTACCTGCTTTCGATGGGAATCATATTGAAAATAACCCGTGACCGGAGGTCACATGACCAAATGCTGTCACCTTATTGACTGAAAACATATCTGTCTGTTTATTTAATTAATTTTATGAAATTTGTCTAACTTTGATAGGCTTGTCATGTATACATTAATTTGCTTTATATTTGTACATATCTAATTAAAAAATCATAAAAATTGGAAATTCAGCCCTAATGATGGACACTGCAATGAGATCCGAAACGTCGGCGGTGAAAACTTAAGAACATTTCTATATGTCCTACACTTGTCACTGTGCGTGTTTGTTATACATGCCGCGTGTGCAGCTATCCTGTGTGCAGTTATCTGTTTACCGGAACATAGTCGTTGCAAAGATACGCCTCAGAACTTATATTATGTTTCATATGATATCATATGTTTGTTAAAGCATACCTAATATTTGTTCAAAATTGTATTTATATGATATTTACTTATCTCTTTAATTAATTGTATATGTAGATATCTCACAGAGACGAAGCTATTACTTTTTTATTTACATGGGAATTATGGAAGTCTTGGGCATTACAGAGCTTACGACCTGTCATCGGCTGCCTCAAGTGATCACTATACACAATGTAACGTTTATCTATTTACCTATTCTACCACATCTATCAAATTTTTGGAAGTTGCATATATGTTATCATATTGGAACATTTCAATTATCTATTACCAACTATGCTGTCGCCAAGTATGGTCTTTTTTTAAAAATGTAATATTCATTCTCATGTAGCGGTATAGATGTCGCTGAAGCTGAGACTTTTTTTTTTTACCGAAGTATGGGCTATATTCTTTATGTGTGTATATGAAATTCATTCGAATTATTAACATATATACTAGAATAGAAATGCGGTATTTTTCAATTTTTTAATATTTAGTCCAGTATATTGCCATCAAGATAGAGATGTATCCCTCAGGGGATAAATCCCAGTAATTGATTCACACAAAGATTTGGACATACTCAAAATATTGTTTTTGCAATGTTTGCATCGCACATTAATTGAGTCTGTTTTCTCAAGCGCCACCCCGTGTAGTCACTGCGGCGATCCGTGACGGCGTTGATTAGAATTAGCGCACATTTTTCTCGTAAGCGCATAAAAATTGAAGTGTTCGAATGTGTACTTATTTACACACAAATAGTTTGCAAAGGAGATGAAGTTGATGTTAATTTAACAGATTGGAAGTTGAGATAAAACGATAGCATTATTCGCGGGTGGCCGGCCCACTCGGGACTCGTTCAAATCGTTGCAACTAAATTATGACAACAGGTCTTCACGATAATCATCCCCGGGGGTAGGGCTGCCCCAACACAACTCTGCGGAGTGCCCGTGGCACTAATGGACTCGTATTAAATAATTACATCCGTGGTGAAACCCTCCTCATCAGAAAAATTACGATCACTTCCGTAAGTTTACTGGAGATAATTTCGAAAGTAAATCCATCATCGTAACCATAAAAATGCCTTTAGTTAAGTCTCTAATATATTCCGGGCTCCTGGTTCGATCATCATAATATATCTGTATGATTTTCTAAAAACTGTATGTTTTTGTGACGTTTTTCGCTACGGGCATCGTTCCTTGCTTCAGTGTTAAAAAATTCTGCTGCAGTTTCTGAAACATGTCAATGCACTCACTTTCTTCGATCATGACCAGAAGACCTCGAAACTACTCTCCGTTAAAAATCGCATCAATATACCTATATGTAATAGACCTAGTCCATAATATTTTATCGGCGGATACCTGTCTAAATTAAAAGTCGAAAATTTTCAAGGAATATGTGCCTATTCTTAAACATATCAAAGATATAAGCATTTAAAAAAAAATCGATTGTGAATAATTTGGGACAATTTTTTGCATGTAATGTATTTTAGTCGATTTTTTATTTTCTCATGTATTTTTTTCAAAATTAAGTAGAATTGAAATAATACATTTTCCCGGTATTCCCAAGCAATAAAAAAAAAACCTTACGTACAATTAGATGTATGATGAATTATAAAAAAATTATCCGCCCCACTGTTCACTCTACTTAAAAATGTGATTGAAGCGTCTATAAAATTTAATTGTGTGAAGAATTTGCACATATTCCTTGAATATTTTTGACTCGTAATTTAGTCAGTCATTTATAAATAAAATATTGTGGAATAGGTCTGTTTCACCCCTTCTATTTATATAAATATACAAAGACTTCACCGGGCAATATGAATAATGCTCGGACACTAACTAAAACGTTAATTAAGTCGTTATTGTGACTGATAGTGTCGATGATTGGTAACTGAGATTTAACCGATTAAATGTTTAGTGTTTAAATAATTAGTTATCAATTATCGTTACACTAACTGTATAATCACTAATGCATAATTATTAGGAGAACACATTCTTATTGTGAAGTTGTAATTATTCAAAACAGACGGTCTGTGATATTTTAAATATGAATTAAATATATTAATTAGAGAGATATACATATAAAATAAATTTTATCGAAAAATAATTCAAAATATATCAAATAATATCAAAAAGTTAACATATAGGTTCGAAAATTGTCGCTAAAAATATTGTCGCTGTAGCATAGTTGGATAATGCACCTTCCCCGGTTAGGAAAGAGATCCAGGTTCGAATCCCGATAGCGCAACAACAATATTTTTCGATAAAATTGATTTTATATGTATATCTTTCTAATTAATATATTTAATGCATAATAATTCACGCGGATTCGATTTGTGACGACCCTGCCCGGTTTCCATCGGGCGTCAGGCCCATGTCATCACCAGGCGCAGGTACCTGTCCGGGACAAGAATTAGAGTTTGAAGTGTCGGAATGATTATTAGCAGCCTCGGCAGAGTGACTTGCGGCTTGCAGCGCCCGCGTCGTGGGCGCGCGTCCCTCGGCCCGACGGATAATGTATACTATTCACCGATTGTCTAGAAAATCTCCGGACACTTTACGGACGTGGCTTGGGAACATTCCACACAATGGCCATTGTGAAAAAGGGCGGAGGAGTCGTCTGAAAATCAAATTTGCGCCAATATTTATCATTAATAAATACCTAAGTAGTATCGGTAGGTAAGTGGATACTTTCATAAATATGGAACTGTAATATGTTTTTATTATTATTATCTTAAAACTTTACATAACTATTAATTTTAAAGACTAGCGGTCCATGCGATGATGACACGTAGAAGAATGCTTTGAGATGAATTCCGTACTGAACCTTAACCGCTTTCGAGACGAATCTCCGAGAGATATCCCGTCAGTGGACACGGATCATACGAGTAACAACATTCGAATAAACCGCTTTGATTGATTTAACGTCGACCGGTTTCGACACTTCTCGTTTCACACTAACTGCGTCCGTCCGTCTTGACGAATATGTATCAAAATGGTGTATAGACTGTTTGTTAATTTTTGAAATTTAAATAAATTTAAAAAAAGTATTAATTCGCCCATTTTTTTCCTTCTTCCAGCCTTCGTGTACTCGTTGAATTCATATTTTCTGTTAAATGGAATGTAAAAACCAATAATTACAAACCGATTTTTTTATCCCTTTGTTCTAACAGAAATAAACATTGTAGAAAGAATTTTAAAAAATGTAGCTTAATACTTTAGTGTGATCTGTACACGTTTGCGTATAATTTATTCTGTATTGTCAAGTGTTATTCCGGTGAACGTTTTAATTACTGTTCTCTTGAAATATGTTTCTTCTACATTCGATATTCTCTATCCGCATAAGATAGTTTGTAAATGTTTTACACGCCACTATACTCAGAGTGGCAAATTACTCACAAAAACATAATACTTAAATCCTTCCTCTCATTCCTTCGGTCAAATAATGAAAAATGAAAATTGGATTTCATTTCAAAAGCCCCTATCTACATATTAGGTATGTGTGATATATTTAATCAAAAATGATTAAAATTGTAAATATTAATTAGAAAGATATACATATAAAATCAATTTTATCGAAAAATATTGTTGTTGCACCACCGGGATTCGAACCTGGATCTCTTTCCAAACCGGGGAAGGTGCATTATACAAGTATGTAATTTTCGCCTTTTTGATATTAATACATTTAATCGTTCCATTATTTGAAAGAACCATCTACCTTATTTTTATGAAGTCTCAAATACCTTTGAGTAATCTGATAGCAGACGCCAAAATTATCAATTCATTTTTCAATTTGGAAAGAGATCCACAAACAACAATATTTTTCGATAAAATTGATTTTATATGTATATCTTACTAATTAATATATTTAATTCATATTTAAAATGTCACAGACCGTCTGTTTTTGAATAATTACATCTTCACAATAAGAATGTGTTCTGCGAAGATTAAAATAAAATTACAGCTAATGTTATATTTTGGAACGTTTGATAGAGTAACACGCTTCAGTTTTCGGAGTGTTTCTTGAAATTTAATAGGATTTCTGCAGTCAGGGGGGGGTATTGCAGTAAGACGGTTCACGTGTCATCTTTACAATAAGCGCACTGCCATCTATCACATAAATACTCCGCACGCCTTCTCGTATCTTCGCAAGAATGACTTGATATTTATTACACAACGCTACAGAATATTTCCAACTGGTTGGCCGGTGGGTAGGTAGGTACCTATAACATGTTGACGGGGAGCGAAATTTCTGATGCGAATTCAGCGTCCGCTCGACCGCTATCATTCTATTTGGCGCTTTCGCCTGTCAGACGCAGCGACCGCTAGTTAGTTCCGGTTCCGGCCGGCGGCGAGGGAGGGGGGCGGGGGACATCCCTCTCAAACTTACCCGATATCGGGCGACCCTGCCTCCCTCGAGTAGGTACCTACCTCGGCGTGTCCGAGCAAGCTTGACCCGTCGTTCTTACCGGCCGCGTACTTGAAGTTTTTAATTCAAGTCACTGGTCAATATCGAACAGACGCGGAAAATGTTTGGATACAACATACCCGTAACTACGGTGATTGAAGGAAGAAGAAGAAGAAGAGGAGGACGGTCGAAGAAATCATTTAAGAGCCAGTTGAGTAGATTCACAAGCCTGGCGCAGAATAGGGGATCAATGGCGAATGTTCATTAAAAAGAAGAAGAAAACTGAAGGTCGATATTTCATACGTCAGCTGGTTCAGTCTGTTCTCCATACAAAATGCAATAGACAACGTTTAAATGAATAGCTCAACACTGTTTCTGTACTATTCTGTACTGCGACGACATGGAGTGACAGTTTATTAAAACTTGAGTTTTTAAGAAGCCCAATGCAGGATATTAGAATTTAAATCTGACAACAGTAATATTGAGATGATAAAATTTTGATAAATAAATTAAATCTGTTGACTGATACGTTTAGGTGTACATCCTGAGAGGGATTTTTTTTGTCAGCTAACTTTGTGAATTTAAAAACATTCACCGACAGGTTGAATAAAAGTATATTCAATAAATAATAATGCAAATACCTACGGGCTGAGTTAACTAATGCTCGAGTAAATAATATACACATATTATGATATAATTATATACAAACGTACACATCAATTAGTATTTAAAACATCACAGACCTATGTTCTGAATAATTACAACTTCACAATAAGAATGTGTTCTCCTTAATAATTAATAAAATATTAAGAACACATTTTCGCTGAGAAGTTGCATTTTCTGAACATAGTTCTGTGGTATTTTAAAATAAATTAAATTAATCAACTAGAAAGATATACAGAAAAAATTAGTTAATAAATATGGAATAGTTGATAGAGTATCAATTGGATACAGGTATTATAGTATACCTATAACATCAAAATTAGTCGAAAATGTACTTGATTGCAATAGCGAAATCGGAGAACGCGCTTCCCCGGATAGGAAGAGGTCCAGGTTCGTATCCCGGTAGCAACTAAATATTTTTTCGATAGATAGATTTTTTGTGTATATTTTTCTAGATGATTCATTTAATTTATATTATAAAAACTTTAACATTATAAAACTTAATTATTATGTTAGGATAGCTTAATTTAAAAATAAATTTACGAATAAGTAACTATATTATTATAAGACGACGGACACCTCGAGGTTGTTAAATAAAATCTTTTTTTTTTTTTTGCGAAGAATTTTTCGATGTTTTGTTTTGTTGTATGTATGTATATACACATTTGAAAAAAATAACATTCCAAAAGTTGGACTAGAATTGTTATCGGTTCATCATATATGATCATAAAATAACAGGTAACTAGGTATTATACCATTGGTTACAAATAATGTACGTACGATGTCAGATTAGGTAAGGTTAACTAAGTTCATTTTAATTAATTGATATCCTATTAGAAAAAATATGGTTTAGACATGTGCATCATACCTACCATCCCTGTATATACCTAATATGATTTTTCGTTAATAAAGAGTGTCCAGCGGAAAATTTTCAAGATTAATATTAAATTTTAAAAAAACTACAATGTTATGCCCATATTTTATTTATACAATTAACGTGCACTGTTGATTTTTTTATTCCAGTACAGGCTGCAATCTTCCTTATCGATCTAGGCGGATTGCGCATAACTTCGCGTCGAACTTGAGCCACATGTTCTGGCGTCGCTGCTGACGTCGATGGTCCCCGAGGAGTTTGGTTAACCGCTGTCCCTTCCTGTCTGAACTTTTGAACCCGACACTTGCCCATCACTTGCTCGTCGAATATTAAAGTGATCCAATGAATCACCGCACTTGCCACCCGGCCAGTGACACATCGCGACTGGAAAATCAGCAAATCACGCGCGTCGAACAATACCCCTCACACTTACCTCACCCTGATGGTATACGAGCAATTATAATTTAATCTTGAAATTTTTCCGCTGGACACCCTTTATTTTTTTTTCATTAATGCCTACAAAGATTCTAAACACCCGTACCGATATTGTTTTATATTGCAGTCTACCTTTAAACTTCCTGTAAAATGTTGCATAATTTTCTACTTTTGATGCAGTTTCTTGATACACGTTACACGGGGACCCTAAAATAAATAAGTATTCATTATATCTACACCGATCTAGTTTGATAAATGAGTAAAGATGTCTCCGCTTAACACTAAATGCTTTTCACACTATGTAGGTATAGTAGAGCAATGAAAATAATTTACGCCACTTGCATCCGTCGATTATCATAATGCGCCTCTCGAAAATGTCGCCATTTTGAATGACAAAGAAACTGTCACATTTGAAAAGAGAACTCCAGAACTCTGGCCGCATGGAAAGCGAACGGGTGGCGGCCATTGTCGCGCGCGCAACCGGCGCGCTATTTTTTCATAATTTTATTCCATGCGATAATAATGACGGTAAAAAAGCTATATATTTATTTATGTACAAAATACATTTTTAGAGGGTTGCTAACACACAATGGAGGGCACTCGTGTTTTCAAGTGCCTGGCAGATTTGAGCCGAGAGCGACGCACACCCGGCGCTGCGTGGCGGGGTTCCAGCGAGCCGGCGTGCAGCCGTGGACGAGACGATTGAGGATATTTAGACAAAATCGGTCTACGGAATGGTACGCGATGAGATTAATCTCCAAGATTTAATTGCGACGTTAAAAATCGGAAACATTTTACAGGCAGTAGGTATTGATTTAAATTATGCTGTTACCAATGACATTATGTATATGTACTTTCGTTTGACCAACGTCTTTAGACAAAATAAATCCGTCGTTTATACGATCCTACTACTATTAATACTATTAATAATGTTATTAAAGTTTTTAAGAACACTTTCTATGACTGAACATGATTCATTTATTGTTTGAAAATCCCTCGCATAATAACTAAAGGAAATAATTATTTTTATTAAAGGTTTACGCAGGAAATAGTTATGCCAATTGCTTTTTGTTTTTCCCAAATCAAAAACCAATCCATGCACCAAATTTAAAGAACAATCATGAAATCAACACGTCAAAAACAGTAAGATAGTAAAATTTGCGAATTAGTAAAAGATAAAGTAGACACTTCAATGAGTTGCACGCAGTTATAAGCTTTTCTAATGTTATTCTGTTAAAAAAAACAGCGTAGGTAACGACTCCATACAAAACGGATCAACCGAAAGGAATTTTTAATTCAGTAAATAGCCAATTATATGATTCGAGTTATTCACTAACTTAAATACAGAACAGAGTAATGTGAATAGCTCGATGCGGCAAATACACAATAATGTACAGTTTTTTTGCTTGCATGCACTGCTAACACAGATAATAATGGTTTTGGCAAATAAACGTAAATGAAATAATCCGTAAAATTCACACATCTCTAGTCTAGCAGGATGACATATACTTACACAAAGACGTAGCGATCTGGTATATACATCCAAATCGATAATCGACAATAGTGCCTAATTAAAAATTCTCTCATTTATCATTCATGGCATACTTATTATTTTTTATAACAAATATTTATCTACTACTCTCCAACTATGCCAATAGAATCAGACGATCTGATGAACGTAGGTAGTTAGACTCCACATTCGTAAATATCATACATAATCTGTTTCTATATCTGTTCCAACTGTATCAACCCCCATCCTCAGTCAGATTGCAATGAAATTTTTGCATAAAATCTATGTTTTGAAAACGACATTTACATTGTATGAAAAATACACTTCTGAAATTTGGATCACTGTATGATATGTATATATAGAAATAATGTTCTAGCGCGTTTGTGCATATGGTCCTTAATCAGATCGCCATAATAATTTTACATAAAAATCAGCAATTTTATGAATGATGTCATAACATGATGTTAAATTAAAATTAGCGCCATTCTCGATAACGATGTAATTTAGTTTTTTTTTTTTTAATGCATTGAGTATTATGATGACAGATAATATAGTTGTGACAATACAAATGTGGTCATCAAACATCACTTGCGTGAGTTTCAATGTCACTAACACTGATATCACTGATATCTTGATTCGCACACACTAACAGTGATTGAATATCTAGAAATATCATGATTCATTTTTTTATTTTATTAATTGATTTATGATTCGGCGCATGTGTGCAAATAAAATGAAAATATTCATGAAGAAATGACGTTCGTGATGAGCGCCACCTAGTAGATTCTGTCAAAACGTTACACGCATTTGACTCGAAATGCTGAGAATTTGACCCAAAAAATTAATTTTGATAAGGGTTATATATGTATTTTTTTTTTTTTATTAATATTAAAAATATAATACAATTTCAATAATCAGTGGATATATATTAACATTTGTTTCTTCTCTATGAGAGTAAGACTCGTGTATAGAGAAGGAGTATATCGAGTTAATTAATGTTTCAGTTAGTCTGTGTACATATTTTTTTAACTTCAGTTACAAATTTATGATAGTCCGTAATTTTTCTAATTGTGATGGGAAGATTGTTAAAAAATTTGATACCTTGATAAATATATTGATTTTGAGTTGCGGTATATTTTAGTTTTGGGATATCAATTTGATCTCTATATCTTGTAGATCGGAATTCGCTTCTAAAATTTAATTGATTTTTAATTTTGAAAATTTGAATTATTGAATTTTTTTTGTATACGTCTACTATTTTTGGTACTTTAAAATCTGTGAAAAGTTGTATACTTGGATAGTCTTTTTTTTTTTTTTTTAGAATAATTTTTATTATAATTTTTTGAGTGATTTCTAATTGTGACATTGAAGTTTTATATGCACCTCCCCATCCAATAATACCGTATTGCAAATGTGACTGTACAAACGCGTAATATATTATTTTCAGATATGTAGGTGATAAGGTGGTGATATATAGGGTATATATTAATTATACATGCTAGAATCTGTTTTTTACATTAATGAAGTTTGAATAATACAATTAAATACGCTCAAAATTATGTTTTTTTAAATTTATTTCGTGTATTGTGATATCGTGCGGCGCACGCGTATTAGTAACGAAACTGTGATCACAGTCACAGTTTTCAATCACTGGTATTATCGAATACCAATCACAATCACACCAGTGAGTCAAGAGTAGCATTTTTTCTCATCACTAATGTACATGTGTTTCAAATAAAACTTACTAACCTACTGAAAAATATTTGCACTTTCTAAATAGGTGTTCATTAATTAATAATATTAATGAATTTAATAATGGGTACGTACTACGTAATGTACGTACGCAATCAATTCACCCGTTGTACATATTACCTCTTTGATCCCCGATTTGTTCAAAGGGCCACTAAATTATCGTTGGTATAATAATTATTATGAACTTTGTAACTGGACAATCCCCTGCGAAACTTCACCACAATTGAGGCCGAACACGAGAGGGCACTAACTACGAAATGTTAAACGGTTGCACACTACTTCAGCCGGGAAACGGTAGCAAAAAAATAACTGCCGAAGTATCCAAATCAGAACCATACACACCCGTCAACATTATTTCGAAATCGATGTTGCCATTGTAATAAAAATCTGGTATACTTATGACAAGTATTATCCTATTAGATTCTTAATTGTCACATGGAAGAAAAATAGATTTCGATGCGTAGGCGTTGTAATTTTAATGTTATGCCTAGATGGATGGTTTAATAACACAAAAATTGATTTTAACTAACAAAAAGTACACCAAACTAAACCAAATTTTAACAGATTAGTAAAAGTGACATTTTCTCTTTTAAAAATACCGCAAAGCACGCGTCGCTATGTTAATTTTTTAGTTTCGAGCTCATGAGATACGTTTTGGATTATCTCACTTCCTATAGATTTTGGGAAAATATTTCATTGTATTACGGGTTTATTCCAAATAAATCTGCATACTTAACTCAAAAATGCTTTTGTTATAAAACAAAATCTGCAGTGTATAGATATAATGTTAAATTTTAAGACAAATAATTTGATGTAGAAATAATTATTTTGGTGAAGTGGGAGATTATTGAAAATATACGTTAAATTCGAAAAAATTTACATCCCGTGCAATGACGGGTATAATAGCTAGTGCTTTATATAAAACCAATAATTTAATTAATTTTTAATATAACTTTAATGAATCAATTATTAAAAAGATATACGAAAAAAAATGATTTAACTAAAGAATATTTGGTTACTACCGGGATAAGTAGATTTCTTCTGTATGTCTTTCTAGTTGATTAATTGACTAAAGTGTTTTTATTACGTAAAAATATCTATTAATTCAATCACAAATACAGTTGATTCCGCTTTATTGGGCCGCCGGTTAATTGGGGCAGTCGCTTATTTGGGCCAAATCTCAAGGAACGGAAACCAAACCGAGGAACTAATAGTAATTTACATCGCTTAATTGGGACGACATTCCGCGTAATTGGGACAGTAAATGTAAGATTACAATACATAAGTTTGAAATTTATTAATAAGTTCTACAAAAGCTAGAGAGATAGTGCGAAAATTTCCCTTTTGCAAGCAATACAGTTGGCTAGCTGTAAAAACCAACACCATATAAAATCGTTAAACCTTTAGATATTTCCGAAATTTTGAGCAATGAAGGAAATGAGGACATGTTACAAGTTATATTGTTAATTATCAAGAATTTTCGACGATAGATAACAATTGACCATGTCACGATGAAAATATAGAATGAGGATGCAATTGTTGAAGCATTAAATGTAAACACCAAAAATTAGCGTTATTTTATGTAGTAAGGCATTGAAGAGAGCCAGCCCTACGTATTTAAAGAAAAATATTCATCATTTATTTTTGATTCGCTTAATTGGCCCAAACTTCCTGGTCCTGGTGTGTCCCAATTAAGCGGAATCGACTGTACATCATATTCTTCTTCTGCAATATCCTTGCGGTCCATAACAAAGCCTTGCCCACCTAAATCTTTCGCCTCCACATGCTCTGATTCTTGGTGACTGTCTTCCAGTTCGTAATCTGTAGCAACGCTACTGCAACCTTCTTTACGACATCCTCCCAGCGTAGTCGGGCACTTCCCACTCTTCTCCAACCACCTGAGCTTCCTTTAAGGATTATTTTTGGGATGGACGTGACCCGCTCACCTGAGTCACTGTAGTTTCATGTGAATGGAGAGTCTGGATTTCTGATAAATATTATACAACTCGTCATTGTATTATACCTTATTCTCAAAATTTATCTATCCTGCATAGGTCCATAAATTTTCTGCAGTACTTTAATATAAAACTTAAACTATCCAACAATATTCCCTCTTATGTTTGGATCAAGATAAATAGGTTAACAGATCCAATAACAACTAATAAGGAAAGCTGCATACTTTTGACACATTTTCCGCAATGAAAAGTATGATCTTATACACCTCATTATGCTGGGTAAGGTAGAAGCTAGAAGACAGCAATGAGGGTGGACCCGTCGCATACCCAGAACCGTTTATAAGCAAAAGCTCCTATATGGTCCTACTCATTCGTCGCCTGGTTGGCATTTTTTTAATGCTAATAGGCAGCTGTGCGATTCCGTCTGTCACTTAAGTGACAAAACGGAGTCGCACAGCCGCCTTCACAAACGCCCTCATTGTCCCCGACCTTTTCATTTATTCAGAAGAGTAAGAAGATACGCATAAGGATATCATCACATAAAACATAGTACATAAGAAATTCTAACACACAAAGAACAGTTAAATTAAATAAAATAAAAAATGGCGAATAAAAATTTCAGAGTTACATAATTTCAGAACCATAACAGGGAGACAACATGGTTAATGGAGCTGTAGTCGGGGAGTCGAGAGAAAAAAAGAAAAAAGCACGCCCCCGAAAAAGGGAAAAAGACAAAACAAAATAATTACGATCTGACTTGTCCTCACAGCACCACCGCTGGCCATTCGTCCCCAATGACGGGAGATACAGACAAAGAAAGCACTGATATTGGTATTACTAATTAATACCCCTAAGTAATTCCCACCTAGAAATCCAAATTCTCACAATGGTCCTGAACAATTCCAGATTCCTTTTGCAGCTGAGGAGATCGGAGTTCCGGATAAGTAAAAATTCTGGAAAACAAATATAAATTTAAAAATTGGATTAACATAAGCGAAAACATTATTTTTCAATTAGCGCCATCTGTGTACCAGTTGAGACTTCAATTGCTTAGTTCTAAAAACTCACCACTGTACTCATGGCGCTCTTTTTTATTCACCGCATCGTGCTATTTACATTACTCAGTTCTGTCTTTAAGCTAGTGAATTGCTCAAGTCATATAAACGGCTATTTACTGAATTCAAAATTCCTTTCGGTTGATCCGTTTTGTATGGAGCCGTAACCTATGCTGTTTTTTTAACATAATAACATTAGAAAGGGTTACAACTGCGTGCAAATCATTGAAGTGTCTACTTCCCCTTTTAATAATTTGCGAATTTTACTATCTTACTCAACCATCTGAAAGTTATAGTGGTTATTGAATCACGAATACATATTTAACACATGTATCCTAACCGAGTCGTTTGGATACATTAACCCTTCCCAAACCATGCAGTAACACAGGTCTACCGCTCTAATTAAATCTGTAATATTTCGGTAAATATACGTAACGCACACTTCATATTTTAGTTAATTTGAAGGAAAAACTTTACGTTTGGAAATGACTAGTGAAAAATCAATCATGTAAGGCGAATCCTACAAAAATAATTATTTTTAATTCATTCCGTTGAAAAATTAATACGTTGACAAAAATACCATTTGTGTCTAGACAGAAAGAATTGCTAATTAAATGAAGATAGATAAAAAGGAAGGTTGTATTATTCAATGCCACCTCCTATACAGAACTTGATGAATACTCCGAATTATAATATTACTTTATATTTAATGCTCAATACTATGGCATTAACTATTTTGTCACATTTTAAAGGCTAACAGAACTCTTAATTTCTTACGGTGACACGAGTTGACAGCATGGCAGCGTACGAGTATTATATATCACGGTATGGTAAAGGTTAATAATACCTATCCACATAACTACAACTACCCAAGCACAATTACAATGTGTTTGGGGTTCCTAGTATTGTTGTTACGTTCTACAACTTGGTATAATTTACGCTGTAGCGAGATTCAAGTGCGGCCGGTCGCTACCGGGGGCAAATCGCATGTGCATAAGTGAACTGACACGAAGTACTGCTATCAGGGGAGGACGCGTGAACATCGGCAAGGGGCGGTTTTGAATTACTACCCAACACTGTGTCGAGAATTAACCTTCACTAAAATTGGTGGTTTTGATATTACTTTAAGTATTACAAATATGGTTTTAAAAATAAATAATTGGCCAAATGTTTACCAATTAAAATGACTGGTTTTCGAAAATAAACATCGATTTCACCACCTGCGAAATAATTTTAAAATTTATCCGATAGTATTCGATAGTCAAATCACCGATCTGTTTATTATTTGATTTATGCCTGTTTATTATATTTTATTAATAGATTTTTAAATACCTTACGCGTGAGATATTCTTATTTGTGGAATAGTGCTAAGTACGACATGGATTAGATATTAATTTAATTAAATTAAATTAAAAATCCGCCTTCAAGCTGGAAACAGATGCTTCTATCATTTTAAGCGACTACTGTGGTCAAAAATACTGAGTCAAACTGCTAATATATAAAACAATAATAAGACCAGTGGTCGAATGTATTTAAGAAACATGAAATAAATAATCCAAAATGAAGAAAACAAATTAGCAGTTTTTGTACGCATAATATTAATAAAAATGGATGGACCTAAGCTAGAAAATTAATCTTACAGAATAAAAATGAACGACGAGCTCGTGAATTTAATTGAGCAAGGAACAATTATAAGTTTCTGTAGGTCCCAAAGGCTGCGATAGGTTGGACATGTTTAAAAAATGGTGCCAATGTGACAGGACACCAAAGATTACGATCAAGTGAATACCTTAGCGGAAGCGTCTTGGAGCAGACTAAGAAAGAAGTGGGCTGACTTTGTGGAAGAGCACCGGAGCAGAATGGGAACTGGACAAGACCAGCCAGGGATAGGAGTCAGTAGAGAGCAGTTGTGGAAGAGGAAACTCAAGATGTAGTGCCTTGGAAGAAGAATAAGATGCTAATAAGAATATAAGAATAGGTGATATTGGAACTCATATTAATACAAATTCTTAGTCGCTTCCTCACAATTAAAGATGGAGACCCGCGCAAGATGTCCTTCCGGTTGCTTAGACGATTCTCCTCCACAATGTCGTAGCTTCATTCAACATTCAGCAAATGTGGTAATACGTGACTCACGTTATTTAGGAGCTAAAAAGCTCCGCGCCCTATAATATAACAATTCAATATCCAGCGCTAATATGGACTAAAATAAAATTTAATTCACCACAGAAAAAAATGGTTAAGTTAATGGTTAAATCATTATCGATGTATATGTCGAGTTAGGAACCAGACCATCGTACAGAGAAATAAATATTTTTCCGTTGCGTTTACATAGGTACGTATCACAGATCAATTTCAATCACGTGATGTACCTACCTACCTATCAGATTCCTTTTAAATTTGCCTACAAAGAAAGCGTTAGCCACAAATATAGACTTTTATTTATATACAAGCCAATATTTTACCCAACGTTGACGGTCGACAGTAATATGAATTAGGCATCACATACCAAAAATGTGCTCTTTGAGATAATTCAAAATACCTAGGAGAAGTCGCCCGTCTCGCCCCGACCGCCGGGGGTACCTGCCCGCCCACGCCGCGCCGCGCGCCCTAAATAGGGAACCCGAGAAGTCCTCGACGATTGGCCAGGTCGATAATTCGGTCGCACTTCCCATTGGCTGGAAATACCGCTACAATCAAACGTTATATGGATACAGTCGGTACCGAAACAAACAACACAATGTAAAATGACGTTAATCGGAGTGTTGTATTAGATAACGGGTCAAATCTTTTAATTGACGTAGATTAGGTACATTTTATCGGAGAACGATGAACTCTTGCCTGAGAACGTTAAAAATGGAAATGATTTGAAATAGATTTAATATTTAAAGTTGAGTAAATATTTTATATATTATATTCTATTGAGCAGACTATCAAAATGCGACACGCGGAATACTACAAATTAACATGACTTATTTATTAATTACGCTATTTTATATTTGAAATCGTATTATTATCTACCTACTAACATTATTTTAAACAAGTATAAGAAATCTTCATCTACTGATTTGATTTTTACATCCGATCGCGCTATCTTTTTGAATGATTTTCAAGGCATTATAATATACCTTGTTAATTGCTTCAGGAATAAAACGAGTACCTACATATATGCATACTTTAATTGTTGGTGTACTACTGAAACGGTTACAGGCCCAACGATATTTAATACATCTGCGGACTGCGCACATTTTCACACGAAAGTTATCCAAATACGCAACATTAAAATGAAACCCGACCGTAATTTCCAGTCCGTTGATCGCGCGGGAAGTCGATCCGAAAAGATTCCGTCGAAATCATTTCCCATAAACATCCCTGCACAAACACAAATGTGTTCCCGTTGGTCGGGACGAAAATTTCGCAAAGCTGCTTCGACTAGAAAGTATGAGAAAGATGTAATAATGGGTGTAACTTGCCGATAGCCGCTTCCGCGAGCGACTTCACGCTGGTAGCCTCGATCGGCGAGCGTCATTCGGAAGCGGCGCCACGCTGGGAGGACCTGACGCGAAACGTCACATCTGCGCGGGGTGCCGGCGCGCATGAGCCGACATCTTGAAAAACTTACAAGGGCCACCGATGTCAGAGTCCCGCGAGCCGTAGCGCTTTGATTTGCATTACCGCTCGTGTAAAAGAATATTCGAGGGCAGAGTCTCATTCTTTTGACATGTGAATATCAAAGGGCTTTCTGGCATAATGTGCGGTCGGATGAGCAAGTCAAATCATCTCGTGGAATTGATTGGCTCCGTTCGCGCAATTCGAAGGGAATCGATAGAGAGATTCATTAGTTGTTTTATTTTAAAAAGGCGAGAAATAGTCTGTTATTTTTCGTTGCTACTAAGCATGTTACATAATGTTCGTACTTTGAGTAGAATTTGAAGAGCGCAAATTTCACACACAACTTTAATTTTCGCAACAATCACAATTAGTTTAGGTGCCTACCTGCCTACAATTAGTGTCACATGTTCCATAAAAAAATGGGAGAAGTTAACGTATCTTCGATGAAAGACTAGTAAAAAATAAAAGATTTTAGTATTAAGGAGAACACATTCTTATTGTGAAGTTGTAATTATTCAGAACAGACGGTCTGTGATGTTTTTAATACTAATTAAATGTATTCATTAGAAAGATATACATATAAAATCAATTTTATCGTAAAATATTGTTGTCGATTCGAAACTGGATCTCTTCCAATTCGGGGAACGTGTATTAACCGATTATACTATAGTACCACAGTGCATTGACGACAAATTTTCGAACTTATATGTTACACTTTTTCAAATGAATACATCTATCGTTCCATTATTTGAAAACCATATATTTTATTTTTACGGAATTTCAAATATCTTTGAGTAATCCGATAGGAGACGCCTGAATTAACAATTCATTATTAAGGAGAACACATTCTTATTATGAAGTTGTATATAATATATAATAATCGGTTAATGCACGTTCCAGAGATCCAGGTTCGAATTTCGGTAGCAACAACAATATTTTTCGATATAATTGATTTCATATGTATATCTTACTGATTTAATAAATTTAATTTGTATTAAAAAATTAGTGTACATTTCTATAGAAAAAACATTCAGATAATAAGATAATCATAATATAATAAATAATATTAAGGACTAATCATGTCACAGAAATGTTGCTAAACAATTTATGTTCTTGCAGAAAGGGAGATTTGCATTGGCGTAACTAAACCAATGCAGCCATGCGGTGCAATGGGGCCCACGTTAGATGTAGGCCCAAAAGGCTCTACTATATATTATATTTGATATCGATACTCTTCCCAGGACAAATATACACTGATAATTCAAAAATCTACCATAGCAAATTGAAATTATAACATAAAAAAAATCACTTGTCGCGTGTATTATAAAAATACGATTACCCCGCTAATGTCGTCGGGCTAGGGACCAGACCATCGCACTAAAGCGAAAAGTGGCTTTTTTCAGTTGCGAGTATATATAAATGCCTAAAACACAGATTTTTTTTCATGAAATTTTTTTTTTTAAATGATACGAGACAAGAGACAAATTTTTTGTTTGCAATTTAACGGATAAAACGGCATATAACTTAATATTTTTATATCTAATTAACAATATTTAATGCGTACACAGAGGGTCCTTTTATTTTGCCTTGAGGCTATGTGCATTTTAAAAAAAAATTAATTGTGGTCCAATTCTTTAGTTACGCCACTGTATTCATAGATATATTAAGTCACATACATATATATAAACTATAAATCAAAACTGATCATATTTAAAAAATGAACTAAAAATGTATATATTTAAAATAGTGTAGGATATCTCGTTTATTTTATTTACTTGTTAAAGGGGAAAATGTAAACGGGAGAGCTGTTCTTCAAAAAAAAATGTAAAAAATATATTTTTAAAAAGAGGTATTCTTCAGAAAAATAAATATATATATTTTGTAATGTTATATTCCAACAATTCGGCCCTTGAAATCGTTATTTTTTATTATTTAATATCGTGACCCTTAGGTATAGGTCCAGATGTATATTTAAAACGTAATGTTAATGTTCTATAATACATTGGTACAGTGCATTCTATAAGACATTGGTACAGAATTGGTACAGTGCATTCTATAATACATTGGTACAGTGCATTCTATAATACATTGGTACAGTGCAATACAAAGGGAGCAATAAATTATACTGATTTCAAGACCATTCAATACAGCGTTAAGCTAAAATAATATTTGTCACTTGTAATGTTATGTTCTTCCTTAGCTCACGTGTACTGTCATTAAATACTGGCATTATTGACAGAGCCTTCGACTTATTTCCCTGACGAGGGTGTCGTGCAGTGATGTCGTATGTACTGCCAGCCTGAAGAGTCGCCCGGAGTCAAAACGTGCTTGTTACATCAATGAAATGTTCGGTCTTTTAAAAATATTAAGTTTAAAAAGTAGGTATAACGAATGGTAAGATTGAATTCATATTCACATTGGCAACCCAGTGTTGCTTGTGTTTGACCAAACTTATTTTGATTAACTTAAGTTTGATTTTTGTATAATTTCATTCAGAGTACCGGGTCCATTTAGACCCCTTGCTCTTCCATCATGATGCAAAACTGAGGAGAGTTTCGTAATAAATCACAAATATCAGTTCCGAATATCTCTGCATTAAAACAAAATTAAATACCTTTCAGCAAATCAAATATATAGAATGTGTCATTGCACACAGTTTTAAGTAAGGTTTAATCCCTTATCTATGCGAATTGATCTCTTATCTATGCGAACACCATATTCACCATTTAATTTTTTTTTTTTAAATTGTGTTTTTTTCGTGTGAAGCCACCCTAATGACATTTGAATTGATAGGTAGACCATGAAAATAAAACATTTACTCCGTTAGAAAATTGAATATGTAGAAGGTGTCATTGCACACACTTAAAAAAGTGAGGATTAATTTTTTGTCTACAGTGAATTACGCCATAGATAAGGTTACGCTAATCCGGGTAATAACGGCTAGAATTTTATAGGATCTTTCCATAAGATAAGTATTATTTAATTTATTTTTATTTATTAAGGAGAACAGATTCTTATTGTGAAGTTGTAATTATTCAGAACATAGCTCTGTGATATTTTAAATACTAATAAATGTATTAATTAGAAAGATATACATATAAATTCATTTTTATAGAAAAATATTGTTGTTGCGCTACCGGGATTTGAACCTGGATCTCTTTCCAAACCGAAGAAGGTGCATTATTCAATTACGCTACAGCGACGAGTACTTTTGGATTTCAAATAATGGAACGATAGATGTATTAATTTGAAATAATTGGATAATGCACCTTCCTATTTTTATTTCTCAGAATCCCTTTAGTAATGCACAGCTTTTTTGCTTGTATGCGGTGCACGCCCCTGGTCGCAACGTATTTGTAATGACCCTTGTCCACGAGTGAGATTTTTTCTACTAGAGACAATCTCTGAGATGCGGATTTTGCTCCCGTGAGATTCTCAAAGATTCGCCGTATCGTTCAGTTGAGGGATTTTGAATCATCCCAGTAACAGTTAAAACTGAATAAGTCTTTTTAATTTAATGACTTGAACTTACTTTTCATAATAGATGATACTTGTACGGATATGGTAGTTTTAATATTATGTAATGCACTCGTAATACGAAAACTTAATAATTTGGGTGTTGGACTATATTGAGTAGGACTCACTTAAATGTTCGCGTTGGCGTATCCGATTCCGCCGCTCGATCGGGTGTCGGATCAAAGGATGAATATCGCCGTCCGCGCGAAATGTCGCCGCGCGAAATGTCGCCGCGCAAATTGGCTGTGCTTGTGCGCGGAAAAAATGGCGGCACTAGTGGTGTGGCCGCCGGATCGATTCGGCACGAGGACCTCGGATTATTCACGTGGCGCTGGATGGTGCTCGAGCGGAGGGCCTGGAGACGTTCTTCACAAATTTAAAAGCATTTTCCATTTTGTAACGACTAGATTATTTAATTGAAGAAAACCCCGAGGCCCAAAGGAAGAGAGGCAGATAATTCTACCAATCGATGTATTTAAAGATATATCATTCGTTGTCTTATCTATATAATGTTTTTTCAATTCCCCAGTAAAAGTTGTCACGAAAACTGTTAAAAAAATAATTCTCTAAAAAATTTTTTAAGCACCAATTATCAATCCAGATAAATATTAGATTTATTAAATGTAATACGTTTATCGATATTTTATTTATTAATTACTCATTAAACTAAAGGAGAAATTTTAATTATTATTTTTTATTTATTAATCTGTTATAATTATAATGAAACAATACAATAATAAGTTTTTTTTTTTTTAGTTCTACAACTTCTCTAAAAAGCATGTGCTTGTGCAGAGAAGGGGATTACATATTAATAATTATTGTTTATACAATAAAATTAATTAATAGCAGCGTTATAAAAATATTATAAATTTCGCGGTACATGTTTATCTTTAAAGTATTTTTTGATATCGTTTATTATTTCTTTGTTATCATTAATCTTTTTAAAATTAAAATTCCTATGTTAATTTTTGAGCATGAAAATACAAATTTAAACCTAGTACGATTTTCAGTCATAAAATTATATTTTTCTTTTTCTTTTAATATTTGAATAATAGAATGTCTTTTAAGTAGATCACAAAATGTAGGCACATGGAATTCTTCGAAAGGTAATTTTGTCGGATAATCTTTTGGCTTTTTTAGTATTACTTTTATGATAAGTTTTTGTACATTTTTTACTGGAAACTAATGATGACATATTGTAATATGGATTGAATAAATGCATAGTATACTAAGTACAATTTTTTTATACATAAAAATATTCTGATTCTTAAAAATATGTATATTCATTTTCTAATCTTTTTGACACATTGACAAATTTGATCTTTCCATTTAAGATTTTTATCGATGATTTATTTGTTGAAATTGAGCAGTTAGAGAGACATTATTATTATTAATTATTGTATATTCCGCGTTTTCTCATGGTTGTGTGTTATGTGTACAGTTCACCGGGAAGGATGGAATGCGTTACATTTTATTACGTGTATTTTTGACATTTCATTTAGGAAACGGTTGCTTAGTATTTTCAAATATGTGAATTTCTAAAAAGTGTCAGTCGGGTCGAGGGGGGAGGGTGAGCTAAATGTTTGTTATATGTGCATAGAAGCCATCCCACGTTAAGCAGTGTTTAGAAGAGTAGGTAGTTATATCGAATAAGCTGCAATCATGATACATGTGTATGTAAAGAGAATAGTTTTGAAGCTTTATTTTGTTGGTGTAGTCCACCGTTGCTCTTTATCAGCTCAAAAGCTACGAGAGACAGCCGCGACTGCTCGGTCAAGATCAAATACGATGGAAAAGAATGTTGTACTTAGGTTAAGGAAAAATTCTCCTTTTCAGCATTGAAGTGTCCGGCCCGGCCCGGACCGTCGTAACCTGAAATGGAATGAAAATGATTATGCCGCGAAGTATCGGTATTACAGGTGCCTATATGGAGCAAATAATTTTAAAATACTTCCACGAATGAAAACTACTTTTGTTCAAAGATTATCCACCTTTCAAGCTTCCAGAATATACAATCAAATTGGAAATAAAATTAGAACTTTAACTGACATTAAGGTTTTTAAAAGGGACGTTTCAAATTGGTTGTTTAAATTAAGATGACTATATACTGAGAGTAAACTGTTTTATATGATGAAATAATTCTTATAACTGCATTTTGTGTGTTTCCCTTTACCTAATATAATAATGTAATTGGTATTTTTTTGTCTTGTTTATATTTATACGTTTACTTGCCTTGTACGTTACGTATTCTATTTGATTATGTTTTGCCTTCAATGAGTCATTTAGTTTTGTGAAATGTAATTTTTGTTTGCCAATTTGCCCTAAAATAGGCTGGCCCAGTTGGGCAATGCATTTTAAAATCTGTGTAAAATATATGTAACAAACTGTCTTTTTTTGTAGCTGTACAATGCTTATTGAACATAATATTTTATACAATGTCAGCAAATCGATCGTAATGGCGTTCAAATATGGAAAAGGGTCTAATAATAATATATTAAATGAATATGGGAAGACGATGATGACATAACGGCAGAGGAGACAGTTGAGGGTTCGTGCGAAGATGCTGTCACAACGTTTCTACTGATGCAGTAAGGAAGTGAAGAGGATCCTGTTTAAACCCTTCTTCACCAGCATGTATCCTCGCAAGCTCCGGTCGAAATACAAGCAAGTGACGCACAACCGTCTCCGGATTCAGTACAACAACTCATACAGAATACTGTTCGGATTGGCGCGCTATTGTAGCGCATCTACAATGTTTCTTGAAGGCCATATACATGGATTCATTCCGCTTCTGAGACATCGAGTTGGTGCAAGCGGCGCTCTCATGGAAAGCTGGTTCCCTGACCAGAGAATGGCAACGGCTACAGAATAGCTACATATACAATAATGGCCGTGACTGAAGTATTTATATTTATATATATATGTGTGAACTTTGTATTTATTGTTTTTTTTTTTTGATAACATAAATAGTATTTCGTAACTTATTGTATGATCTAACGAAAATGTGTACACGTCAATTCATTGCCGCTGAGCGAGCGTGTGGATTGATCGACTCCGATGTTCCGGTGTGCAGATGTCGTATTTCCTTCACCGATTGTTTTCCGACAGATCGAGTGCCCACTCGAGAGAGCAGCGGAAAGCGGGACCGGATTTAGGCACACGCTCATTTAGCTAAAAATCAAGAATAATATATATATATCTATATATACAGTGGAACCTCTTATCGTTTTTGAAGGGACCTATTAAAATAAACTATGGAAAAAGTTACATTTTTCATACTTAAATGTTTAATACACATTCTAAAAAAGATACATATTTCACATGTAAATGAATGTGTTTAAATAAAAATAAAATTAGAAAAATGCACAGAAACAATTTAAAAAAAAAAATCTTTGTACTGTATTGTATAATGTCAAGCGGCATTTAGAAGCAGTGTTCTCTCTCTCTCTCTCTCTCGAATGTTCCGCTCAATGTTTACGAGTGGCGTCAATCGAAACCAAGCATTTAGCTACGAAATATGTTGCGTAATTTAAACGATTAATGCGGTAAAATGAAGCATGCGCGATCTATTTTTGGGTGTTTTGTATGAAATTAATTCGAGACTGGAAGACATAAACGATACATGCGGGAAAACGATTATTCGAGGAACGATCGATCGAGATTTCACTGTATATATACATACTGAACTGTGGAAGATTTATATCTCGTGCGTTGTACCATAACTTTTTTAGGCAACACCTTGACAATGGCACGTGTTCCTCAAATGAATTCAAACTTAGAAGAGACGCCAATTCAATGCACCAGTTGCTCGCGGAAACCTTAAATTACACATTTATATACTGGGTGTGACACAACCAGTGCACAGAATTTTAGGGGTAGATATATAATATTTACCTATAAAATAAGAGTCAAAAGTGTTCAAGCTGCATGTGAAAAATCTCAACCGTGTCAGTGATAAAAGCATTTAAAAAAAGTCATTAGATATGCGATTATTTTAGATTAATTGAAATATTTTATTAACTCCAAATAATATGTATACTGAATATAAAAAAATAAATGATCTTGAACTTCGAGCGACCAGACTGTTTTTTGTTAAATGATTTAGGGGCTGAAGCCAAAATATTGAATAAAATTATTTTGTAAGAAGAAATAGGTCTGTTACACTAACGCCACTTCTACTAGTAGGCAATGGTTACACTCTGTATAATTGTTATAATATTATTTATTTAAAGACATTGTTAACTGATGGAAACTTAAAAACTAATTCACAAGAAACGCGTAAGTAAACAGAACAGGTTATCAAAAGCGACTACACACGCTCGTCAAGGAAGTAAACTACGGCGGCCTGCAACATCCGCCTTCCGTCTGCGCAGGCGCACCTTCTAGGGGCAGAAGACTAATATAATAGATAATAAGTTATGTTAAAGTCAAACATTATCTTCATCATAAACATAACCTTCACATATAATGTGCGTGGCGGCCACGTATCCAATTTTTAAAAGTTGAAATCTTTTCACAAATCTTGTAAAAAAAAAACATATGGAATTACATGGCGAACTTCATAGATTTATAGTGTTTTAAACCTTTTCCCGTTCTGCGTGCAGCTTGTCATACTATGGGCCCTCGTCGGCCTGGTTCGGCCCATTGCGCGAGCCCTTACTGGGAGCTGGGCCCGAGCCCACAGATCGAATAATCGTTCAATGGTGGACTATAGATCGAGAGTACAATGGCAAATCATCACTCAAAGAAGGGCTAATTTAACGCGAATCAAACTAAAAATAATACCAACTTAGTTTGGCTATTCGTGTGAAATAAAATTATTTTAAATAAAGTCACCCATCGTTATTATTTCTAGTGTCTTTATATTTACTGTAAGTGCTGCAGGAAAAAGAATCCGTTTAACATCCCTCACTCTCTTAATAACCAACTCATGACCAAGAAATCTGAAACTAAAGATCTTGTAATTATATTAGATTTCAAATTACTCTTTGACTTGCACATTAATCGTTCAATCCAGAGCAACCAAAATGTTAGGTTTCATCCTTTGGATATGTAAACAATTCAATAACATAAACACCATGAAAACCCTGTACTTCTCATATGTCCGAAGTATCATCGAATATGCCTCCCAAGTCTGGAATCCAAGATATACCACATTCATCAATAGAATCGAAAAATACAGAATAACTTCCTGAAATATCTAAACTTTCGTAGTTATCGAACCTTGACCAGCACTATTTTAAAATTTATCAATTTATCAAGTTCCATCACTACAAACTCGAAGAGACATGGCCGATGTTATTTTCCTACACAAAATAGCCAACTCTAAAGTAGGCTGTCCTGATTTACTCAGACGCATATTCATTCGAGTGCCAGCCAGGTCAACCAGAATGAATCTTACAATTAATCTTCCACATTGCAACACCAATGCCAAACAAAACTCATTTTTCTACCGAGCCTACAATTACACAATTTCAATTTACACCTAAACGAACTAAACATTTTCAATACTTCAGTTACCTCAATTAAATCTAAACTTAAATGGCCTTTATTTTACATTTTATTTTTATTTTTATAACACAGATTTTTATTCCCTATCCTATTTTCCATTTCCTTTCCCCTCACCCATCCGTTCCCTCGAATATCTTCTTATTTTCTTTTTTATAACTTTTTTCTCAGTATATATTTTTATTCTCAACTTTTTCTGCATCATAGTCCTCTTTAAATATTAAATTGTAATCACTGTATAAAGTATATTGTATCTTCCGAGAAAACATGTAACTGGTATTAAATATGAATTAAATATATTAATTAGAAAGATACACATATAAAATCAATTTTATCGAAAAATATTGTTGTTGCGCCACCGGGATTCGAACCTGGATCTCTTTTCTATCCGGGGAAGGTGCATTATCCAACTATGCTACAGCGACAATATTTTTAACGACAAATTTTCGAACCTATGTTACCTTTTTGACATCAATACATTTAATCGTTCCATTATTAGGAAAGAGATCGAGGTTCGAATAAAATATGAAATCAGAATAAAAAATGGCAATTTCATTAAAATTATCATTATGTAACATGAACGGTGAAAGAAAGAATTTTGGGAATAAGTAAGAGTTAGTCTCGATGGGGCGTCTGAAACGTTTTTTGGCTGCGAGTCGAAATCAACCAAAATGTGACTATTAAGAAGACGGTTCGGATCAATGGGTATTTTCATTTTAAAACAGTCTGTTAGCGAATAATGAGATAAATTTTATTGAGAAAACTATTACAATACATGCTTTTTAATTATTTTTAAACTAAACATAAAAAACAATTCTAATTATTATAAAAACAAATATAATTGTCATGTTTTAGTTCATTAATTTAAAACGTTCTCTCGCGTTACAGGGACTATCCCATTGGCCTACGCCTGACGGTTGCGCGCGCACCTTTTAAATAACGGAAATGATTCAGACCGCCGCTACGCATGTGTTATTATACTTTATTTGCGGAACTTAAATGGGTCACTCGGTGACCCGCGGGTCATACCTGGTCTAGACGGAACAGTCAATATTTCCTAACAGTAATTAAAAATAAATATTTGATTAACAACATGTAGGTACTCTTCTATATTCTAGGGTTTTCATGTCGTGAAAGTAGAATAGATCTAACATTACGATACACACTTATCACCACTTCTTCATATAACATTTCTACAAGTAGAATGATCTTAATTATTAATGCCAGAAGAATGTTACGTTACTGAGATGGTAACGTCTAACGAGATTTAACACGCGGCTTGCTGATTCGAGTCCGATTGAACAACGGACTCGCCGGCCCACCCCTGGTTAGACCCAAAATTCTAACGTCAAAGAAAACTGTGTGAAATAGCTCCGTATTTAGGAAGAAAACAATGGCGCCGGCCAATTGTTTGTCCCTCGGTAATTCGCTGCAAAACTAGAGTACCGCGGCCCCGCCGTCACAACGGAACAAATACGTGTCCGTTAACACTCGAGCAGCAAATGGTTCGTGAATGAGCGGAACCTTTTTATTCGTATTAATTCTCGTCGGATGTCGATTGCTCGGTGCATTGTTCTCCCGCGTCGGAGGGAAAACTGCTCCGGCTGTTACCACATTGTTCAGAGGAATTACTCCAGATGGCGCTGGCTGGCTGCCGACTGCCGACTGCTGGCTTCTGGCTTCCTCGTAGTGTTTCCTCCGCCGCGTATGCTGGCGCAAGATTTGGCGCTGCGGAGCCCTTTCTTTTGTTCCGCGAACTTTAAACAGATCGATAGGAAACTGGCGCAAAAATTGCAGCAATTGAAAAGCGTTTGTTTTGATGGCTTTTCGAGTTGATTAGTCGTAGGCGCGAGGAATTCTCGCACTCCTCTGACTCTCGCGTTGGATATGGAAGAGCATTTGGTCCATTAAGCCAGTTGCGTAACTAAAACTATTAGGCGTCAATGCAAAATGAAAGGGCCCATATTAATTTTTATTTCTTCTTTATTACATATATATTAATTTTTATTTTATTTTTTTGCCAAACTGTATGCCAGTTTTACGGCGAGGATTGCCTTTTACATAGTTAAACACTTTATTAAAAATATATATATATATAACAAGCGGGTAAAAATTAGATAAGGAGATGTTAGATGAATTACTTAGCTAGTCCACAGAATTTTATGGGTGGATACCTAAATATAATATAACAAGGAAATAAAAAATTAGACAAGAATATATTTATTTTTAAAATTGGCATACTTAAGTTTGTGGTTAAAATACATCTACCGGTTTCGAAAAATATCATTTTCTTCTTCAGGATGTCAATAACTAATCTAAAACATTTGTTATTGTTTCTTTAACAAAATCTATTTTTAAAAAAACAATAATTATTTAAAAAATAAATTAGAGTAAGGTATTAGATTAGTTATTGACATCCTGAAGAAGAAAATGATATTTTTCGAAACCGGTAGATGTATTCAATTCAATAAGTGGTTAATAAAACAAAGTTAACAAATAAAAATAAATACATATATATTGGCGCAGACGCTACAAAAATGAACTACTGTATACTTTGTTTAATGAGATGAGCGTTATATTATATATTAAAATAGAAGGACATCGGTTGTTAGGCCGTGTCGAGAGAGTGGGTTCTAAAATTCTTCGAAAAAGTTATGAAATAGACGATTTATTTAATAAAAGTATTAATATTTTTATAATTCGTTCTATACAAATAAATGTTTACGTAAAAAAAAAAACACAAAACAATAAAGTAAAGATAAAAAATCAAAGTTATGAAAGTCACGTGACAAAATGATTTATATTTTGATTATTATTCATGTTTAACAAATACGTGTTTACACATTTCAAGACAAAAATTCATAGATCAAATAAAAGATAAAAATCAAATATCGTAATTGTTTATTAATCTTTGCGCACTATCTCACAGAACTGGATTACCACCCTCCAAATAAGCAAATTCGATCAATTGATTTAGAGTAATTTATCGGATACCGAGAGAATGACTGAATACTGCCGAAGTCGTTGCTGAACACAAGGCCAACATGAAGATGGGGTGACAATGTTTTCAAACACATATCTGAGGTTTAACTTACTTACTTACTTACCATCACAGAGAGGACAGAGCGCCACACCCCTCTGTCCTACAAAGCCCACGGGTTGTAAAACCAGCAGTGATGATGGCATAAAACATAAGAGTTTTCTTTGCAGTAATGGTGTGGTCCTAACCCGAAATATTGGCGGGGTACTACTGTCGGATACATCGATGTTTTAAACATATATATTTTTTTTTTGTAATCAACTTGAAATAAAACAAATTCATAAATTGTACATGTTTATTTTTTGTTACATAACATGTGTACACAATAACTATGTACTTGTACACACACAACCAAAACTCTCACATTCGGCTCTCGGTCGACCCGTCTGGATGCTGACCGGACACAGTATTACCCCGCGGTTCTAAATATTTTTGACACATGTGAAAATGTAAAATGTAACAAAATAATTAATAAATCCCTCAACATTCATTTTTCACCGTGTATATATGATAGATTCCAAAAAATAAAAACATAATTTTACTTTACATGTATCATATATAGAAACATAATAACGAATTTTTAATATTGACATCTTTAAAATGATATGTGATGACGTGAAAAATAAATATGATTTATTAAATTTTATTAAAAACATCAAAAAATTATTCTGTATTTACTAAACATAATTTGTAGCAGGTCCGAAATACTACAATAGAAATGTAATCCGTTGATTTCTCCCAATCATCGTCAAAATTATAATAACAATCTGGAATACGATTCTCACGAGATAATTGACGCTAAATCTAGCGTCTTTGATATCCCCACTGATTTTGAGAATCTCTTTGCCCCTGGCCCCTGCTGCCCCTGTTGGACCCCTGACTGTAGCCGCCGCGGCCCGAGGAGTTGTCTCTCGACGGAGGGTAGCCTCCTCTGTGCGAGTTGCCGCCATCCCTGGAGTTGCCGTGGCCGTGGCCCGAACCGCTGTTGTCCCTCGGGGTGTAGCTGTTGTACCCGGAGTTGTTGCTTCTCCCCTGGTAGCCGCCACCCCCGCGGCCGGAGCCGGTGTTGCCTCTCGACTGGTAGCCACCCCGGTTGCTGGAGCCGTAATTGTCTCTGAAGGAGCTGTTGTATCCCGACGATTGGTCGTTGCCAAAGCGGGATCGCTTGTGGTCCGGTCCGGAGAAGCCGGAATTGTAGGCGGGCCTGGTACCGTAGGAGTTCACTGTGGACAAATAAATTCAAGCAGTTGGTTCAGTATCTTTGAATACATGGAAAAAATTCAAGTGTCGCAAATGAGATCAATTAGATATGTACACGATAAGGAACATTGAATTTTTTTAAGTTTTGCATTCTTCTGTTGGACTAAAGAATAGAAAATGATTCAAACTTTATTTTTCATGCAATAAGGCTTCAAAACGATGCTGCGAACAATAAGATCGAGAATTTCACTAGAAAAAATATTAATTATTAATAATATTTATATTTACAGAAAATAATAGTACAATGCTTAAAGGCAATTTCAAATGATGGATGATGTCCTGACTGCTGCCACGGACTAGGATATAAAACTATAAAATCGATATTGTCAATGCAAAGTATATGAATTAATCCGTAAACCGACTTCGGTGTCAATTCATGCCAAAGAATATTGTTAATGTTCAGTACACATTGACTCGAATTCGACGTCGGACAGTTCTTGTAAAAGATTATTATTAAGACGTAAACACTGATTTGAATTCGGTGTCGGACAGTTCTTGTAAAAGATTATTATTGACACGTAAACACTGATATGAATTCGGTGTCGGACAGTTCTTGTAAAAGATTATTATTGACACGTAAACACTGACATGAATTCGGTGTCGGACAGTTCTTGTAAAAGATTATTATTGACACGTAAACACTGACATGAATTCGGTGTCGGACAGTTCTTGTAAAAGATTATTATTAACACGTAAACACTGATATGAATTCGGTGTCGGACAGTTCTTGTAAAAGATTATTATTGACACGTAAACACTGACATGAATTCGGTGTCGGACAGTTCTTGTAAAAGATTATTATTGACACGTAAACACTGACATGAATTCGGTGTCGGACAGTTCTTGTAAAAGATTATTATTAACACGTAAACACTGATTTGAATTCGGTGTCGGACAATTGTCACAAAAGGATTATTTTTAAAGTTCCATTCGCCGAGCTGCAGTTTAGTTCTCATGGCGCCTTCATCCCCCGCCCTTGGAGTGTTTAATCGCGGATTTGCATTAGTCCCGCCATTGTGCGGCCGGCTCCGAGGCGGGAGCGGGAGCGGGAGGCGGAGGCGGAGGCGGGAGGCGTAATGGCGCCCACGCGGCATTGTTCGCCCCCTGCTGTCGAGGAGTCGCCGACAAGGTAGCCAGCCTTTTAAGACATTTTGATCCGTTGCATGTATTTAATTTTGCCACGCCCGGGTTCCCTACGCACAACGGAGTGCACTTCAAATCCCTGCATATTTGACTGTTCGATATCCGTGCGCGTTCGCACCCACGATCAGATTATGTTTGATTCACTTGAATTCGTGACAGTGACACCAGCCTAGCGACAAATGTCCGGGCCTTCCTCAGGCATCCGGGCCCCAATCTTCTCCTTAAAATCTCTGTATATATTTAAAAAATAAAATAAATACAATATAATTTATTTGCTATCAAACCAAAAAATCACCGCAATTACAATTTTTCAAACCGGTCTAGTAGAATTCGAGTTCTCATAATAAACATATTCCTTTGTCGATGGGTATCTCTTTCCAAATAACAATGTACGTATTTTATGTTGGTTTTAGTTATTGTATTTCGATTATTTTTATTCCCAGAACTTCCACGTGATAACATCTTCATCAAAATCAATCTTCACTTCTCGTACCGGAGGCTATTCAACGATCAGGTATTTAATTAATAGTTTCAAGACCAAATTCCTAAAAAAATATTAGTTGTTTTACTGATGTTTTCGATAATGTATTGAGAGAATTCTATAATTGAGGTATTTTATTTAAATGTTCCGTGTTTTAGCATATTTTTGGTCTTCATTTTTTTTTTGTTTGTTAATATTTACATCATTAAGGAAAACACGTTCTTATTGTGAAATTATAATTATTGAGAATAGACGGTCTGTGTAATTTTAAATACTAATTAAATGTTTTAATTAGAAAGATTTTACGACCAGTAACAACAATATTTTTCGATCAAATTGATTTCACATGTATATCTTTCTAATTAATACATTTAATTTGTATTTTAATATTTATAAAAAAAATTAAATTTCTTCTTATATATGTATTTCTTCTACTGTGTTGTATTTAAAACCTATTTTGTGTACTCGCTGCTAGTAGTATTCATGTTGTAAAAGTAGATATAAATAAATAAATGTCTAAAACTGCGCTAAAAATGCCAGACTTGAGCAACAACCACATAAACCTTAAATCGAGTGGTTTTAATCCCACCAAAGGCCATAGTAAAAAATATAACAATGAATCCGTAACACCTCCGTCGAGCGCACGGTACGCCTGATATACCCGCAGTCCGTTTGTCAAATAATGATCTCACACAGCTGTTTGAAATCGGCCATCTTGGCGAATGAACCGCCGCCGCCCGCCGGCTGGTGCTAATCCCGCCCGCTCGGCCCATCCACTCGCGGGGCATTAGGGCTGGCGAGCCCGGACCCTCGAAACCGTAGTCGACGCTCTTTGAGCGCGAGACAATATTCTAATTTAAAAAATATATATATTAGTGTATCGCACACGTCACAACGGCGGCCTGTTACTGAGTAGGTACTTGCAAATATGACTATTATGTATTGTTATGAATCTGAATAAATACAGGGTATTCTGCAGGCGGGAAGCCATTCTCGATTGTGTCGCGTCTCCGTAATGTAACGATATTGAACATCTTTTGTGTTTCATTTCTTTTGACCTTCGATCGGCGAACCGCCCGTGTCTACATTCTTGTTTCCCGTACGGAACAATTAAGACTACTTTGGAATGTTGAGGACCAAATTACGCGGAACTTTAGCGAGTCACACGAACACGGTAGCAGCTAGCCATCGTTCAGAGAAATCAATAATAATAATAATGCAGACTTTATTAAATTAATTTAAAATTGATGTTTACGTTCAGCTCACGGTCTCCGCGAGTGTCCTGAACTCATTCCCTTGAAGGTATATCCCGCCGCAGCTTAAAACGTGAAAACTCAAAGGTGATTTGTTTCAGATAAAAAAAATCGCCATATTTGTACTTGTGTATGAATGTGAATCAAGTGGTTAGTTTGAGACGTGTTCATTCGGTATTTTATGGGACCTTCTTATACGCCGAATTCACAATATTGAACTGGCGTCGTGAAAAGAAATACACAATTTTTAATTTAAAATGCGTCATGCCTCATGTACATATAGAAAAAGTCTCCATGGCTTAGAAATATTGTATTTTGATAAAGCTTATTATGGTGACTATGTTAAAATTAAATTGATGCAAATCAACATGAGTACGAGCATCATACGAGAGGAAGGGATAGACTGAGACTGACATTCAGGAAGAAGGCCAAATCTTAGAAATCGATGATGCACGGCGCGATGAAGATTTTTAATGAAATACCAGAAAACATAAGAAAGGAGGAGAAATTGAATAGATTTAAAATGAAACTAACCAAATATGTAAAAGATAAGTATTAGTAAAAAGAAAAAACTATAATCCTGTTTATATTGAGCATGTACAGGAGTGCTGATGTTAAGAATTAAACAATAAATATGATATTAAGCTGCCCTGTTCAGTGCGAGCGCATACCGACGATGACCATGAATGTACGGCACTACATTTTCAAATTTATCCTCAGTGGGCGCTCGCTCTACCTGATACCCACGACATAGCCCGTAGTACAGAGAGTGCAGACATCTGTTTGAGATATCTTATAAGCATGATAAATCAGGTGGATTGGCTGTCCTCGTACTATTACGAACATTGAATTCGAATGATATTGAAACATGGACTCTGAGAGATTCTGAAAATGCTGGTGTGGTGTGGTGTGGTGTGGTGTGGTGTGGTGCTGGCGATGCTTACTCCGACACGATGGACCGACCTGATTAAGACGTCGATGCAGAGCCCACTTCTGGAATGCGCAAGAAATGCCACGGACGGCAATATGTGGCGACAAATCATCAATTCACGCCGTCATAAGTGGTCTTCCAAGGCTATCGGTATGAATTAATGTCGAATCCTGTAAATATATATATATATATACTAGATGCGTCATTCTAATCTGTGAGCGAAACACATTATGATGTTGATGATTAGATAGAATGCTTCGTGCTGAGCTCTGTACTGATCTTTGATGATCTGATCCGATCTCATCTGTGGGCCCGGATCATTACGAGAGATAATTATTAACAATGTGTTTGTTTAATTCCATTGCATGTTGGGCGCAAGTTTAGAGAGATGCCGAGACACGGCAAACGCTAGAGCGAGGCCCGTGGGCTCACCCACACTAGAGCGTACAATGGATAAATAAATAATATCAGAGAGAGAGAGGGAGAGAGAGAGAGAGGGGAATGGAACACAACAGTCAGAGTGGAGATCTCGAGTGCGGGGTAACTCGCGGGACGTGGCGCCGGCAAAGGGAATTACGAAATTATGTTCTACGGGACTCGGAGGACGGAAAATTCACTCAAAGGACAATATCAAAGGGCGACGGCTTAGAGCGGTGATGGGGAGGAGTGGAGGGGGGTGGAGGGGGGGGGATGAAACAAGTAGGGATACACAAAGTGAACGCGCCACATTACATAACATCGACGTCAAGAAACGGTTATATTCCTACGGGGACGCGGCCCCGCCAGGATTACGGCTGTCGGGGTGTAGATCGAATACGATATTTACTAACCGGCTAATGCAATACAATGGTGGCAGAACAATCAAATATTATACATTCCACACGTATCTGGAATATTACCATAGAATATGTATGTATTTGTTTACCTAGCTTATTTTTACAGAATCTCAAATACCTTTTGAGTAATCTGATGGCAGACGCCAGAATTATCAATTCATTTTTATTAAATTTATTAAATTCTGTAAAAATAAGGTAGATGGCTCATTCAAATAATGGAACGATTAAATGTATTAACATCAAAATGGTAACATATAGGTTTGAAAATTTGTCCCTAAAAATATCGTCGCTGTAGCATAGTTGGATAATGCACCTTCCCCGGTAAGGAAAGAGATCCAGGTTCGAATCCCGGCGGCGCGACAACAATATTTTTCGATAAAATTGAGATTTTTATGCAAAGAAACTTATCTTTCTACGTATGCTGTATTTGTTTAACACGATATTTTCTGTATATCGTGTAAAAACGAAATTAGACGTATATGTACAGTGAATGTGTATTACCAGTGAAATGATATTTTCACTAGTACATATATAATTTCACTAACTCGGCCAGTTAAAATGTATCAAACAATTGATTTAAAATTTCCCTGCTCAATATTAGCGAAGCTGTATTGGTAACTGGTGTTATTATTATTGTTTGTGTTATGTTAGTGTTAGATTTACAACTTTTATTTAAAAAAATTGTATTGTCCATGTACGAGTGCTGGTTCGAAAAAATAACTCTGAGCATTTTTTTGTATTTTAATCGCTATAAACACGTTATTTAAGCGACAACAAAAGCACACAAACGGACGTTCAGCGACTATCATAATTGACAGTTTATAGCGGAATATAATTTCACTAGTGATTATTAATTAAATAATATTTTCACTATTAGAAAATGAATATGTATCCAAAATATTTTTGTTTAATTTTTATACAAAATCATGTTACGCTTTAAGACTTTAATCAATCTTTACTACAGGCCCAAAATCATCTATCAAAAAATAGTCTAGCAGCTTGAAATTTGACAACCTTAAATTGTTTGTATTCAATATATAATTAGCATAATTACGATTTTTTTTCAAAAGCTTATATTTCTGACATGGTTGAGATTAGGCACACATTCCATGAACATTTTAATCAACTCGTAATTTAGTCAGGTATCCACCCATAAAATAATGTGGACTAGATCTGTCACACCTGTATATTACAATACACGATTTTAGTGTCCTATTGGTTAAATTATGTTTCTTCTGAAATTGATCTGTCCAAATTGTTGTGTCTAAATACTCTTCGGACACAGGACGGAAACGGAAAAGACGGTGGGGGGGGGGACATGTGGTACCGCTGGGAGGTGCCAGTGGGGGGGAGGCAGCAGCCAGGAAAGCAGGAATGCAACCGATGCTGTCCCACCAGCTCTACTCCTTGAGATCTACACGGAGAGGCGCCATTCCGCGTTTCTTGGCGTATTTCCGCTCGCCTCAAGTGCCTGTGTGTGCGCTACACTACACACCTGTGTTCGGTGCACTCACTTCTTCATTTATTTTGACCTTATATTTATGATCATTATTGGAACTTTTATAAATTTCTTTGTTAATTTGTTATCACACAAATGTGATATCAGGATGATTTTTTAATACATTCATATTGTGCGGTTGAACAGCTGACAAAAATTGATAACATTTTAGTGTACGTTCTTAGGTTTTCACGGCCGTTCAGAATCCTCTGTGTATAGTTTTCTGGGCTAATATGCCCGTATATATCTGACCTTTCTGGCCGACGTTTCGGGTTCCATTGCAGGGTCCGTCATCAGGGATGATGTGTCGTGTGAAGTGAGTATTGTTGTGTTATGTTAAGTTCCATCTACTGTCGGATCATTATCCGCGAGGGCTCTTCGACTCAAGTCAGTACCTGATAAACGACGGACCCCGCTCTCGACACGGTACTGTACTCAACCACAATACTAACAGTCATACATCACATCTGCCCTGATGATGGACCCTGCAATGGGATCCGAAACTTCGGCCAGAAAAGTCAGATATACACGGCGGATTAGCCCAGAAAACTATACACAGAAGATTTAAGTTGCATCGCATTGTGCGGTCGCGGTTTCTAATCCCCGCCGGTAAATATTTTCGGTCAATATAATGCTACGTATTGTGATTAAATTTCACAAAAATAGCCAACACGTTTTAACCTCGCAAAATCAAATTGCACAAAAACTGTTTTTCTGTATCGAAAAATATATTTACAAATAAAGTTAAACATTAAAACCTCCCTGGCGGGGAAACTTATATTTACACTACCGATAAACGCGAAATTATATTAATCATATTTTAATTTGTGAGACTACAATACAGAACACAGTTCCGAAATTAATTACGTTAATAATTAGTATTAACAACGTGTACCATTTTACCAACTGGTACTACACCTGCTAGCGCGTCCCACTAGAAGATTTTTGAGAAAACAATTGTAATTGAAAAGATCGATGTCTCAGATGAAATTTGGCGACTTCCGTATGGATCGTTGTAGCTTAAGCGGTAAAGCACGAGTCCTGGTGCGAGTGATTTTTCTAAATTAGTTTGATAGATAAATACTTTTGTTTTGTATTAAATAATACGTCGGAAAATAATGAAACAATATATATTTTAGAAAAAATCACCAAAAATAGTAAATAATTGCGAACAAATATGTAGATATATTCATTAAATAATACGCGCTTACAGGGTGACATGTTTGCAAGATGTCGTAGGTGAAATGCGTTATCGTTCAAATGTATCAAGATTTGATAATTTTATCATCAAATATCTGAAATAGTAGTAGAAATAAGTGAGAATCTGAAACGCTACGCCATTAGTAAAATTACCCTTCACCTCTTTGTGACAGATGGCATAATGTCAATCGACTCCAAATATAGAAAATAGAATCTGTATCGTCTGAGATTGTAACGGTTCTCGGATTGAACACAACACATTTCGAAATGTACTTTTATCGCAGGTTTGAGTAACCGCCCGCACCCCCGGTTTCTGGCTTCCGGCATGCCTCGGCTTCCGGTTAGCTGAAATGCAGCGGCTGCATTAGCCGAGTGCACGTGGCGCACCGCGTCTGGATCGCGCCCGAGGAGGGGGGGCGGAGTGCCGGAGCCGGAGCCGGGGCCCGGGGATGACTTTTGTGCCGCATAGCTCCCTGGAGAGGGCCGGGCAGAGCGAGCGACGATCTTCAGACCTGAGATTTTCATTATTTCGGTGGTGCATGTTTTCTGATCCTTCCAATTTGATAATCTAGTATTACCTTGCACATCTATACTCTGATGTCATACCCCGCAATTTCAAGAGTCTTACTAAACCTACAACCACGTTTGGATACACTAATATATTATAACATTACGTTATAGTACCTACCCGCCGATAATGCTCTCTATGTTTAACATGTCATAGCAATGGCAACACTGCCGCGCGAGAGGATCTTTCTCTAAGCATTTCCGTGGACGAACAAGAGAATCGCTGTTTGCAACCCGTGGAACATATTTATTACGAACATGTGATTTCATATTTAAAAGGAAAGGTGAGGATAATTATATCTCATGTTAGGCACCTGTGTTACGTCGTGTCGTGGTATGCAAGGGTGTTTGTTTCTTGCAGGATGTAAATGCCTTCCTGAGAATGGACCTCCACGTTAGGGAGGCGCCATTTTCGTACGATTCATCACTTCATCTAACAATGTGATGTCTCGTATGAGAGTCCTAGAGGGTTGCCCACGGACCAGGGTGAGATGACGATCACAATTTGGATCCAACCGCTCGAATTATCTCTATAAGACACCAGTACTTCAATATATCGCCGTGAACGACGTCAGCTTACACAAGGAACCCAATTTTTATATTCATCGTGAAGCAAATCTTGTCCAGTGAAATTCTGGATTTCTGGACCTGCTAAAAATGAACTTTTATTACATTAAGATTGCTCCTCAAGCGCCGGTCATATATTTCCACCTGTCGGGGGTATTGTTAAATAAGAGTGACAGTTGACTTATTTCGCTGTGGTAAAAACTTGATGAATAAATTCCATTCATGCTTCTGAATAGAGTTACTTGTGTTTTAAGATACAGTTTAACGGAACGAATTTAGAATTAAATTTCTCACTGATATTATTTATTTTCTCTTGAGAATGACTGATGAAGGCAGGCGGGAGATATATTAGCCGATTCTGTTCATAGTACTCACAATCTCTCGATCTACCTTGGGTGAAACCGGAGGACGCGCTGACATTCTGTCGCGTGCGTCACTATATATATTTAATTTTAATATAGTGCATACATAAGTATTTAAGTAAGTAGATCCAAATCGTTCCTTTTTACTACAACTTATCTTTCACACATTTGCTTAGTTTAATTTTTAATCTATGTAGTTTCTCCTTTTTTCTTATGTTTGCTGGCATTTCATTGAAAATCTTCATCGCACTGTATCACTGAATCAGTCTATCTTTTCTTCTTGTATGATGTATATATTTGATTATATATATAAACAAACTGATTAATAAACTTTCTAATGATCTGAATATTAGTTTCAATGCAATTTCAATATTAATTCTACTAATAGGTTGATGCGAGAGAAATTACCGTTTTTTCAAAATAAAAGATTTAAAATATTTTAAATAAAGTGCAAGTTCTTTTGAGGTCACTCGAGGCTCTGCATCCACCATGGCCCGGAGTTGCTCGTCATCAACCTTGATGGGATCATCATCAGCGCGGGGCTCGTCTTTCAGTGATATATTTCCCGAACGAAACTTACTACAATCTACGATTCGTTCGAGCTTTTAAGACACTTTAAGTACACTTAAAACCAGTGGCGTATCTATGCCAATGCAGTGTATTGGGGCCCACGGTATAAAGGTGCCCGAAATTCTGGTCCCACAATCTATATGTTTGCGATATCGATACCTTTCACAGCGTTAACAATAATCCACAACAACAAATGAAATTATACTATTTAAAATCGTTTCTCACATGTATTGAAAAAAAAAATGAAAACATGATTAATGTATACATTAGCAATGTATATCGTGTTAGGGACCAGACTATCACCGTAACATTAAAATCGCCTTGGCGAGTATTTTTCAATTGGTAGTGCTTATAAATAACAAAGTGTAATGAAAAATCAATTCAGGATATTAAAAAATAAAATTCATTATTGTTTATTGTATCTTCATTTTATTAAAAAAAAAATTGTATTAAAGATTATTCACTATCAGACAATAAACGAACCCGTTTACGCACATTTGGCACGACATCGCTTTCATCACTTGAGATATCTAGAGTCTGTGTAATAATTATTTCCAAATTTTCGGATTTACTGGGTTTAAACAAAAATTCTGTTATCGATCGCTGTGACTGTTTTTTTGTGTATGACTCTTGGTAACGAGCCATGCTAGATGTCAAATCACGTTGGAATTGTAGAACTCGTTCTGCGTTGTGACCATTTGTTATAAAATGATTTCCAAGTTAATTAGCCAGTTGCAGGCCTTCACGGATTGAATACTTATTATTGGGAATCCTTCTTCATCGTCACTACTTTCCTCGGGGCTGGTGTGATCCTCTAAAACAGTTTAGAGGTATTTCTTCCTCGTCGAGAACTTCATCAGCAGTCAATTCAGCGATATGTTCAATAGTAAGGTCTTCAAAGCCTTCTCGACCCCAGTAATGATATCTGAATGCAGTTCAGTTGCGTTTGGATTAATATGGTTAGTTTAACACATTCTGGCCAAATTGGTCGCCCCGCTTTATCCTAGCCCCCTTCCGCATAGTACTGAGTAGTACGTACATGCAAGGGATGTAGCACCGTGTTATTTTGAAACCGTGTAAAAAGAGAGTCCAGTGTATTATATGAGACAATATACCAATTTTGTTCTTATTATTTAATGGATAAATCACGGAGCACGTATTAATATTTATATATCTTATATACAATACTTATTTATTGCATTGGTGTCCAATTTTCGTAGTTACGCCACTGCTTAAAACGGTAACAACTTTCGCATCGATACAATTATAACAACAACGGAAATCCCTGATGACTACTAAGAGATCTGTTACTTTATTATCCTGAGATATTTCGTCTCAAGAAATGGAGGCTGCAAAGGCGAGGTTCGAAGGAAAATCGGTAAGGTTAAGTCTGCTATATTAAAACTGACCAAAATTTAAAAGAATCGCCTCATCTCAAGAAAGACCGATTTAAGTTCTGATGTTATCCACAGCTCTGTATGGAGTTCAAACATGGACCATGAGACGGAAGGAAATTTGCTCGATGCCTTCAATATGTTATGATGGAGTATGCTGCATGTACCATGGACGAATGACTCTATTCTTCAGGAACTCTGTACTGCTTTAAAGCTTTCCATGCAGGAAATGAATTTTTGCCTGGCGAATTGCAAAATGAGACGGAGACATCCTGGAGAAATTGTTGATCATTGGAAATGTACAAGGATGAAGGACGAGAGGTCCATGGACAAGATGGACAGATCAAATTGAGATATGACCGGAGCTCTGCGACACGTCACACTAAACAGTGGAGACAAGCAGTTCGTGGTGTAAAACCAGAAGGATCACACACACTACACACCGTACACACACGAAGACATCGACTGAGAGAGAGACTTGACAATTCATTCAGAATGGTAAACTATTCATTTAGAATTACGGAGTCAAATAAGGAGATGGTAGGCGCATGGGGTAGGGATTCTGAAGTCTCGGGTTTTTTCAATTCCCGGGACTCGAGACCCAAATTTTTAAAGTCCTGAGAATTCCCGGGACTCGAGACTTTGACTATTTTCACTATGAATGACGATATTAAAATACCTTCTAGTTTGTAAACTCAACCATTCATCCGTAGTTAGGCTGAAGCGAGCACCCAACTCTTTAAGTCTATTTATTTTGCCAATAATCTTTTTTTTGATCTTCGTAAAAATTTAAAATGAATTTCATGGTATCCGACTGATTCTTCGACAGTGTATAACCCTTTTGTTCGATGGATTCACGAATAAAAGCACTATATGTAATAGCTTTGATAAAAATGCCATCTTTAGCAGCTAGCCGGGCGACAATTTCAGAAAGTGATTTTCTTTTAACGTAATTTGATAATGATGGCTGACTTATTTTGATTCTCTTCGGACTTTTCGAGCATCCTATATCGGTCGATCCGGAGTTTTTTTTATCGATGTGAATTTGATGAATTCTTTCTAAGCGTCTTCCCGATCCACTTGTGTTTGAGCTCTTACAGGAGATTTGCTTTGGACAGTGAATACATTGGGCTGATTCCTTTTGTATGTGTTTTTTGAAATGTTTCCACACTTCGGATTGATTTTTATCCATTATGGGTTAAAATAATTAACATAGAAAATAGTTGAATAATAAAAATGATTATGTACGTACTGTGAACGACAAATATAAATAAGGTAAATAAATAGCAACCTTTGTAACTTTATTTCGAAAAATTTTAAGTCCGAAATCCGCAGTTCAGAATATACAGCGACGGGAACCGTAAGTACGAGAAGAGCGTATTTGGCTAAAATCAAAATACAAACTGATACTTTCAACAAATAAAAGCAACCCGAGGAGAATTCTTTTAAATTATTCTAGAAATAACACGTGTATCGTATTTGTAATTAGATGCCGATTTTTACGGAATCTCAAGGTAGATGGCTCTTACAAATAATGGAACGATGATATGTATTAATATCAAAAAGGTAATATATAGGTTCGAAAATTTGTCGCTGTAGTATAGTTGGATAATGCACCTTCCCCGGTTTGGAAAAAGATCCAGGTTCGAATCCCGGTGGCGCAACAACAATATTTTTCGATAAAATTGATTTTATATGTGTATCTTTCTAATTAATATGTTTAATTCATATTTAAAATATCACAGAGCTATGTTCTGAATAATTACAACTTCACAATAAGAATGTGTTCTCCTAATTTAATTTGTGTTTAAAACAAAAATTGGTTATTACGTGTTGAAAAGTTTTTTTGAAAGATTCAAAGATCAATTCTCCCTTTGCGTGACAAATTCTCTCGAGTGACGTCTAAATAAAGCGCCAATCAAAAATGAAATTTAAAAAATGTAAACTCCCCCACTACAAGCGCCGGACCGATAAAATAATGTCGCACCGAAATCATCGAAATTCATAACTCATTAATCTTGCACGCCCCGAATAGCAAACGGCGGATAATATTTCGAGCGGTGTCAACACGATTTTGTCACATATATTTTTTTTTGGGAAATTTTGATATTACGGCACGAAATAAAAATGGACAAAAATGAAAAATATTTGAAGTGGTCGAGCCGGGGCTGTACGTGCTCGAGAGGTTCCATCTCCCGCCGGGCGGCGGGACGGCGGGGCGACAAGGGGGGGAGGGGGGACGCAGAGAGGGAGAAACGGGCAGACCACAATTTCGGCATAAGGCACGTTAGCTCCACTCGGGAATTTTGGCGGGAAATCTTCAACTTCTAATACCTGATTGCGAATCTAATTATTTACTGCACAATGTCACAAAGGCACAGTGGACGGTGGCATTATTGGCAAGTCAAGAAGTACACAGATTTCAATGGACCACGACAGAGAGAAATGGCTGAATTCCTGAAAGGTGGTTCAGATGTATATTAGATAGAGTAGACTTTCAAGACTATTCGGGATACTAGATAGATAGAATTGACCCAAATAAAAAAATTGTAACAAAAAAAAATTTTTAATCGGGAAAAATTAACCATGAGTTAATTTTTTGGTGATGAGTTCAAAATCACGAACCGTGTATCAATCACTGATGTCTTTGAGTCACACTCACTATCAGTGATTGAACTATCTGGAAATATCGTTATACGTGATTCATTTTTTTAAATTTATTTATATTTGGCTGTGAACTGTGATTCAGCGCATGTGCATATGAAACGAAAATATTCATAAAGGAATGACGTTATAGTTCGTGATAAGCGCCATCTGTAATGCTGAGAATTTGACCCGAAAAATAAACTCACATTTTTCAAGGGTTTTCATTCTCTTTGTGATGATATTAAATTAGATTAGATATATATTAATTATATATGCTCAAAATAATGTTTTATTTATTTATTTCGTGTATTGTGATATCGTGCAGCGCGTGCGCATTAGTAATCACTAATATTACCGAATACCAATCACAATCACACCAGTGAGTCAAGAGTAGCATTTTTTCCCATCACTAGTGTAACCTGGTGAATGATACAGTAATTGGCCGATTAAGCATTGTTTAAATATCGCATCTATATATTTTGTCTAAAAATTTACTATACCAAATATTTGATTTCACTTTTGGATACATGGGCCGGTTGTGTGATCAGTAGTAACTCTTTACTATCGTAAAAAAAGTTACTAAAGTAAAAACTTTTGGGAAAACGGGTTGTTTGATAGTTGATAAAAAATATTTACTTCTCGAAAGTACATCTCGTAGTAAACTCATTTTACTCTGCGATATCCGATAGTAAAAACAAGAATCGATAGTTAATTATGGAGGATTATTCACAGCTGTTCCAAAAATCATTTGACACATTGATACTTTGAAAGTTGCAGTATACGACAATTAATCATTCAATATCCCGCTATTTTAGTGATAATAATTCGTCCGATGAAGATCTCGTTGTTTAATACACATTGGCACATAATCCGAAAAAATTTCACCACCAAAGTGAAAGATTTCGAACGCAGAGGTGAAAAAATTCATAAAGCATATTTCATGATTATTTGTCACGCCTGTAGACATCGTATCTATGCTTTGACAATAGTAAACTTGACGTTCAAACAACCCGCAAACGATTTTAACCACGGGTGTTAGTAAAAAAGTGACCATAGTAAAAATTTACTGATCACAAAACCGGTCCTTAAATGCATTCTTATATAATATTTATATACAAACAAATCTACAATTATCTGTATGAAAAGTAATGAAATCACGATTTGTATGAACAAGGAGAGAAAATTCAGTTGTCGTTATTGAAAATTTTCTCTAAGACTAGTAGAAAATAATGGCAGAACATTTTAATGTGAGACATAGTAAGAAACAGAGAGTCGAACTCTTATAGTTGATGTTTGAACTTGAAATGGCCAATTACTATAGCACGGCCAATAGCTGCCTACATAGGATATAATTTAAATAATTACCTAATAAATTTTAAAAATTTCTAGCAATTGAAATATCTATCCAGAACCAAACTGAATCGTCATAAAAATTATTTTCTTGGAGCGGAGATTCACACCCCCGGCTAGCCAATTTATTTTTCAACTTTTATTTAAACAAGACACAAATCGCATAATTTAGCATGACAGAAAACGATCTGTCGTCGAGCGGCTTCGCAGATGTGTGTCGCATCATATCGCCGGAACGGTAAATTACGTATTTAAACCATTTTAAGAATATGTATAATTAGGTATGTGATCGCGTGCATTGCACTGTCGTAGACCGCTTCCTTTTTTTGAAAAATATAATTCCAACATTAAAATTAAGTTTTATGAAAACACTGACATAGTCACCTTCTCGCCAAACAAACACCTTATGCTAATACGTAATTTTCATTTTGGTGCCACTCACGTGATCACTTTGGTACCACTTACGCAATCAAATAGCTCCGCGACTTTTTTTTAGATATGTGACTCGATTGGAACAAAAATTTAAACACAGACAATATGCATCAATGTAAAAATACGTCTTGTTTACACAAAGATTAAATTTTTGAAGAGTAAATACTTTTACTGTTGCACAATCTATCGGTTCCACAGAATGCCGCTCGTCCCGCAACTTATATTACGAACCCCTCTCCTATGTGTACATTTGATTCTATGACTTCATTTATTGGTCTGTGGTTTTCACGTTCTTTGGATTATTAAAATATTATTTAGTTTCATTGAAATCTTTGTAGCACAGTACAAATTTATAGGGGAAAAAATGTATTCAGGAGACGAAACTACATAAATCAAACCTACACACATTAAAAAATTACAAAAAGCATATCTTATTCATCATCATCATCATCAACCCTTAACTTTACAACCCTGTATGGGTACCCGGCATGTTCAAGAGACGAAGCTACTTTTTATTATATTTAATGGAAATATGTGGAAGTATGGGTTTTACGACCTATCTTCGACTGGCTTAAGTAATCACTTTATATAAATATAACATTCACCATTCTCACACATTAATCAATCTCTATATCTTATCAAATTTTCGAAAGTTGGATATATGTTAATTAATATGTGAATCACTTAAGCCAGCCAAGTAATTACTCATACTTCCATATATTTCCATTGAATATAGTAAAAAAAATAGCTTCGTCTATATGAGATATCTATTATTTGTTTAATAACAGTGCCTTTTTAGGTGAAAGATTTTTATGATGTTGTCTTGCCACCTCATTTTAGATCTACCTATCTTCGTTTTCCTTTAGGTTTACCGTTGAGTAACCAGTTTTTAGGGTTACATATCATTGATACGTTCTACACGGCCTAACCATCGAAGCCTCATACAGAAAGATATAATTATTTTAAAAATATCTTTTTTTGAAGGAAATAAATTCGATACATGACAAGTATGTTATGTAACAACAAAATAATTTACGGGTTCGATTCCAAAATATCGTGAAAAATTGTTACAGTATGATTCAAAATTGTAACAGGATATCGGGAGGATGTGAGAGGTATTCATTATCCGGTGTCTCCCGTCTTCCCGCGCCAGCGACCCGTTCGTGCGTGCCGAGAACAAAGGCGCACTCGTGGAGTAAAATATATATATAGCCGAGCGATCGTATCAGGATCGCATGAATCATAAAAGAAATTCTCTCAAAAGTGGAACGACAGAGCGGCCGGTGAAAAAAATATAAATATATATATATTACGTACACACACATACGCGCGTACTTACTCACACAACAAGGAAAAATGAGAAGGAATCAAAAGACAAATGAGCGCGAGAGGGCAGGAACAAAAGGCGGAGTACCAGGAGTGGAGAAAGGGAGGAGGAAATCAAGTCGAGTGGCTGCTGGTCGGCGGGGCAGGGAGCGGGGGCGGACGGGCAGGGTTCACCAGATATTGGGATTTTATTTACTTTCATAAGACTAATCTCTAAAAATCGTGTAAAATGGAATGTATGTCTGTCTGTTCTCTGCATCCTTTGACCTAATAAACCTAATTTAGCATAGTTACTCTTTAGGATCCTGCTCAAAACATAGGCACCAGCCTCTAAAGTCCACCGCCATCCCCCCCGACATAAATGTGTATAATTATATACGTTTCAAATTTTTCTTGGTGCACCCTGAAAAAACTTAGTCTCCCCTTTCCAAAATTTTGCATACATCATTACACTTGAGGAATACCTGTGCGAAACAAATACACCCATATTTAAAATTATAGCTGAATCTGTATCCCGAGATGGGTAAGCACCGCTAGTATGCTATATTCATTTTACGAATACAAATATATGAAAGTATGGGTAATTACGATATGGAGATCGATTAATGGGTGAGAATGGTGAACGTTATATTTGTATAAAGTGATCACTTAAGACATCTTTCACTTTCCATTAAATATAATAAAAAATAGCTTCACCTCTATGATAAGATATCTATTATTTTCAATTTTTGTTGTTGTTTTTATCAGATTGATTCCGGCGGCATCCCGGCATCCCGGCATCCCGGCATCCCGGCACCCTGCATCCCCCCGGCTGCTCGCGGGGCGAGGCACGCCTGCCCCTGTTAGCGGTGCGCGCGCTAATTGCTATAGTGATCATTAGGCGGAGCCGCGTCCCCCGCGTCCCCCGCCGGGCGCAGCCACCCAACACACGACAAATTATCACTTATATTATTATATTGCATACCTACATTTCCCGGCGCGACACCCGGCCCGCTCATTTCAAAAATGTCATAATTATTATAAAAATCCCACTCCCCCCCCCCTCTGCCCCCGCGCCTACCTGCTCCCCTCGAGCAGGTTCATCACATCCGCGTCATTAGTGGACGTTCCTTTGTCTCGACTTCGTGAAATGGCATCGTCTTACATCCACTTCAAAGTGCAGCATTAAATTGAGAAATAAATATAATTTATGTTTACGGTTGCAAATGCGAGTAACGTAGTCGCGTACGACGTGGTGCACTCTGCATTTATTATAAATACGACATTATCGAAGTGCTTAGTATTTATTACCGGATTAAAACGCCAGATTTAGAATAAGAATCGACGGTCGTTCGTGATTTCAAATCTCCGGCCAACTACACCATTTCAATTTTTCTTTTTTAATTAATCCGAGACACAAACCACTTATCTATATACACTAAGTGTCCTACCCATTTTACAACAAATATGCAGTAAATAAATAAATAAACATAAATATATATAATATTATCGAAATTAATCATAAAATGATTGTTGAAAAAACGGTTTTTGTTTTCTGAACTGTTGTTCTCATCAGTGCCAGAGGGAAGAAGCCATTTAGGCCGACTCAGGAGAACACGGAGAAGTCAAATGGGGAGACTGCACAGAAGATGGACACAGCCCAGGACAGAGAGCGATGGAAGATTGCTGTCGAAGCGCCAGGTCCCCGATCTAATTAGGATAAGGGGGATGAAAAAGAAGAAGAATACTAACCTATTTTTTTAAAATTGAAAGTGGTGTCATTTCATTGTATTCATATTAATATACAATTTTAAAGTGCATTTTTCAGTTTGTATTTTGATAACATTGACTTATTTTTATTATTAAGGCTGTTATTTCATTTTTCCATTTTGAAATTCGAGAAATTCTACGGGAATTTACACACTCTTTCGAGATGAGGGTAATAGTTAAATTCTTAGAAGTATCGCATAAATACTTGAGAACGTTATTAGTAACGTAAATCAACCCAGAGAGGAAAGTTATGCGAGAAAGAGATGACAATAAAATTGATTTTTTCGCACTCGAAACAAGTGTCAAAATTAACTAGTATTATCTTAATTATGGTAAATAACATTCGGTTTATTAGTTTTAAACGAGTGTAAGGTCCCATCTAAGTAATAGTTTTAAAATAAGTCAAATCTATTCTATAACTTCTAATATAAATTGATAAAAAAAATGCGAAATTGTGAATTATTATTGAAAGGTAAGCCTGTTGAAAAAGTTGTTTCAAATTGGGCTTTTGAATGAAATATGAAATAGAAGTGAATAAGAGCAATGTTTTACAAGGGTTCAAACGCAAGGCAGCAGAAACTGCTCGTAAATTAAACGATATTTTTTTTGTATGGGTAGGTACTGTTAACCTGACTTGTATGGGTAGGTACTGTTACTGACAATGTACCGTACGGTTCCAATAATTTCGCGCCGGGGACGAGAGCCTTGAAGATACAAGAAAATCGCGGGCGTACCACCTTCTTCAGTTTCAGATGATACGAGCAATATTAGTTAGTTGAACCAGAACTACGAACGACGACTCGAGAGCTTCCACAACAGTTCTGGACCACAGCTGACAAATGGGTGCCGCACGAACTGAACGAAAACGAAACGAAGTTTGTTTTACGCCGTAAGTGCTTGTCGGGCTGTGAAACATCGCATTCACCAGAGATCTCGCCAACAGATTATCACCTGTTTAAGCATAATACAAAACCTACACTAATAATTCACTAGTTTTACAACACTCTCACTACATTTATATATTTTTTTTATTTCTGTTTAATCTTTATCTTTCTTGAATTAAATAACACTGGCTACTTTAACACAGGCGGCAGTCTAGCAAAGTAGCCAGGACAATGCTGTATATATCAGATGTGGAGTCTACTCCATTCCACACAATAAACTACGAGTATTATACTTAATTGCAATATAATTGTATCTTATGTTTATCATGTTATATAATTTTAGATTCGCCTCTGTTACAACAAAAATATAAAGTCTAATAAATGAGTATTTCGACTTCTCACATGGGTAAGATCTTCAACGATCAAGCTGCTAACGAAAATGCATTTTAAGACTTTCATCAGTTCCAGAACGGTGGAATTTCACACCATCGGAATGAACTTATAATTAATTGGCAAAAATGTGTCCATTCTAACGGTGCTTTATTTCAATTAATAAAGTTAATAAAAATAGAATAAATGTAACAAACCGAAAGAATGAAAGAAAAATGTATTCGTATTTATAAATAAAATGGGGCATAAATACATCTGTACAAAAATAGAATCCTTTGAATGGAATCAAAGCTACCGTAATTACATTTAAGATTTAAGTTCTTAAAATACATTTTATCGGCATGAACGACCGGTAGGAGAAAATATATTTAAAAAAAAAAAAAAAAACATTTTTGTAAAAGCTTTAAAAAGTGCTGTAATCTCCTATTGTCGAGTAGATACCCTTTGTTGGCCGGCGGGGGTGCTCGCCCAAATCGCATTTCAGGCCAAAGGCAACAATAAGGGAGTAAAAAAAAAAAAATCGCGAAGGTAGCGAGCACTCGGCACCCACTTCTCGGGCTGCCAGCCGCGGGACAAACAATGAATCGAGGTCGGGTACGCGATATTATTATATAAAGTGCGCACAATCCTCGTCCGGTCAAGTGCAAAAAATGAGCGAATATCTCGGTTAATCGGGTTCACGAGATTCTTGTACTCGAGTGAAACAGGTACACAATTATATTGAATGTGGAATACCGAACCATCGACAACACACTAAATAAGTTAGATACTTTTATACTTTTTTTAACTAATCACAAAACAGAACACATTTCACAGACGAAAGAAATGTTGTAATTTAGCAAATTATGTAAGTAAATCCCTATGTCATTATGTGTGCCGCACACGAGAGATGTAGAAACAAAATCGCCAATATCCAAAAGACCAGGGGTCGGCAGACCGGGGCTCGTGAGGCATTTGCGACTCTTCAACTCCAGCTCATATTTGATACATGAATATATAATACAATAAAAGAACTAGCATTTGTTGTGTTCTGCTCACAATCTTTGTGCGAACAGACATTATCTTTCATGAATCAAATAAAAAATAAGTTAAAAAGCAAACTAACCAACGAAAATTAACAATTATGCCTAAAATTTAACAAATAATTACGTGCCAGACAGTAAAGCTTTCAAAGGCGATGCAAGGTCACCGTAACTAACTAGTAAACTTTACAAAGCCTAAAAAGTGTTTAATTATTTAGGTTTTCTTGTTATATAAATAGAGCACTGAGCTACTGAAGCTGATAACTCCCATTTATTATATTCTTGTAAGTGGCCCACGACTGTATTGTGAATTTGAGTTTTAAAAAAAAAAAAAAAAAGATTTTACAGTGAAAATTTATATTGCAACTTCTATGGAAAATGTTGAGGTTCTGTTAACTTAATATTCGGCTCTTCTCACTGGAAAATCTGCTGACCGCTGTAATAGACGAAACTAAAATAAACGTATTTGTACTTGATATTATAGCCAGAGCGGCGATATTAAGAATGACACATTTTTGATAAAATGTTTTTAAAACATACAAACATGTTTTCAAAGTGTGGTTACCAATTGTAAGACTGCCACTGTTGCCAGATAATTAATCACTTTCAAACACGTTAATTGAATACTGGTTGTTGTGTATTCCCCTGCGTACGTGTCATGTTAATATTCTTACAATTTTCGTACTAAGACAAACGCTTGTGCAATGAAAATAAGACGTTATTGCTGGTCTCCTGGAAAAACGCTCGAACCTCTAACAACTAGACCAACAAGCACGGAAATTAAAATTATTACATTTTTTCACACAAATCGTCCTGCGTGCGTATTTTTTGCCCGTCGTAGAACGGGTTTCAAACACAAATCTGAAATAATTTCACTCTGTTTTCAATTATCTACTCTGCAAGATCCATCCATCCGTCCGTAATTGAATTTTAACAAACGATAAAGACACCACACCAGGTACTCAATAGTGTCAATCATTAACTTACCATACACAATCATCTCCAAGTTGTGCCAAAATTATTGATGCAAGAAACCAAACTGTACAAAGGCAATACAACAAAAAAAAAAGAAAACCCACAAATCGCAGTAGAATAAATTCCTCCAAATACCCAGGAGCGCATGCAGCCGAGGGAGCTCGCATCACACACTAGTTGGAGGCACGGCACGGCCCAGCGGGCACGATCAATTCAATATATCTCCGGTGGTTGGTTATTTGAATTAAATTGTGTTATGATTTCTTATGAATAGCCCCCAGATATACACGAAGAGGGGTGCGGGGGGGATCTCGCGCTGATCGGGGGGTGATCACTACGGAAAATTATATTATTATTGCATAAATTAATTTTAATACGATTCAACTTGGCGATCTTACATCGACGGCATGGCTTGCGGCAAATATATAATAACAATATACATACTTACAAATATGATTAACGGCTCTCCTACAAGATGCAGGAAAAGAATTCTTTCATATTTTAAATATGTTACTAAAAGAGATGGAAATAGACTGGAGAAATTGGTAATCACGGGAAACGTGCAAGAACGGAGAGCGAGATGTCGATCACTAATCTCGCTACACGTCGCACTAAATCAGGTCCAAGATCGCGAAGAGTGGAGGTAAGCAGTTGGCGCTGTAGAAGAACAGAAGACCTCGATGTTCAGTCATGAGCAAATCATCGAGGGAAAGAATAACATAATTACAGCCTAAAAAATCTGTCAATTAAACAATTTGGAACAACAATCTTAGAACAATAAGGTTTTATGGCGATGCCTTCTATTAAGCGCTGGACGCAGCAAGAACGCATTCCTTATTATCTCCCTGGCTCCTGAATCTTCAGCAATTTACATCTTATTATAATTATATATTTGTTTTTAAAAAATGCTTTTCATTTAAAAAAAAAAAACATCTTTTTTGGTACTCCTAATTTATAATATTTACGTTTTTATTGCATCAATTTTGCTTTATAGTCAAAAATGCGACATTATTGTGTGTTAATATTTTAGTGGATTTTACAAATAATTTTTCTTATAAAACTTTACACTGTTAAAATTCCACAATAAATAGTTAAATAAACAACGCCCTCTAATTTTGGATCACGGTGTGGGTATAAAAATTATTTAGTGCAATTTTGAGGACCAATGCTATTTAGATATTTGTACGCCGAGGGAAAAAATAATACAAACATTATCAATATGTATACCAGTATAAGGCTACCGGCTACATTACTAATGAAGATGTATGTAAGATGCACAAATAAGTCGAGAGAACTACGAATAGTAATAACTATCAAGGAAAGCGGAATACTTCGGATGCATTGTTTGCAATAAAAAATATGATATTTTACAACTCATCAGCAGTGCCTAGTAGTATGGGTAGAAAGAGATTACCTCGGCTGCGTAACCTCGGAAAGTGATTCGATGACCAAAATATTGGTGATACGTACCCATTATTATGAAAGCGGTCCAAGTCAATAAATTGAAAAAAATGAGTTTATTAATTATTTCGCATTGTTTTCAATTAATATAATATGATGCAAATTATAACAATTTGAAAGGATTTCGCTAGTGTTTACTTTGATAATAGAGAAGTCTTTTCAACCTTACATATTTTATTTCCTTATAATCTACATCTAACAAATAGGTAATTATAGTTGTTCTAGTATTTTCCAAATATTTGATATATATTTTAAGTAGCAGTATTTATCTTTTATTAGTACACTATTGTATTATGTTCTATCGAGCACAGGGTGTAAAAAAAATACTGCCACTTAAAAATATATCAATCCTAGAATGCAAAACACTAGACTAGTTTACGTGGGAGGGGTCGATATGTCGAAATAAATTATAAATCTAGTAGACTAAATAAATTTTGAAACATTGTGTTGGGTAATTTAAAAATATCTCGAAACGAAAGAAACATGACTTGGGCCACTCAATAATGGGCACATATATGAATATGGTGGTCAACCTTTAATAGAATATTATATGAAGTGTGCGCTATGATGCCAAATCGTTTGCGCGCACACGCGACATTGATCGTCATCGGAATGTTTATGTTACTTCTGTGCACTCCTCGTTGAAATACACTATATTCGAGGTCAACCTACCGCTATCCAAACCTATTTACCTAGGCCATACCTCAATACCCTATGAGTTGTCGTGCAAGACGGAAGAAATTCAAAAACAGGATTCTGGTATACGAATATTACCAACGAAAAAACGGGAAGAAATAAACGGAGGTGCAACTGCAGTGATTCACCCCTCGAGCAAACCAGCGATGATTGCATCATGGTTCATAAAGCACCGGCAAACACCGAGGGCGGGGGTTCAGCCCCGCGCCCCAGGGGCACCCTCGCGGGACTCGGCTGGCGGGGGCGCGATCTAATTGGCGGATCACCTCGTCACTTGTCGTCAAATGTATATACTGCTACTAAAAAATTGTCAAAAAAAAAAAATTTGGTCCACACGAGTTGAAAGAGAAACGGTATAAAAGTTTTTCCAAATTTCTAAGATGCACAAAAAAGGTTTTTATTTCCTTAATTAACCAGCCTTTTCCCCGTCCTAAGACATGTGTTAGTCAGATAAAAGCAGTGTTGGGCAAATTTCAAAGCGAAAGCGGTCTACATTCAATACTAGACACAAGTCTGAAGAGGAAAAGGAAAATTAAAAAGTGACGAGGTTCTTTAGAATGATTTTAAATGCACAATAACAAAACTTTTGTAGCATAAAAATCAAGATTAACGCAGCACTTAGCGTCTTAGGACGGCTACAAGTTAAGTTTTCACTTTAAATACTCAAATGATTTTCATAAAGCTAAATAAATTCGGAGAGGCAGTTGTCCGAAGGTAATCACCAAAAAAATGTTTTATCAATTTTAAAAATCTTTTAGTTTTCTTTACTCATTAGATTAGTAAATTAGATCGTTTTTATTATTAAAATAGTCGAAAAATACATATACTATGTCATCTCTTCAGCTCACAGTAGGTACAGATCCAGAAATGAATCGTAATTTTGAAATTCCTGAATATATGTCTAAGAGTCGTTTCATTTACATGAATAAAGTGCCTTCATAAAGGTCACATATCCATCTAATTCGTATTTTAAAATAAATTGTCACTTCACTCAAATGTAATGAAAGTTTCCTTTCAAATTTGCTTACAGAAAGAGAGCCTTAGCCATACTACTTTCATTTGTATGCGATTATATTCTCAGAAGAAGACAATAAAGATAGATTTGACTAGAAATTTGAGAGTTTTAATAAACAATTGATAAAAGTTTTAGTTTTTTTGCATCAATATTCTTATTATTGTCGTATGATGCGTGCGCAAGTTTAGTAGCCAGCCCACATGCGTAAAATCATTTTTGAGATACTACGAGTAATTAAAATGGCGACAAAGCTACTCCTCGGCCAGACTTTATTTCGATCAAAACATTCTTCGATAGAAAATAAGATAGCAAATTAGTTGTGTAAACAGACATCAAATTATCTGGCCGGCACAAAAGACATGGCAATACCAAAGGACACAAAAAATGTGAATGGAGGAGGCCAATGCGTATCGTACGGTCGCGTAGAATGAGAAAACTAAAGATATGATCGTTTAATGCACGATATAAACATCACCGATCACAATGGCCATCCGCACGGACAAAGGAATCCACCTTTCCTCGCGCACAATGGCCAGGTTCCTCGTCCATATCTTCTGGGCTATTTATCTCCCCCCTATTGAGGCAGGGCGGACCCGCCGGATTGTAAAGGAATTACTCGCTGTCAAAATATTTTACCCCGGAACATTGGACACGGATCGAGTGGCTGCAGGTCGATAAAACTATCGGCTGCGGATAGTCAAACATTTCATCAAATTTCAAATGATCATGTGGTCCAGCTGTACAAGCTGCGTGGCCGCTTTAAATGTGTTAGAGGGTTCGGTACCTAATAATGTATATTGTTTATTTTATTGATAATTCGTAAAGCGCACGCAAAATGTAAATATTTTGCGTGCAGAATTTTTTTTTTTTTGAAAAACAAAACCCAACAGTTTGGAATCAACGTGTTGTAAATCCATAGTTTTTTTAATATCTTCAGTAATACAGTATAAAAATGTGTTTTAAAACATTCTTAATCATCTAAACTCTGTATATAAAAAAGAAACAACTATATTAGCGGAGAAATAAATATTATAAACCGCATTTGAGAAGAATTGACACATTTCACGAGGTTCTTATATCATTTTAACGTTATAAATATATATTTTTAAAGTATACATAAAAAAAAAAAAATTTAAATATAATAAATACCCTTGTTGCGGGGAACACGTTACATAATCTGAAAATAGCATCTAATTAGGGTGAAGCAGGCCGGACGAATTGACTAGTCAAAGGATAAAAAGTGATTGTTTTGTATCAGGGCCGCATGAATGGGAAAAGACCGCTACATGTGTTATGGGGGATGTGCGCTCTGGAGTTTAATAGACTCTAACAATTGCCCCACATCATGTGACAAGGGAGGGAAATGCATTCATCTTGCGCTGCGATCACGCTCACAAAGAACTGTTTAAAATAAGTTTTTTTTAAAGCGTTATTTGAATTATACGAGCTACTTTTAGGAATGTGGATGTTTGGGATAATTACGAACGTAATTGAGCGATGTGCAAGATACGATGGAATTGGGTTTTACACAAAATGTTCGTTTTTTTTGTTGGTACAGAAGAATCTAAAAGATAAAATAGGCAAGGAAAATATTGAACGAGTCCACCATTTTGTGCTGGTTGAAAGAGCAATGGGGTCGATCATTCGTACGAGTCAAAATTGAGATGGCTCTAAACTGTTTTCTCAAAATGCGAAAACTTCTCTGTAAACAGACAATTAATTTAGTCCTCCGAATGCGCATTTTATGATATTACGTGGATGGTGTTTTGGAACGATGTGTTAACCAATATAAAAAAAGAATCAAATTCTTGTACGAAAATTAGTATTCTTTATTTTCATATGTAAGGTGCTTAAACTATCTTTGCAAATATGCAAAGTATTTTCAGTATCACAATAATGTTAACCAACAATAGCCCAAAGTAATAAAGTTATAAAATATTAGTTTTAAAAGTTTAAAGCATCAATGCGAATTATGATAATGTATTCTATATCACCTTGTTTCACTTACCAATTCTCTCGGTTGTGCAACACTGCGGTGAAGTACGCACTCATATATATTTTTTTAAATTGTCAAATATCGCACCGAGTGCCAGGTACTTCAGGGGACCACGACGCTCAGCAGAAGAACCACAGTTTGAATTGGAGTGTGACTTAACTCATTGTTGCAGAACAGCATCCATATGCTTTCTATTATATATATATATATATTTTTTACGAAGTCAAAACATGGATACTAACCAGAGTCACCACAAAAAAGATTGAGTGTTTTCGAAATGTGATGCTACAGAACGATTATTGATAATCTTCCGGGCGGACAAAGTGTCAAACGAAGATGCTCTGCAACGTATGAATAAATATTTATATCTGATTGGGCATGTTATAAGAGGCGAGAAATATGGAAGTTATACTACAGAGATTCAAGGGACACACGGTGCAGAAACTCGTATCTCATACTTGAAAAATATGCGAAAATGTTTCTAAAGTTCAAACCTCCCCATAACTATGAAAATAAAAAAAGAAACAAAAGTTTTGTTTGTTCTGATTTGTTCCAGGAGTAACAGCACAGCACGGTTCTGTTATACGGGGAGCAGAAGGCGCGAGGAGGTTGTGATCGCGCATAATGTCCCGGCAGCAACTCGCTCTATCACGTATCGCATCGCGGCCGTGTCGGGGGGCAAGGGAGATGGCGCAAATAGATTTCGCCATTTGTGTCCTCGAAGCAGCTTTGTGAGAGAGAGCACATTCGGGCGCATAAATTGACGGGTCGCAAGTTTGAACAATAAGCAGAATATTAAATGTATAAATTTTACATTCTCTAAAACAAAATCAAACTGCATTACCAAAGGGGTGTAGATTTACTGCATGCGATTGTAGATATTCAATATTAGGTACTGTAAGACACGTTGTATATTATTTTGTCGGTGAAAATATCACATTACATTTTTCATCCATCGCCGTTCGATGGGATTGTAATCTTATAAGATTCTAACCTGAAAATAGTACATCATAGCTCTGAAAATTGAGCACTTTGAGGGATATTACAAAATTTGTAAAGCAATCATTTCTATCGAAAAATATATTTAAATAGTAAAAAAAACTAAGATAACTCAAATTTAGAGTTATTATTGTATTCGGATACTCTGTCATATACGCAACTAACTTAGCCCCAGTTCTTTAATGTCATTTTAGGGGATACATTTATGACTTCAAATGTTATTTAGTTTTATAACTTCAGTAACAAAAAATGGAGAAAAATGTATTTATTTTTTTGTCCACTGAAAAATGACTTTATGAGTTGTCTTATTTTTGATCTAGGTGTGCAATATCAGCGAAATTGATTTGACAGTTCACATATATTGTTATAGATAGGCATTAAGAAGTTGAAAAGAATGGCTTAAGACCAAACGCTGAAAAAATTGAATTAGAAAACGGGTGTTTTAAAAATTTTCTACGACTCATTTCTTAGCGAATTATTTATTACTAATAAAATTAAAATAGCCGTGTATCCATTAAAATGTATAAATTGTAACTATGTTAATTTTTGATACAATCCTAGACTCTTTAATCGATCTCAACCAAATTTTGCACGGTTACTCTTTAGAACCCCTTCCAGCTATACATATAAATATATATCGGGTCGTTATATGGAATACCATCCGTTTTAATTTTTTCTCAATAGCACTCTGGATTCTGAGAAAAATACGGCAATCCCCATCCGGACATCTCACCCTCGCCGTGCCTACCTAGACCAAATTGTGCATTACAAAACATTTGTTTAAAAAAACAACAACATTACACGTATCTATTGTATAATTTATATATATATAGACACTCTGCTAAGTAAATGACAACGCAAGAAATATTTCAACTCTGAAAAAAATTTACCTTCTGAATTACAAAACGAACTGAAAACAAACCACTCGAATCTCAAAACGGCCATCCAACTATTATGACACTTGTCACCTTTTTACACAAGCTGTTTCGTTCGTGTGTGTTTTTTTTTTAAATTTTATTTTGAATATTATTTCAATGTTTGTTTATTTTAACGAGAAGAGGATCCCCAGATAGCGTCGCGCCCGGAGAGCATACAGTCCGAGGAGGCGCATCGCGCGCTCGGCGGAGCGCGCCGATTGGCCCGCCGGACCGGACGCCCGAAAGAATCGCGCGGCGCGGAGACGCACCTAGGCAACATTTTCAGGTGCGAAGGGGACGCCACGCCCGGCCGTGGAAAACAACGAAAATCCAACAGAGACGACGATAACGGCCGAAGATCGCGCACTCGGGCGAATGAGATGATGCCATTTGGTGATTTTCGTGTACGAACGAAACAGGTGTAAGGTTGGCGCGGTGAAGGGTGGTGGAAATTGAAAAGTCGGTTGAACAATGGCGCGGCGGACGCGGCCGGTAATTGAATGTCTGAAGCAAAAGTTCGGACCGGGCCGACCGCGCTGTGACCATTTTGCATTGACATTAAACGAACTTCAAAGATGATTGTAAAAACTTCCGTCGTATACAAGTTTTAACGATCCCGAACAGAGAAATAAAATAAAATCGTTATTATTTGATGAGAGCGTAAAGTTTGAATAACTTTTTATATCCTACTAACTGAAGTACCCGGCGTTGTCCGGGCTTTACGCAAAGTGAAGAGGCTTCATTTAAGGGGGTGGGGGTATTTTTTTTTTACGAAATCATAAAGAAGTAGACTTTCCTCTCATTTTGAACGTCAAGTGTGCAAACTTTCATCAAGAAGTGCCAAAATTATGCTTTAAGGGGCGGAAAAGGGGGATGGGGGTGTTTTCTTCGGAATGTCATGTAGACAGTGACCTTCCTCTTGTTTTGAAGGTCGAGTGTGCAAAATTTCATCAAGCTCGGAATAAAACTGTAGATTTGTATAAAAACCAAACAAACCAATACACTCTTAAATAAATATAGATAGATATAAATGTAAGGATTCTAGTTGCAATAGACAATAGACAGGAGCTTGTAGAATAATATGTCTATTAATGATTATCGCTAAAATCTGGTTTAAAACACAAAATAAATGCAACACCTTCTTCTCTCAAAAATAACCTATTTTCCATGCCATTTAATTTCAGAGTAACAAAGACTGCTCTAATATAAATGGCGGCGGGTAAAAAAGACCGACTTTGAATGGTCAATTTACGACAAAAAAGAAGCTTTATTAAAAGTTAGAAAATTGATAAATATTGAAGTTGCTGACTTTGCAACTACTAGTAGGTTGGTAGGTAGGTAAAACTTATATAAATATTGTGTTGATGCTGAAGTTCGCAGCGTTTTTGTTTACCAGAACGAGAGTAGGTACTTGGCGAAAAAATTACATATTATGATATATACCACGTCGATATCAATATTATTTTATTAAGTACGTGTTGAATTTTTCTATTTGTATAAAATTTTGTACTAATTGTTGGCTAAATAAAATGGTGATATAAACAAAAAAAACGAACATTTTCGACATTGAGTCAAAACCAAGAAGTTAAGGCATGAATTGAATATTATTACTAATACTACTATGAATTACTTCCGAAGAATGTTACCATCATTTTTAACGTTTATTGCCAACAATTCATTCGCCTTGCGGTCGCATTTCAAGAAAAACTACCAGGAACACGTGATTTTTCAACATGATAGTGCCCGTCCGCATACTGATGACATTACAAAAGCAACTATTCAAGGGCTCAGTTGGGTGGTCATTCCAAATTCGCCCTATTCACCTGTTCTTGCTTCATCAGATTTTCATATTTTCCGCTCTCTATCTAACAAACTCCTTTCTTCCTGACAGAAATTTTGAGAATTGTAATGCTGGTAAGTGTAATTTTCACCTTCAACTTCTGGCAGACGTTTCGGATTCCATCGCAGGATCTATTATCAGGGCTCATATCGCTGATGTTACAGACAATGATGTAGTGCTGAATAATAAAAAAAAAGTACTAGAGCGGTATTTGATTTTAACCCCCCCCACCTATTTTTTTCTTCCGTGTCTTCCCAATTTGAAATTGAATTGGGTTAAAAATAAATTATTTTGGCCAACAGTAACTTAGCCTTTATAAACGCTAAAACCATGCATATGTCAAAACAACTATCGAGCTATAACGTGTAAATTTAGGGATAACTGTTTATTTAAGTCTGTTTATCTGTCTCAAAGTTCATGTGGTCAATGGTTGAAAGAATGTGATCCAATTCTTAAAAAAAAACCTATAAATTTCTTCGAACTGACTTTCACGTTTTGAAAATTCTCTAGTACTATATATATATTTTTTGAATTCCCGTAATGTCCGTCCGCTGCACGATATTTGATGTACAAAATTCTATGCGGAATATCTTGTATCAAAATATTTTTTAATATATATACTTAAAAAGTAAGATCCATTTCAAAAGTGGCAGGGCGCCGCCCTGACCTCACTACACCACTGGTTACAGATGATAGGGTCTCTGATAGGATGAAATGAGAGTATATCTATATATATATATATATATTTTTTTTTTTTTCGTTAAATGATTTAGGGCATGAAGCAAAGCTATAGATTAATAATGGATAAATTTAGCAAATATTTATGTAGTATGTAGACGTAAAGTTTAACATGATTTTGTAAAAATTTCAAACGATAATATTTTCCGTAACGGTGGAGATTTTGCACATCCTTGAACATTTTCGAATTGTAATTTAGTCGGGTACTCATAAAATATTATGGACTGTTACAACCTATATATATATAAATGTTACGAGATTTAAAAAAATATTACAATGACAATAAACATACCAAGATGTTAAAATCCACCCTTAATAAAGAGAAAAAAAAAACGGAAAATGTAAACCAAATGAAGAACGGAAGCGATAAAAATGATATTCGAGATGAATTATTTGTATACGGAAGCGCCGCGAGCTGCCAGGGCGGCAGCCGCCGGCGGGGGCGAGCGGAGTGCGCGTGACAAGAGGACAATGGCGGGCAATTAGGCGCGGCACACCTCCCGCGCACACACTCCCCGCCCCGCGCGCCCGCCGCCCCAGGGACGGGGCGGGGGAGGGAGGGGGTTGTTGTTCCGGATTGTTGGGATATTACGAAAGTTTATTGTTGACGATTCATTGAGGGGGGGGGGGGGTATTCGCTCGCAACGGCACATTGACGCATGCAGGTGTCGGGTCTATCTATGTTGTTCAACATTCCTGCGTCAAAAATTTAATGGAAAACAACATACTTTTTAAACATGTAACGGGTCAGAAATTTTGTTTTGAAAATTGCTTTAAAAATTAACTCTCACGTTGACCGGTACGGGGTCGGGAGACCAAACCGAGAATCGATCTCGGTATCTCTCAGATGCTGAGCGAGCGCCCAATGGTCTGCGGTGTCAAATTGTAAAAATATATTGCTTTTGATTTTTGATATACCTACATTAGTATTTATACATTCGTAACATTGCATTTTAATAATAATATTAAATTTATTAAAAAATATATTTACCTATGGTGAACTTTGTAACAAACTGGTGTTAAAAAAGGTGCCCAAGGTATTTATAAACGGATGTCTCATTTGTATATCTCGGCAGTATAGTGGTAAGTAACCCGACCTGAAGCCAGGTGAAGTTTTATTAAACTGTATTTATGAATTTTGTTTTTTTGGACCAGAAGAACATATTGATATATGATAAAATATTGTGTGTCTGAGACGTGTTCACATGACATGCGTTTTTTCTCCACTGAACGTTGTTCTGAATATAAGAAAATTGTCGAAATTAAAAAAGTTCTCGACTAAACTGACATTCTTGTGGTTTAGTGGTTACGATACTCGCCTAGTGATCTAGTGGTCGGGGGGTTCGAGCCTAGTTCCAGGAGGCCATCGAGTTATTCCTATTTTCCTATAAGAATATTGTTGTGACACGTATTTCGTGTCCGCATCTCTAATTAAAAAATGTCGATTATTTTATTTTTTGCATATTCAACAAAGGTCCGGTTCCGCTCCCCGGCCCTGCTGCTCTCTCGCCCAACCGCAGTTCCGCCCCTGAGCGGTGGTATATTTGAACACGTCAGTGGTGGAAAAAAAAAAGAGTGAAAGGTGTAGGTTTAGATATGTTGACATCTTGTGAAACGAGGTATTTGAATAATTGAAGTCGCATCCGCGAGCGCACGCAGCCTGCAATGAAAACATGTCGTTATCGGGACAGCCCCGGATAGAAGGGATGGGGTGGGACAATGTAGCCGTGTTTGAGCGTTTATTTCCCGGAAAATTCCCTCGATTCAGCGACGCGCCCCGGGGCCGTGGGGCGCGATGAGGGCGGAAGGGAAAAAGGGGTGATTTCTGAGAGTAATCTATTCTTCGGCAATTATTGTTGATCGCAGCGGTCGGGTGGTGGTACCTGCCTGCCGAGCTATTACAGAAATCGAATCGACCGTTCCGCGTGTTCTATCTGTTAGGGGTTGTTTTTATCATATCCGATCAAGTCTGATTAGCGTTATTCGACGGATAAAATTAATAATACGTTTCACGGCCACCCATTAGGTAATCGAGGACAAGATTATTTATTTTATCTGTACAAGATACTTATAAATGTTTGTCTGTCTCGCTGTTGAAACAGATAAAGATTACAATAAATTGTTTATAAAAGTAAATAAAAATAAGATAAGGAATGAAGTGAAAGTAACAATCGGGAATAAATTTAAACAATGTAAATATGATAGTGATAATATAAACGTATAAAACACATATAATGTATTACTAGAAATTAATGTGTCAAGACCAGTGGCGTGTAGTAGGCACAAACTTAGGTTATGCTGTTACCAACGACGTTAACTAACTATACAATAGATAGGTAAACTATGTATCAAAAAAAAAAATATTTTTAATTTTGAGAACAATTCTATCAATTTCAAATTAAAATATAATTGTAAGTTTATTACTTTAAAACAGGCAAGTTCTTTTATTGTTCGGTACCGTACTCTGCTTTCGATTTCGCTTAACACATACTCTGCGATGGTGGGTCAGATTTGACCCGGGTGTTTGTAAAAATATGAATTACACTACAAATATTCATTTAATGCTGTTTTTCGTCTAGCTAATCTTTTATTAAATATTTTCAAATAATTTGAGATACAAATAAATGTTATCGGACGAGATTAAATGAGTTATTGATAAAAATTTGAAAAAACGCTCAAAAACTGACCTAAGACAGTCGGATTGAATCTCAACGCTTACGCCGAAACATATATTGTCAACATTTTAAGCGGGTAGACAACAGATACCAGGTATGCGTCCATGTATTTGTTATGACTTACTTTAGTCTGGCCAGTAATATAATTATTTGAGGGGTGTTGCGCCTACCTGCTCGGGTTCCGACGAGAAGATCACATGCTCAGTGGAAATTTGTATTTTAGCTGTGTAGGGCGTCTGTTGATGCGTTAGAATATGTACATTATTCGTAATATTTTTTAATTTTTAACTTTAACTTTTTAGTAGAAATATTACGGCACATCGTGCCATTTTATTAAATCATATTTAAAATGAAATATCTATAAAAAATCTCCCACAAAACGGTTGAAAAACCGAAAACTTGAGGTAGGTCTAAAATGACCCACCACCGGCGGACGTGTTTTGTTTTGACCCACCGGGCTGTAAGTGTTCAAATATTTTCTACGATTTCTTCTTCGGACAACGGATTTAAAATGTTTTATCAACAGTATTCAAAAACATTTATTTAATAAACTAGCTTTACAAATTAGTATAACCCAAACTCATAACATAAATAATTGACATTTAATTTAATATTGGTAATAATCTAACATAATAATATTCTGAAAAATGAAAAATTCGCTCGCCTGACAGATGATAAATTATACCTATAAATTTTATATACGCAAACATCGAAATATGAAATCGTAGATTGGAATACACTAAGAACACAAAACGTTTAGTCTGGCAAATAAAACAAATACGTAGAAATGTTATTTTACGCTGTTTTCAGTAAGGATTAATCCCTTTCGAAAACAGCAAACTTAAAACAAATTGTTTGAAAAATGCATAAAATCCCCAGACGTCAAGATGCCGGCATAGATTCAGTAAATTTTTTTTAGTACAACTATAATAAGGATTGAAAAACAAGTTAGGTTCATTCAAGACCTAAGTGCTAGCAATTTGCCGACCAGAATGCATATAAGTTGTTACCAATGGTTCGAAAATAACCCACGGCTAGACAAATGTCGTGGGTTACGTCACAGACAAGGTAACGCTAATCGGGGGAATAACGGCTAGAATTTTATTATAGTATTTTCATAATATAAAGATTTTTTAATTTATTTTTATTTCTCAGAATTTTTAGTAATGCACAGCTTTTCTGCTTGTATGCAGTGCACTCCCCTGGGGTCAAGACATACTGTTGATATATTATCCAAGGTAACAAACAACATAGGTTACCAAAACGCTTGAGAACTAAATAACAAACGCGGTAAGTAGTACATTAATTAAGTACACATATTATAATAATATGATTGAATTTTTCTGGAGTAATATTGCGGTAATTTGTATTATATTAATTGCAACAACTTAATTAAATGTTAATTGCATGTTTCGAATCGTTCGGCCGTTATCGTTACCAAACAATGAATAAATTTGAAAATCAATTATGCATATTACCAGAATCAAAATAAAGATGTAATTGAAAAATGCAAAGCAAAAAAATTTTAGTAAATACATTTTTATTTTGTTTTAATTATCAAATAGACGACATGTGCTAGCCTACATGATTGTTGATTATTTCTGTGTTGTTGTAAAGATATGGCACGATCAGGTAAACCAGACATTAGAGGATGGTCCTGTTAGAAGCTTCAAATCGACGGGTGTGCGTGAGAATATATCAGGACAGAAGAGTGTACCGTGATATCATATCTGCCTACCCTTGCGGAGAAATGGCGTGTTGGTAAGTACATTAGCTAGTTATATACATTAATTTAGGTTCGGTAAAAATTGTCAAAACTCAAATTTAAATGGCGTAATTATCATCACTATCACTAGGAAATTTATACTAAGGTAACTTCAGTAACTTTTTACTAACGCTTGTGGTTAAATTCGTTTGTGAGTTGTTTGAACGTCAAATTTACTATTGTCAAACCATAGATGAGATGTCTATAAGCGAGACAAATAATCATGAAATATGCTTTATCTAAGGATTTTTTGCATCCGCGTTCGAAATCTGTCACTTGGGTGGTGAATTTTTTTCGGATTATGTGCTAATGTATATTAAACAACGAGATCATCATCACTAAAATAGCGGGATATTGAATGATTCATTGTCGTATACTGCAACTTTCAAAGTATCAATGTGTCAAATGACTTTCGGAACAGCTGTGAAAAGTCCGCCATATTTAACTATCGATTCTCGTTTTTACAATCGGATACAGCAGAGTATAATGTACTTTCAAGAAGTAAATATTTTTTTACCAACGATCAAACAACCGGCTTTCGTACATTTTTTTTTACTTTGGTAACTTTTTTTTACTAAAGTAAAAAGTTACCACTGATCACACAACCGGTCAAAGAATACCTTCTAATGTTATCCCTGCATTCGGATTGACCGCCATCGCACACGCTGCAGAGAGAGGGATTGAGTGACAAAATAACTTTATCTCTATTTATATACAGTCTACTGCCCTCCGCGCGGAGGCTGTCCTCTGTTCATGCAGCGAAGCCTGCGCGCCCGTGTAAACAAATTAACTCCAAGGGTATTGCGAAACGAAAGTGGTGGCATTTGTGTGTTGGATTTGTGCAGACGTAATACACAACGGCTACTCATTTATTAGATATTGGTGCGGCACAGTACATGCATATATAAATCAATTGAGTTTACATACAGGTACGAGGTGTGACAATTTAATTCCAGGAATGCACCAATAAAAAATGTGGAACAAAGTACTGCCCATCTATACATCGACAGATGGCTGTTTGCATCTGCTATCGGTTTACTCAAATGTATTTGAGATTCCGTAAAAACAAAGTAGATGGCTTATCAAATAATGGAACGATAGATGTGTTAATTTGAAAAGTGTCGAAAATTTGTCATCAAAAGTACTGTCTGCTGTAGCATAGTTGGTTAATGCACCTTCTCCGGATTGGAAAGAGATCCAGGTTCGAATCCCGGTGGCGCAACAGCAATATTTTTCGATAAAATTGATTTTATATGTATATCTTTCCAAATTTAATACATTTAATTAGTATTTTTGATTATTTCTTATTGTGGAATGATCGACGCCGACACGCGAAATCGCGGAGTATTATATATAATATAAGATTTATAAATTTTCAGAACTCCAGTTTAATTTAGATAAAAAAAAAAAGACAAACATTATTCATAGTTAAACAACCGTGGGCAGAATATTTTAAAAGATACGGAGTGCGAGAATGCACACCATATTATTATTAGGCGGAAAACAAATGGCGGATAAAACCACTCGAGCATTGCACACGAGGACCAATCGCATAGATCTCTCAAAAATCCAATTGCGACAATTCAGCAAACTTGTAGTGGCAATTTAGCGCGGCCGGAGGAAGTGTTCAATGTGAATAGTTCGCAGCGAACCCCCCCCCCCCCGATCGGTCAATCACGTCCGTAATGGTTTAGTTGCTATATTAGGAGTGCAGAGGGTCGCAATCATCGCGATTCGAGGTGAATTATAACTGCCCGGCCATCGGCAACTTGCGCATCCTATTATACTGTTTTAGATGAAATAAAAAAATTTCACGGAAGCCACGTTAGTTTCGCCTCGCGGCCACATTAGCCGCCCGCAGGTCCCAGCAGCGAAAAGCTGTCGCCGATTGCTTTCTGCTTTTTGCACTGACAGAGAAGCAATCGACGATAACGGATATTATATAGTATTCCGTATTGCTGTCCCTGGAATTGAACAAATGGTGTTTTTACGTATTAAATTATTATATCAACAAAACATTAATATTGTCAAAATTTGACAGTTCTATGATAGATAAGAAACTGACCATAAAGTGCGACGCGATATGACTATGAGACATAGATGAGATGACAGATGTTAAATATATTTGCCAGTCGTAATACGATTTCGCGGATATATATTTAACATTTAACTTATCTTAACCTTAATTTAAAAAAAACACGTTATATTTTTGCCCCGCTGGCGTCTCACAAACCTAACCGTTTAATCAAGCATTATATAGCCATAATGAAACAACATCCAAGACTTGCAAGACGTCCAGAAAGTCATAGAAATATATGAAAATAGATGGGGGATACGTAATATTATTATGGATGATATAATGTTACATCAATCTACTCTGAGCACAAACTGCTCGCAGAAAGGAATATATAAAGAGGATTATATAAATTACCTTTCTCATTTTTTTTACTTTGTTGTTACTTTTGATTGAAAGAGTTTACTGCGAGATTATTATAAAAAAAGAGAAAGTATTTAATAAAAAAAGAGAGCTTATAAATTATATATATTTTATTATTACTACTTCTTACGTGAAAAAAGAACTTACTAATTAAATGAGAAATAAATTTATTTTATAGGTAAATAGAGAGCTCACTACTGAAGTAAAGAAAGACTTACTACTTGAGTAAAGAGAGACTTACTACTTGAGTAAAGAGAGATTTACTACTCGAGTAAAAAAAAGTTTACAACTGAAAGGGAAAAAGGAAGTTACTGAAGGAAATTCATCACACTTTCTATAATAATTACTAAATAGAGCTATCTGATAATAAAGTATAATTTTGATACCATATTTCAATAAAATTTAACAGTACGTATATTTAATAAATGCCAAACATCCGTATTCTAATACAAATCTTCCACATCCATACATCATCATTCTACATAGGTTATTTAGTCTTAATCTGATCTTTCGTGATCTTACGTAAACATATTTCTGTTTATTTTTTCAATAATCAATCATACGCTTCTTATGACCGTGCAACGTGTCCTTGAAATTATATTATTTATATATCATAACGTTTTACTTATTTATGTTATTAATTTTAGTGTTCCAGAATTAGACCTGTTAAAAATAAGAAAGTTATAAATTTGAATTTGGAGGCTGTAATGATACGAAATTAATCAATGACGTAACGGACCGAACGTCAACTATTTATTTACTCACTTTCCCCCCACCTGACCCCGGCGCATCGAGGATTCGGCTGCCAGGAGCGCACAAGCACCCGCGTCGGAGGAGAGAATTCAATAATGGAATTGGCATAACATAGGGGAGAGACGGAGGTGGCCTCCTCTCCTGGTACATCGTCACGCACGGATGGAGTCTTTTGACTCGTAATTTTGCCAGGGGCTAAATAAATACGGAATACAGTTAAAGAAAGTGGATTGGAGGAACAATTAAAGAAGAAATAAGAAAAACTTTTTTTTTTTTTTGGGGAATACTTTCATCGTAAATAGTGTAGTATTAATGAAGGTATTTTTTGTGTTGTGACAGTTTAGACTCTTAACTCGATCTCTAATAGTATTATTATAACGTTAATTCTAGATAATAATATTACGCTTCCCCGTCTACATTGGTCAATGACTGGATGGATTTATGGCTGTTTCGTGCTTGCTGTGAGATGCGATCATGGCACAAAATAATGTGTTTTTAATATCTCTAGGTTAAGATATTTTTCTTTTATACATTCAATTAGAAATGAAGTATACATTGAAAATTAAGACATTGTGAAATCGTGCAAATTTTGAGATGTCATCTTTCTTATCTATGGTAATTTCGCATCGTATCATAGAAGCCGTGAATGAAATCGTACGAATTTTTTATTCTATAGTCGCACTGTCATATCATTTACGTAAACATGATTTGACTCAGTTTACATTGCAGTCAATAATTAAAACTGCCGTGGATAATTGTTTGTCGCGATAATATCAGTTTTGGTTATGTTTGCGACACGTCTGCACGAAAATAATTCATCACAACTAAAAAAAATTGTATGTGTTCTACTAGGTTGAGTGAGAAAGCCATTCATCTTTACTTAAATAAACATTATACTGATAAAATACAATTTACGCGATTTTTATACATCATCTAGATGTCATTTTGACAGCTAACTTACAGGTGGAATAATTTTGATTACATCGAGATTTTATTTACGTGTGGTTTGTTTTAGGGAAAGATATAGATTCTATTAAGACCGTATCGTGTAGCCGCCCGCAGGACCTAGCAGTAAGCGAGCAACCCTGATGAGATCCTGACCGAGCACCGGGATCGATACTCGACGCCTTCAAAGTCTTTTTGATTTTAAAAAGGTCTTGGAAGCGATCGATATCGCTTCTAGTACCGGTAAAGGTGAAACAAAAGATAAAAAAGAGGATATATAAAAATATGTTTTTGACAATTTTTACTGAGGAATCCATCTGGTGAATGAACATGTTAAAATATATTTATCGATAAAGCGGGCCGCCTGGAAAATCTTTCGCAATTTGAAACAATCCCCACGCACGGGCCTCATGAAGGAGTGAAGGAGCGGGGGAGTGGGGGAGTGAGGGAGTGAGGGAGTCAGGAGAGCGAACGCCTAATTAATGAATAATTTGTTTGTCGTCCCGCCCCCCGCTAATTGATCGCATTGTGACGGGTGACAGGCGCACAGAGCCGGCGGGCGGTCGCGTGCCTACATATTTATATTGTTGTTATTGCCGAGCGAGACAATGCTCGCGCGGCGGCGGGCGGCGGGCGGCGAGGGGGCGGGGGCGGCCTAATGACGCACGCGGCCCGCCCGCTCGGCTGCTCGCCTGGTAGGCGCGGTGGGAAATCCGGGAAAAGGGGTACCAGCCGTAGTAGTAGTAGGCAAAAGGCAATTTCAGGCTTCAAAACGAGAAGATCCAGTCAACAACAACCATTCATTCCCCAACGCGCCATTAATTATTTAGCAAACAGGCAAAGTAAACAAATCGAGATCGGTATTTCGTATTTAAAACAGTAAATCAATTTTGTATCTAAACCATTTATTGCGTACATAAAATTGAATGTACCTACGTTGTACGTATGTATACATACAATAGGTGTATTTGAAACAAGAATCCTCAGAATTTTCGGAGCTGTCAAAGAAAATGGAGTGTGCCATAGATGTTACATAACCAGGACACGAAAGATGAGCTAAAAGTCACGTAGCGAGGCGCAACCTCCCAATAATAGACATTATAAACCTTAATAAGGACGAAAAATAAGTATGAATTAATTCCATCTTGTACATTTGCCGTGAAAGAATCTCACACGAGCATAATCCCTCTGTCAGACATTGTCTCGAGAAATTTCTCCCTTAGTGGAATGTGGATTTTTCCTCCCTCCATCGGCTCGGATAATCGAGAGTGCGGGGTCCAATGACGCACAGCCAGAGGCGACACGTGACCGCTGCATTCGGGTGGTTGTTCGGCTTGATCGCTGCCACTCGACGCCGCGCCGCCGCCGAAGAGGTCGGACTTCCGAGATTCTCCCCATATTTAATTTCGGTCCTTATTCAAGCGAGGCATCCGAACCATAATTGAATGCGGAATAATGATTTGGGGTGGCGTAAAACAACACTAAAGACTAAAACGAATCTTACGAAAGTTATCCTAATAGTACCTACCAAAGCTGACTTTCCTATTCGCGCTGATTCGTTCATTAACGTAAGCTCAACAAATACCAATAATAAAGACAGCTTTTGATCGAAAACATTTCAGTTAGTTGCCGAGCAATAATTAAACTGCAGTCGAATTTGGTTATAACGAACACTGATATAAAAAGATCAATGATTTATGCGTATTGCACAAAATGAGACACGATGAGATAAATTTCAGAAGTTTGGATCTGGAGATCAGCTTGAGATTAATAATAGAAATAGACAAAACTTAAACCCACGTCCGCGATATTCGATTTGACAAACCATAGATAGACACTTAAAACTATTTATTCTGAAAGTTAGACAAACACATGCATTAAATTACGAACATTTATCCCGTTTGAATTGTTGCTGGGGAGATTCAGAAATGAGGCATGTATTATAGAAATATATATAGTATCGGCATTGTCCACCACTTTCAATTGCTCGTAATCATGAAAAAAAAAACTTAAAATTCGTCCTGTCCTATTATCCAATGCTAAAAAAAAATGTATTTTTATTAAATAAGAGAACTTAGAAATTAATATTTTGAACGAGTTAATTAAAAATTATTCAGTTTCTTCAAAAAAGACATTTATTGTAGTGAATACTGCCAATTTTGTTTTCCACATTTGGAAATTGCCAGCATTGTTTCGGACAACATTTGGACTCTGCCGGTTTTGACACAGCGTCTCTCGAGAACATGAAACACAGTACGATTTTGAAATAAGGAATTTACAGTGTCCTGATTAGCTCTTTCATTGTCGTTTCTGTTTTTTGGAATGAGGTGGACACTGCCTCGTTTGTTACAAAAGCAAAAGTTTATAAGTTTTACATTTTATCACTGAAATATATATTTAGTTGACTTGATTGACGTGCATGTTTTCGTATAGCGGTGAGATACTCTCATAGTGAGAAAGTGGTCGGGGGTTCGAGCTTCTTCACGGAGACCACCAAGTTAGTCCTATTTTCATAGAATATTAATAATACTATAGTAAAAAAAAGTTACTAAAGTTAAAAAAATTGCAAAAAGGCGTTGTTTGATCGTTAGTAAAAAAATATTTACTTTTCGAAAGTACAAAACGACATTTTACTCTCCAATATCCGATAGTAAAAAACGAGAATCGATAGTTAAATATGGCGGACTTTTCACAGCTGTTCCGAAAGTCATCAGACACATTGATACTTTGAAAGTTGCAGTATACGATAATTAATCATTCAATATCCCGCTATTTTAGTGATGAGAGTTTGTCCGATGATGATCTCGTTGTTTAATAAATTAATGTATACATTAGCACATAATACGAACAAATTTCACCACAAAAGTGACAGATTTCGAACATAGATAATGCATGGAATAAAGCATATTTCATGATTATTTGTCGCGCCTATAGACATCTCAATCAACAACCCGCAAAGGATTTTTACAACGGGTGTTAGTAAAAAGTTACTATAGTAAAACGTTACCATAGTAAAAAGTTACTACTAATCACACAACTGGCCCTAAGTGTATTCCATGTACGCATCTCTACATGTGATAGAATCGGGGTAAGTGCGACATATAAATCATCGACATAACTTTGAACTGTTCTCAAACTTCATCATATATTTCATCACTAACCATTTCCTAATTTAAATCTTTATAATTAAAAATCAGAATGCAACCTTTTAGGATAACTGATATTGAAAGCATTTCATGAAAATTGGACGAGTAGATACACTTACCACAAATTTGGGGTAAGAGAGTCTAGTTGTATTATTTCTGACAAATTGTTAAAATAATGAAAATGTCTTTACTGACAGGTAAAACGTGCTAGACGGGGGAGAAACGTGACATATCATAGTGATTGTTTTTGAAATTAGATAATTATCATTAAAAAATAATAGAACTGTCTACATATCACTAACTGAGCAAGTTTCCTTCAAAAATATATGGAGTACCGTACCAACTGCTGAGTAGATGCACTTTCCCCACGTTGTAAAATTGATGGGGTAAGTGTATCTGGTCTTATAAATTAGGAGACTTAGATGCACTTACCCCAACTCAAAACCAAAATAAAGTCTTCAATATCCATAGGAAGAGAATAGAAAAGAATGAGATAATGTAGATACTCGAAAATGGAAGAAAATATTGTTTTTTTTACACACATACAAAGACACTTACCCCCGTGCATGACACTCGCAGGTGGCTGAACATTTCCATACGCCCTGTTCTGCTGGGTGTGGTGACCTAACATCCGGTGCCCGCCCATTCCCAAAGAAGCCTGTCGGTTGTAAGGAGCCATTCCTGGTGGAAATTATAACCAACAACATTTTAGTTTATGAAACTTTCTCGTTTCACAATGTTACGTAGCGTCAATATGGATAGTGTATTTCATTAACAATACCGTACTGGAACTTTTTACATTCAAAGGTGGACGAAGATGTGTCAAAGAAGCAACAAATTGGAAAAAAATAAAGATTAACCATTGCTTCATACCGACTGTAATAGTATAGCTCAAAATTTAAACTTACCAATACTAGGTCGGTAGTTTCTGTTCTCTTGATGAGAAAGGTCTCCCGGCTTCAGCACTCTGGATGGTTCCTCGGCCCCCTTCAACCTGCAGGCGGGGAAGATAAAGTCCTCGGGATAGGTCTCATCGCGGTATCGCACACATAGCACATTGTTCTCTGTAATGTACGGCAGACCGGGTATCGGTGAGTTCAGCTGTCTAACGGAAGAGATAAAAATACACAAAATTGAAGTAGCCACTAATGGATGAATGCGAGAGATATATAAAATTGCATATTTATGATAATAATGGCATGCACGCTTGTCAGGTTCCATTTTCCATTGATTTGCCGTCCTCGAGATGAGTTGTCTACTCAAACTTTTTCGTGTGGAGGACCGGTATATATTTTTCAATTTTACCTAGGGACTGGCTTCATTTTCTTTTCAAATGAGGTGGGTACCCGTTAAAAAAATAGTTTGGAAAATATTATAGTATTATTCACCTTTTAAATGCCATGAGCGCGTTAGCACGCCAAGCAATACGCACTTTTGGACCTTGTAAACTTGCAGGAATTAAAGTTATATTTTTAAATCATTTTACCATCTGTGGGCGACAAGACCCTTAAAGCCTAGTCTTACCCTATGTGGTGTCTTCCATTTCAAATAGAGTTGGCAGTTAAAAGCAATACAATGAGGTAGTGGAGTAATTATTTTTATTTTTTTAAATTCTTCGAAGTCTCATTTTCAAAACTGAAAGAATTTTTTTAATATCTTGAAATATGGCAGAGTTGCAGATGTTCTAAGTTGCATGTTTTAAAAACGATCAGTTTATACCATTTTATCGTGTGTCGTCACATCTTTCGAGTCGGCAAGTCGGTACTCGACAATTTAGTGTTAATATTGTTAGTACTGGCCAGTACGTACGAGAGCAAAAAATTTAAAAAGCATGGTATTCTGGATTTTTTTATTTTTTTTAACATACTATAAAAGCTCATTTCTGACATGCTCTACTATCTCATTGTTAGGTATACATATTAGAAACTGATATGACATATGAGCTTGTTTCTGTCATCAGGCATCGGTACACGGACTATTATTTGAATAAAACTGATCTATTCAAGTTTGTATTATACAGAAGGAGACGATTCATCGAAGTGCGAAGTACTATCCATTACGGTCCTTACAGAGATCAATAACTTCACAGTTATGAAGAGTTGCATTACAAATAACATCACTAGTGGCTTTAACACTCGAACCATTTTATCAGAAGTAAGATATTAACTTATTTATTATTATTTCTTCATCAGCAAATGAGCCAACAATGCTGGCCATCAGAAAGGAATTGACAAACTTAAAATAATAATAATATGTGATGAATTAAAGAGATGATATTAAATTAATTAGGAACATCATGTCTCACCCTCCTTCGACGACGCAATCGTCTGCGACCATCATGGTTCCTCTCACGCCCTCGCAAGCGTACGGTACTTCTACGTCCTTGGTCTTGTTATTGGCGTTGGATACTTCTATGTATAAATTCTTGATGCCGGCGTATGAAGTATTGCCGACGCCAACATATAATCGATCATTTCCGTGCGAATTACGCATCCCTAAAAAAGTAATAAGAGAATTTGAAACATTAAAAATATATTTTTTGAAAGTTTATCAACTGTTGCAAAATCAAAGTACAGCGGTGCCTTGACTTACGAGTTTAATTCGTTCCGTGACGGAGCTCGTAACTCAAATTACTCATTTGCCAAATCAATTCCTCCCATTGAAATGCTATTAATCTGTTCCAGGGCCTCCAAAAAACGCATTTTTTTTTTATTACATATTTTTAAATAAGAAAAATCTACTTATAAATAACAAATATTGTATAAAAACACAATACAATAGAATGTAATGCAATAAACACATAACCGCACCATCAGCAGCTTCTCCATATTTTTATGAATAGATTTAGATCTAGATCCACTGTTTAAAAATTACTCTCAACGCCCTTGGCTGGCGTGATAACCTTTATCGACTCCTGCTTCAGTATGGTGTAGATCGTAAAAGTGCTACGTCCGTACTGCTTCGCCAAGTAGACTACTACACGCACACCTTGATCATATTTTTCTTTAATTCAATGCGCATCATCCGCTTCTTCTTTTCAGCACTGTCCTTCGCACTCACTTTGCTCAAGATGCTAGGTGGATGTTGCAGTGTGGGGCTCTCAACTCAAAGCAAAAAATCAGTTGAAAGACGGCTCACATCTCGTTAGTTGGGACACTCAACACTCAAGTCAGGATACCACTATATTAAATAAATTAAATGTAAATTACTTTCTGCCTGTGTCAAATACTCGTCAAAGGAGGCGAGCGCCTTGAACAATCTTTTTTCTTCAACAAATGGCAGCAGGGCGACACCCTGCCAGGCAAACTTCTTCCCGTTCAAATCGATCTTAAAGTCTTCCGGGTAGAAATCAATAATGGGAGAATTCTATAAAGAAATGTTCCATCATAAGTTTAATTTCAATAAGTAAACAAAAATAAATATTAAGTTAGATCAGAATCAGGTTCTTTACATACAATGTATTATTAAGATATTCACTTACAGGATCGCTCATCAAAGTGGCCCAGGATTTGGGCACCAGAGTTCCACTGGCAGCTGGAAACACGCTCATCAGTTGCTCTAATGGTTTGATCTGAAATTTTAAAAAAATTATCAGTTTTAAATAAATAAAGTCATGATCTCAACCTTAGATTACGAATGAGAATGATCAGATGCTATGTGTTCTCGATTTTATTTTACGGAATGGTAGCATGGACACTTACCGAAGAAATGATAAGGCAACTTGTGAAGCATTTGAGATGTGGATCCACAGAAGAATGCTCTAAATAAGCTTAATGAATAGTTACGAATGAAGATGTTATGAAACAAATAATAGATATCTCGAAGCTATTTTTTAAATTAAATTTAATGGAAATATATGGAAGTATGGGTAATTACAGGGCTTACGAACTGTCTTCGGCTTGCTTAAATGATCACTTTATATAAATATAACGTTCACCATTCTCACCCATTAATCAATCTCCATATCTATCAAATTTTTGGAAGTTGTATATAAGATGTTATGGTTTGGATGAATAAAGAAAAATAAGTAATTAAAACAATAAAAATGTGATGAGACATCTGGCGAAGTATGAGATCTTGCACCTCATATTGCAGGGAAAGATTATACACTTTTGTTTTGTTCCTGGCTGGCTCGGTGTTAATTTGCTTTTTTTTAATTGTGTAACATTATCCCACAAGTTTGTAACAAAAGTGACATAAAATATATGTTAAGAACTACAACTTACATATTTTCATTTAGTATAATTTCATAAACTGAACATCATTTCAAAAACAGTATAATACATTGTTTAGTCAATATTCCTGTGTCAACATTCAATTTCAATATTGAATTGAATACAATTAAAAAAATAGCAGTTAATAACGGGTATAATACAGGTTCGATAGACACTATTTAAAAAAATAAATTAAAATAATATAATAATCAATTTTTATATAAATCACATATAAAACATAATGATAATAATGATTATTGGCGTAGGATTTTATACATAAATAACTTTTCGAATCAAATATCTAAACACCTACCACGAAACATTAGACCGGCATTTTATACAAATAATAGTATAGGAAATTTACTCATAAATTCTAAAGACAAAGATGATAAATTTAACAATTCTGGTGTCTATAAACTTAGTTGCAAGTATGCTGCATTTTATATTGGTAAAACGGGTAGAAATTTTAATATAAGAGTAAGGGAGCATTTGAGATCTTTGAACAATAGTGGGTTTTCAGAATTTTCTAATCATTTGATAGAAAATGGTCATGGTTTTGATAAAAAATTGGGATTGTCAATTTTGCATATGAACAGTGTTGGTCACAAATTAAATAATTTGGAATCGTTGGAGATAAATAAAGCGTGTAAAACTAATCAAAAAATTATAAACAACCGACTAAATTTAACTACGAGTCCCTAAAACTTTTTAACAATTTGAGTTAGGTACTAAATTTATTTTTTAAATAACTGTTGTTTTTTTTTTTTAAGATAGATTCTGGTAAAGAAACAATAATATATGTTTTTAGTTAGTTATGACATCCTGAAGAAGAAAATGGTATTTTTCGAAACCGGTAGATGTATTTAAACTCAATTAAGTGGTTAATAAAACAAAGATAACAAATAAAAATATAATAAATATTGAACTTAAAATACTAAAGTGCCCTTATACAACTTAAAGATATTTTTTCACATTGGTACATCAATACTGCAGCTAATATTAACATGATTCAATAGAAAATTAAGCTTTTTCATTCAAGATTTGTGTGTAGCTGTGAGTTATCATAATTACCGGTTTAGTTTTATTGTCAAATTGAGTGGACAATCCACTGATGTTGACAAAGTCTGAAGCAAATGGGGCATAGTGGTAAGGGAAATACCACTTCCAGGACGCGCAGCCCTGGTAATAGTAACGTAGCACCCAACACAGGCCTCGCACGTATTGTAGGGCCACACTATACCTGCAAATGTGGTAAACATTAGAAATTAAAGATTAGAAGCAACATGTTGATGACATGATGAGAAAAATGGCTTCTGTCTTTGGTTTTTTAAGACATCCCTTATGAGGATGCCTTAACACATCAAACAAATTCAACAAGCTAAACTCTAATGTATGTATAACATAATTAACAACTTAATTAACAAATAAATATATTCAGCCCAGTGCTAAATATATCCGTCGCAAAAAACTTTCTACCACGGCCCAGTGCTGAATATATCTGTTGTGATATAATTGTATACCTGACACGTCATGTATTTTATGTTTGCTTTTGTGGTGATCCTGCATGCGCCCCACAGATATAGCCGTGTAGGGACTCACTTAACTCGCCGAAACCAAGCTGACCAATCATTAGATGCAATATATCCTGATGGACGAGTCTACAAAGCTAGCCGACTACTTCTCCGCAGACTGTCCTTTCATCGACATCTCGAGCATCTTGCGCATTTAACTGTATACTCCTCGAACCTGCATTTGTAATTCATCCAGCAATAAATGCCAACTTTTGTAAGTGCTCTTTTATTTAAGTACCTTGCTCTAGACACAACATAAATAATCACACACAAACACACCATATACACTGTGACATGCACTAATGCACCATGCACGAGACTAGAAGATAGTTAGGGGCTTCAGTCTCACCAATCACAGACAATCATATTCTACAACCACAACCCCTACAGTTTGAATAGCTACATCTACCAGAGACCTCGATTCAGTCTCTAAATATAAATAAGCACTTTATTTTTGTTCCGGGTGGGAGGGAACGTGGTTAAATCTGAAACATAAAATGGATAAAATGAATTTTATCTATTTATGTTTTCGTTCGTCAAATACAAAGATTTTGAAGCTGAACCTGTTTCTAGAAAATAAACACTTTTAAAAAATAATAGTAAATATTTTTTAAACCATCCAACTATGATAATTATTGTCACCTGAATTCCAAGTTATCTGAACCGACATCAAATTTGCTCTCGTAATATCTATCTTTGAATCCGTCCTCCCAAAGTCGAACTTCATCATGTGCCTGTTCATCCTCTTCTTCGGACTCCTCATTCTTGTTGCTCCTGTCATCGGCCTTCCTCTTGATGCCTCTTCCTGAGTCATCATCCTGGGACATACACATACATAAGTCAAATCAAATGTATTTAAAAATAAGAACAATTCAAATGAATTTAAATAAAAATAGTAAATCTCTCGTATAATTAAGATAATATTGAATTTTATCTACTCACAGCTGGTTGGCCAGCATTTGTGTGCATTCCAGCCACACGCATCTTGTACGCCTCATTTCTGGCGTTTTGCACTGGTTTTGCTCCTCCACCGAGAGGCTAAAAAATAAAATCATGGTCAATTTCTAGTTTTGCTCTAAATCTTTAAAATGTTATTGTTATAAGAAAAAAATATTTCTATTATGAACTATCGAAAAGACAGACTACAAAGCATTATGAAACTATCTTTGATAAACCAGAAAAAACTGTTATTTCAATTTCACAATACAACAACCAACATACTTAATTTCAATGGTTTGATTTGAATCTTTTTAAATACTAAAACTTTACTTTACTTTAAATAATTAAAATGGTTACTGCGGTAGGTGCGTAAAGGTTTACTGCGCGAAGCCTAGTTAAATGAACCAATTATAATAATAGTCAAACAAAACTGGATATCGTAAAGTAAATTTTATTAACACAAATGTTTAGAAACATTATATTAGTAAAATACAATATAAAATAAGTGTTAATGATCACGATGCTCCTGTGAGAAAAGACAAACTCTAAAGAACAATGAAAATTTATAATTTTTTTTTTAAATTATTTAACAGCTTTAATATGATACAAAATAATAAAGCTCAATTTGACTAGTTGGTTGTTAAAAATTCAATGATTAAGCGTAACAGGAATCAAACCTGCACCTTTACATTCTCACCGTAGGCGCAAACTGAGTGTCGTTGAGCATGTTGAAGTTGGGCCGCTGTTGCTGCATCTTCTCCCGCCTTTTTTTGGCTTTGTCCCTCGCCTTGAACATCAGTTCAGTTTGTTGGCGCTTCTTGAAGATTTCGTCCTCGGCATGGCCCAAGTCCGCCATTATCATCTGCACTCGGTCCAGGTTTACATCCCCCGAGTCTGTGAGCCAACCCTGAGCAAATATAAAGGGCCAGTAAAAATATATTTAAATACATTTTAGAGCGCGGAATACAGTAAGTCTTGTATATACAAATAAGTTCCGTTCCGAGGGCTCGTTCGCAAGTTGAATTTGTTTGTAAATCAAACAATGTTAGCTTAGGCATTTGACATTTACTATAATAATAACAACTGCCGTGGATAAACATAATTGCACAGTAATTGAACAAAACGTAGTAATAAAATAAAATTAATTTGTCATTTGCGCTAACCTAGCTACATACACATTTTGTCTCCAATTATATTATAGACAAAAATCATAAAAGACGACTAGTAAATATTTAAAAAAAAGTTACACTTGTTAAAAAAGACCACACTACTAACCGTGACTACTGTAAACATTACTGAAAGCATGACTCCTGCACGCTGCCAAGAGGCACGAACTGAGCTTGCACCACTGCCAAATTTGAAATTCCGGTACAATTTTGAATTTTGCACTTATTTAAATATTATTTTTTATTTTTATTTATTATCTTTGTTTTATTAACCACAAAGTTAATATTGCTAATTTAAAAAGTATATTTAAATATAGTAAAAAAAAATTTTTCATATGGGTATTTTTTCAAACGGAACAAAACAAAATTTGTTATATAATTTAAATTTGTTATTAAAAATTGATTGTAAGGAATTCATAATTTTTTAGTATAGCGGGGTTTGTTTTAAGAAGGTTTTACTGTAATTGAATATCAATGTTCACATGTATAGGTCTTACAGTACCAGTAATAATGATAATAGTAGTAATGCAATTAAAGCCTATAGATTTATTAAACATGTTTAAAGAAAATAATAATTATTATTTTTTACAATCACTAAGGAAAAAGAAGAAACACTTTTCTCAGTCTTTTCGCTTGGGCCTTTTAAAACATAATACAGTAAAACTTTGTTAATTCTTTTAATTAAATTAAATTAAATTTAAAAAAAAAATCTAAATTACGAATAATGAAAACAATTTTTTTGAAGGCGACACTAGAAAGAAATTTTAAAAACGTATTGTCAGTTTACGCGTCCGCATCAAATAATCAATTTCAACTAAATAATGAAAGTGTGCGGCGATGTGGCGAGTCCAATATTAAAAGCAGGCTTCTTCAAACGATTCACCAGTGCTTGACGCAACAAAATTACGGACATTTTAATTTGATTAGCGGTCGAACTCGCCATTTTTCCATCAAAATTGGGCAAGAAATTGAAATATTAAAAAGCCTTTGAAAATGATGAAAAACTTTTAAATCTTCATATTTTGTTGAAGCTTATTATTTTCTCGCGATTTCTTAAGTTAGAACTCGGAGAGATATTCGCGATTGAAATTTTCCTGCTGATTTTATCTTTGGCATCAATTTTTGCCAGTTTTTAAAATAAGTTCCATATTTTCAAGTGGTCAAGGATTTACACGAATTAGAAGAAGTCCGTGCCATTTTAGAAAACGAAAAAAAAATTAAGTAATAATAGAAAAACTTTTAAATCTTCATACTGCTTTGGAGCTTATTATTTTTCCGTGAACATTATAAAATAGGTTGTGTATTTAAATACAAAGGTTTCAGTGTCTTTATTACATTAAACAAATCGCAACATTCCATAAACAAAAAACCGGATATAAAATCAACAGAACTGTTACACACAATTAATTTATAAATTGCGAGATTCAATATACATAATTCGTAACGCGCGAACGATAATTGTCAAAATAACAACGAACCCGTATTCCGTGAGCGAACTGCTAAATTTTAGCATACGCTAAAAACACTAAATAAATAAATAATACTGCTAAAAAATTATAGACTCCCGCTAAAATCGACCGCTAACGTATTAATTTTAATGGGTAGGAATATGGTGCCTTTAAATTTTTGGCTGACGCTTATTTCCATATGAACTGTCAAAAATGACACGTAAAATTGTCGCCTTTCGATAATCATATTACGAAAAATGCTTTAATTGGTAATGATTTAGGAAGAATCGCGAAAAGATTAATGTATTTGATATCATACAATAAGTCAACAATGATTATTTTAGGTTATTTTCTATGATTGATAAACGAAAGAGATACGGGGATAAAGATTAGTGCCGTGATTGGCGAGGGGGTAGAGCTAGCTACAGATGTTTATGAAGGGATGATGAATCTGTAATTGCGCGAGTTTGGGTATAAAAAATGTATACTAACTACGAATAATAATGTTTTATGAATTATCGGTAGAAATTGGTATGAAATATCATTTTCGGGGATAAAATTTTTGAAAAAACTGAAAATACGAAATATGAGTACACGAATTAACGGAGTTATACTGTAATAGCTTCTCTATATTTATGAAATGATTCTCACCTTAGTTTTATAGATTGTCTTCTTGTAGAGATTGACGAGCCTGTCTACGGCACCCTCCCTGATCTCGAGACTGGGCAAATGTGGCAAAAAGTCATTACCGACAAAGAAGCACATGAAAACCCAATCGTCCAGTGCTCGCTCAAAGTTGTATTCGAAGGGCAAATTCGGCATCTGCAACTCCTTCTCCAAATATTCCCGAAGAACGTACAATCTCACAAATATGAACTGATCTTGCACTGAAAATGCCGCATTTGTGGGAACGGCTGTCGGTTCTTCCGCAGCAATGCCAGCGCATTCCTTCATTTCATGCCCTATGAAGAGAAACGGAGATCAAATATAATAAAGTCAAGTAAATTAAAAGTTTGGGTTATTGGCAGATGATTCTTTCTCAAAGAAAAGTAATATAACAATGAAGACAGTATATAATATATATTGTAATATCTAATACAGATTATGTGCTGCTACATACCAAAAGATCTCTATTACTAAGATTTCCAGCTAAATATTATCCAGCTTTTGTTAAATAAATATGTATTCTGACTTTATTTTGTGTCAAGTCGGCTTAAAAGAGTAAACATGAAAAAAAATTCATAAAAATATTGAACAACGGAATACTGTCGTATCTCACCAATTTGTCCGCAGATGTCACAAGGCCTAGGTTTATTAGGCTTGAACTCCTCCCTGATGATGGTGAAGTTAGGCTCGTGCGTGGCTAGACCCAACATAATCAGGTCGGCGTCGGCTCCACACAAAACGTGTTGCGTGTTGGGATCGTGATCAGGGTGGGCTAAAATGGTATTATTTACAATTGAAATAATTTATTTTTATCGCTCAGAGGTAATGTTACAAGGTAATGAAAAACAATTTTAAGTTTCCTTTAAAAAAATTATTCAGTTTTTTCATCGAGTTTATAAATTAAGTCAGAAATTTGCAATGGCCGAGCATTGTCTGGACCTACTTAAGTCCACGATGCTAGGCATGTCCAAAAGAAACGTCTAAATGATCTACCAAGTATGACATAAAAGAATCACTATAAATCTATAAAATCACATTTAAAATATCAATACGTTAATGCAGAAGCAATTGTGGTACCTGACGATGTGTGTCAATAACACATATATGTGACGGAATTGTATGCCAGTTAATGAATCAAACTATTGACTGGCGATATATTTGGATGTAATTGTATTGTGAGTTTGCACTCTAATTAACAAGGACAGGAAAAATGTTGTGGAATATTAAAAATTCTGGGAATTAAAAATAAATTAAATAATCCATATCTTATGAAAATACCCTATAAAATTCTAGTTGTTATTAATCTATGGCGTAACCCACAACATTTGTCTAGCCGTGGGTTATTTAGTAAAATTGCGAATCTTTTGTGTACAACTTCATGCCAATGCTGGCAGCCAATTTTCTAGCACATACGCATTGGTATGCATCTAATTTGTTTGATCAATCCTTATAACAATCGTACAGAACTAAATATTTTCTTACTGAACCTACGCATGCGAATTTTCTGCATTTTTCAAACAATTCTGTTGTCAACAGTAATTCTATTGTCTATGAAAAGGATTAATCTTTAATGAAAACTGTGTGCAATGACACCTTCTACATATTTGATTTGCTAATGACATTTTGTTTTCATGGTGTATTCCGTAGAAAAAAGATGTGTTTGCATAGATGTGTTCATCAATTATCAGTCAAGTGAACGAGTTTTCATTTTTTGGATAGACAGACCAATATTAAATGAAATGTTGAAATAAATTTCTTTCTGTTATGAGTTTTGGTAATTTGTAAAGCGAGTTATTTAAATATTTGTTTTTGAGCAATATTAATGAAACATTTTAAAGATCCATAGTTCGATGGAGAAATCGTAGATAATATTTTAAGCGAAATCGAAAGCAGAGTATGAAACAGAGCAATAAAAGAACTTGCCTTTTTTAAAGTAATAAATAAAAAAATTTAATTGATTTAATTGATCTCAAAATTAGAATACCTAACATTGTCAGCAACAACATAACCTTATTTCACGGCTACTGCACGTCACTGCTCATTAAGATGCCTAAATAATTATCATAAATAAATGATACTGTAAGAACATACCCCTTTGCCTGCGAATGTAGTCCATGATTTTGTGCTCTCCTTCTCCGGGCACTTTGGCGTCAGACAGGACTACCTTCACACCTCTCCATCCGGGATCGTTGTTTAATCTGAAAATATAAATGACACACTTAACATACTTGGACACATAACATACGGCATTCATAATTCAATGTATTATTAAATCTTTGTTTTTCTGGTGTTACATACTATTGTTACAGTTACAATTTAGTGTACATTTGTCTTTATTTCCAGAAGAAAAAAATATTAGTAAAACGGTGCATGCTTATATACATATGTACCTACACTTAGAGTTATCTTAAATTGGTATGATTATTATCATAATGTTAATAAAAGCATAAACATGAAGGATATAGTGAACTTAAAGAAATTAAATAATATGGACAGGTAGAAAAAATTAACTAAGTGAATACAATATTTTGTATAAGACCGTTGTGAACTGCAACGCTTAAATGATTGAGTAATCATATCCAAAAATTATTCACAGCAGTTTATTAGTTTTATTAGACTGCGGACAGATATTTATTATTCAGATTTCTAAAAAAATTTCTTACTGGCAATAACACTAACAATAGATATGATTACAATGGATGAATACGTTAACACAATTATAATAATTAACATTAAAAATGACTCAATTATTTTTTAATTATTAAATATAGGAAATAATAGGAATACTGCAGCATTTAAATATTGAATATAACTTACAGAAAACAACAAAAAATATATACATAGATATATTTTAATATTATTTATTTAATATATTTTAATGCTGTGGTGTAGACAGCAGTCCCCTCTTGTGGTGTCCTGGGCATCCCCTGTGTGATAGCCAGAATGTATATCAAATCCGCATGGCGCGGCAGAAGCAGAGAACTTGGGACCTGCTCTCTTTAGTCTGATGGTATTCCTAAATGCAAGGCATTATCTCTACCTTCTGCGATCTTCCCGTGTGACTTGTGTATTTATGCTTATCTATTTATAATCACAATGAATAGACGGTTTTCATGTGAGTAATCTTTTCTTTCTGGTTCTGAATTCACTCCTTGATACATAAGATTTACTTGACCAGCATAAAGAAGGTAAGGTAGGCGTGTTAACATATGTGTGGAGTCTGGCAACCAACTAAATAATTTCATTTAATCCATTGCTATCTTACCAGCGCACACCAAATACGAATGCAAAAACCAAATAGAATATCATATAAATGTATATTTTTTATTATATGGGAAGTATGGAAGTTTGGGTATTACAGAGCTTATAACCTGTCTTCGGCTGGCTTAAATGATCACTTTTACACAATGCAACGTTCACCAATTTTACCCACAATCAAGTGAATCAATTGGAAGTTAGATATATGTTACCATGTAGAAACATTGTGTAAAAGTGATCACTTAAGCCAGCCGAAGACAGGTACTAAGGCCTGTAATACCCATACTTCCCATATAATATAAAATAGCTTCGTCTCTATGAGATATCTATAATATGTCTTAATAACAATGCCTCTGTAGGTAAAATCCAGTAATTGTGTGTTTTTGGATATACCCAAATATCGTTAGTATATTTTTTATTTACAATAAATTTATCTAAAAATATTCATGGAGCCCCAATATAATATAAATCGTGCTAAGACTGGTTTCTTTAAAATGTACTATTAATGATCTATCATAGTAAAGTTAATAATTAATACAAAAGATATCAATAACAAATTGGAGCATAATAGTCACAATAATTTCCACCTTGGACCTGTACAAGTAGTGTGCAACTATTTAAATGGGAATTACCTGTCGTGCACGTAGTAATGCAGACATTTGCTCAGGCGGTCCATGAACTCCGTACCCGGAGTTATGCAATTGAGGTCAAAGTGATTCTCTTTGGTTTTGGGAGGTGGCACGTTGGCACCCTTGGCTTGAAGCTCCTCTCGGATTCGTGCCATCTCAATGATTTTTTCCTGAGTCTCCTTGGAGGCACGGAAGCGACGAGAACGCTGTTGGTTCATCTTAGCGCATGGAGCCTGAAAATTGTATTACATATTTATAAACTGTGGAGATCAAAAGTCCGTCGAAAACATTGTGAATCAAATCTTAAAAATCATAAGATGTTTTAATAGAAATATTATGATTACTTAATATTTAGATTAATTCAGCCAGAATATATTTCTATTAGAGCTGGTGCACACCTACGACTTTCCGTTGTGAGACAGTTCTATGGTAATGGTGAGGGCTATGGAGATATCCAGTCATCAATGTGCACATTGTCATTGCCCGTCGCCATTAGGACAGAACTGTCGTACGACATAAATCGTAGTTGTGTGCCAACTCTTATCTCTTTCCATATATCACAACTTTGAGTTATACACATGTCACATACCACACCGTCGATGGCCATGTACAGCATCTTGCGGGGTCGCACAATCCTGAATAGGCGATCCACACATTCGAAGATGGCAATCATCATCTCATCTTCATTTTTGGGGGCTTAAAAAAAAAGACAATTGGCAAATGGTAACCAATGATCGACAATATGACCTTCTGATTATATAACAGGCTGCTATTTTAAGCTTCAAATTTAATTTGCAAAGCATTCAAATTACATGCATACAGCACCTTTCAAGTCTTATCATCACTAAAAAACATACTTCCCAAATAGACAAACTATGATATTTTAAATGTTTTAAGTATTCATTTTTCACCATTATATTGCAATTAACCACACTTCTCCGGAATACATTTCAGGCAAAAATTAGCCTCTAATTCACATCATCTGCATGCAACTGGAACAACTTGTAACAGCCCCTTGATCTTAGGGCTGGTTGTTTGATCAGTGGTAAATTTTTACTATAGTAAAAAACGGATTGTTCGATCATTAGTAAAAAATTTTTACCCATTGAAAATACACACAATAATAAACAAATTTTACCCTCCGATATTGGATTGTAAAACTGTAAATTGTTAGTTAAAAATAGCTGACTTTTCACAGCTGTTTCAAAAATCATCTGTCACATTGATACTTTGAAAGTTACACGACAATTAATCTTTCAATATTCTGCTATTTAAGTGATGAGAGTTCATCCGATGATAACCTCGCTACACTTACGTTATACTAACACACAGACCGAAAAAAGATTGTCAGTAAAGTGACAGATTTTGAACGCAGAGGTGAATAAAACCAAACATAAAGTATAATTATAATAAGTATGTATGTATTGCCAATGTTGAATATTTAAAATAAATCAAATTTGACAAAATTTTCTGGTATTTGATGATTATTCACATTGCCATACTACTAGGTGATATTATCTTTGATAATACTAAACTTCACGATCGAATAACTCGCAAACGTTTTTTACCACGGGTGATGGTAAAAATTTACCACTGATCAAACAACCGACCCATGTATTTAAAAGTGCAAGACCTAAACACAATTTTATGCATATGGTGAACATTTATGCTTCCACAAATTGATGATAATGTATATCTTAATAAATATTTTAATTACAATAGATTATCCAGGGTAAAATTAACCTGAGCAGTAAAAAATTCTGATATTTTTAAATAACATTTTGAAATATTTACCCTACCATCCCAGGGTACATCTTTTAAAATGTTATTAAATCTGTTTAAAATTGTAATGGTGTTATGGGGGCAATTGTTTATTAACGGATGTCACCATTTATTATATAATTTTTAAGTGTTTTGATAGTCAAGTGTTCTGAGACATAAAATCGTAAAAAAATATATTAAGCGTTTTTTGTTTCATGTTAATAGAAAATAAATTAATGAGTCGGGACCTGAACATTTTTTCATGTTAAACTTGCTCCACTGTATATTGTTTGAAAATGTTCTCAGGTTTTCACGGATAATGTGCAATGTACTGTTGGCTTAGATTTTTCAACAAAGATTTGTTTTTGAAATTAGTTATAAAGTTCATGCCTCAATTTTTCTTTTAATATAAGTATCAGACTCTTTCTACAGTATATTTGTAACAATAATTCATTGTTACAGTCAAATTCTTAACAATAAATATCTTTTCTAAGTTGGTGAAATTTCAAATAGAAATTGGTTTAGAAAATACTTTTGTAATAGCACGATGTTTCCAGAAACAGATTTAGTTCTTCATGTTTGATCTTGTATGTATCAATCATACTTTCATCATATTAAGGTATACATTGAGCCAAGTATTCAGAACTTGACTTAAGATAATATTGCGACGGAACTTTTGGAAAGGAACCTTTGTGATTTATAAATTGTAAAACTCTTTCTTCCTTTTCGATGGCCGGAAGGTGCCTTCCTCCTTATCATTCTGTCCATAGTTGATATCTTTGTCTGTAATTGATATGGCTCTTTCCTTTCAAAATATTTATGACAAATTCTTCAGATATGTAAAGGATGGTCAAAAAAAAATTGGCATACGCAAACGGCACAAGGGCATATTGAGCAGATAACATTTCAGTTTTTTGCATTCAATAATTACATGCCTCTATGCTGTTTGTCAATTATCTTAGTGTATTTTGTTTCCAGGATCAAAATTCCAAGATCAAACCATTTCTTCCACTGCAGCAGTTTATAACATTGGTAGTTTACAACAAAATCGCAAAAATTGTTTTGTTTGCAAAAAGGTAATAATATAAATAATATTAGTATGGAAAGTTGTAATATAAATATTTGTTTTTAAATTTGAAAAGTTTACAGCAGGAAAAACAAAAAATAATATTATTTTTATCTTACTCTGAAGATGATCTATTTTGGGGAATATATTTGGACTTTTCATAATAAAATAAAGAATGTATTTATTATGTTAATTCTTTTGCACTTTTTAAAAAACAATACAAAATGCTTTTAAACCAAAACCAAATGTTTATGGTCGTTTGTTCTTTGCAACTGTTGAATGATTTGATTTGATATGTTTTTGCCATCTTGTGCAAATACTTGATGATTCTATTGATAACAGCTAATGGGACGTTGTGTTAAACATCAAACTTATGACATCAAATTATATCACTTCATATAGTTCTTTGGAAAATATTTCTTTGTACTACAGGCAGAACCGTTTATTCTGAATAATTTTGTACACTTAACTCAAAAATACATTTTTTGTTAATAGATTTGTATGATACTGTGATTATTTTGTAACTATTGAAATACAGTTTTTTTGCCATCACATAAAAATCCAAGACCGCCTCTTTAGGGTAGTATCCATGTCACCTATGTAAAAGTGTGGGAGGTATTATAACTACCTGGTTTGTCCTCGGGATGTGTACATGGATGAATAATGCCATTCATATCAAGATACAAATTATCAAATTCCACCCCATTTGGATTAGGAGCCGACGAATCCACAGGCACTTGGACGCCATCGACGTCAGTGGGCTAAAAAAGCAGCATATAAACATGATTGAAAACATACTCGTAGAGAATCAACATATAAACAGTTAGGTTATGCGCTTATATATACCGCTTGTTCAATGCATTCAACAATTACGCTGGGATACTTTCTACTAAGCCAGCGAAAAAACGCCGGAACACCCATAATTCAACTGGTAACAAATGTAAAAGTGTATGGTGTATATCAACGATTAATTTTATCAACGCGGCGAATCCTAGATGCTTGTCAACAGGAAAATCATAGACAGAGAGGGAAATCAGGAAATTGACATAAAAACAAAATAAATTGTTTTTGGTGAAAAGGAACTTCACAATAAAGCAATCGGTTATCTTCGATTGCCTGCTACTAGGAAAAGTTAAGATTAATTATTAATTACGAAAAATTTTGTGATTGCTTGCTATTAAACTCTGCCGGCGGCGTTAGTGGTCGCAGCGTGGCCATGGTTAAAGTGCCTCATTAAATATAAACACGTTGCTTGAAAAAATTGTTGCAAAGCCTAATGACCAATTCTGAACAGCCAGGTATCAAAGCGAATAATATGTTATTTCACTCTATTGAAATATGATAATGGTTGTATGTACTAAAGTTTTACCATAATCCCACTTCCTTTTTTTGAATGACGAATGAATTTCAATCAAGTACAAATTTGTCAATTTAGATTGAACACCAAGTTAGCGGAGTACATAAATTTCTAAAACTGCAGGAATGTCGGAAGAAAATTAGGTATTGGTGTATTTTTTTTAAATACACCAATACCTGATTTTCCGGCCTATATACGTTTCAGGAAAGTTCGCCATAGAGCGAAATTCCGTATAACGAATCATTTATTTAAATATAAATTCTATTGTATCCGTTCCAATTATACAGAAAAATAAGAAAATCGCTAAGTATGTTTAAGAATATTTTTTGTAGTTACATAACTTTTTCATTACATGTGTATTAATAAAATATCTAATATATCTCGGGTCCATAATTACTGACGGTAGCTGCGAGTCAAAAATTAAACGACGCATAAGTATGGCGAAAAGTTTTATATTTCGACTTGACAAAATATGGTAAGACCGCGGTATTTCCAATACAACGAAAATCAGGCTTGTACATCTTTGGTGCATTCTATATTTTTGTATGGTGTGGAATCATGGACCCTGAAGGTAAGAAAAAGAAGACGGTTCGATTTGAGATTTAAGATCTGCAAAATGCCAAAAAAATGGAGGAACATAGTCAAAAGGGCGAGAGTTCATATAAATCACGATCCTCAGTCATGAGATCGTGATTTCCGGACGTGGATGAATGTATAAAAAAAAATTGTTGAAAAAAACTGCAGAGGAACATAAAAATCACGTGACGATGGATCATGATGGACCCTGCAATGGGATCAAAAATGTTAGCCAAAAAGGTCAGATATACATGTCAGAATAATCCAGAACACTGTAACAGAAGATTCAGAATGGCTGTGAAAACCTAAGAACATTCTGAAAAAATGTATGTTTTTCTGTTCAAATAAATCAAAAACTTATGAAGTATTCGTTATAGCTCATCAGACGTTTTTATATTTTTTGGCAGTTACTACATTCGTTCGCTGAAAATCTCAAATAAAAATATCAATACCTACATCTCAAATAAAACTTAGCATTTTTATTATACAACATAATAAAATTCTAAAATTATGAGGTACATGAAATTGCTTGTATGTAGGTTGTTTTCGAATAAAATATATACAACCTAAACTAGTAAACTACATAGTTCAATATTTTTAAATAAAGTTCATTTTCGCTTGACGAAATGTGTACATATGTGTACGCTTCTGTTGTAGCCTGTACAGTAACTAACTAACCTAAAAATTTTGACTTCAATGTTCCTGTCACTTCAAAATGTTTATTATGAACGGTGGAAAATTCGGCAAAAACGTACTTCAAAATGTATTAAAACAAAAGCTCATTTCTTCCAAATGTGCAATATACAACCGGAGACTCCACCATGATTCCAATAACCTGCGAAACATCGGCATATTGGCCCACATCGACGCCGGTAAGAAACATTTCGAATGCGCTTACAAGTCACACTTGAGTGCTTGAAATTTCCGGTATTCAAGTGGAAGCTTGCGTCAAGTAAAGTACTACGCGGGTCAACATTCGGATGTTACTTGAGACCACTTGAGACCTTTCGAATTTGTTATACACGTCCTCCTACATAATTCGTTTTCAAATCCCAGCGGTTTATCGATATTTGTTATTATTTACTAATTACTATTACTATCAATGATTACATTAGGTGTGCAAAACGCGATTATCATAAATAATAAATATCGACATTATAATCTGACATGAGTCAAAAGTGGTCCAGTGAAGAATTCGTTATATTTTTAGATATTTATAAAAATTACAACGTATTGTGGGACACTAAATTAAAATCATATAAGGATAAGAATATAAGAGACAGTGCTATGAAGATGTTATTAAAAGAGCTGAACAATTATTTTCTCAATTTAACAATAGAAGTAGTTAGATATAAAATTAGAATGATAAAAACTGTTTATAGTCAGGAGCTTGGCAAAATTTGGAAATCTAAACTGTCTGGTGCCGAAAACATTTATAAATCAAAACTTTCTTGGTTTGAGAGTGCATCATTTTTAAAAGATGTTACTTCAACAAGATCTGCCACATCCTCTTTGGTAAGTAAATTACTCATTTATTTTTTAGTAGAATTTCAAATCATTTATTAATAGTAAAAAATATTCACTTCCGAATAGTTTTTATTTCATTGGATGTGCATATTATCAAATATTTATGAAATTTCATCTGGTTTTAACTTTCATCTGCCCACACTCCTGGTCATAATAATAAAATAAAAACAATGGACAATAAACAACTGTTCAGAAAATCACCTCATTTTTTTGCGGTTTTATGTCTGAAAAGTAAGAAACATGCTCTAATTTTTTACATCCTATCTACATCAATAGAGTGCAAGTGAACAAGGAACTATTCTTGAAACACAAACATTTGTTAATAAATACTGTTATTTATTATGAGTAACAAATGTTTGTTTAATTAAGTTTATTGATCTATATTTAAGATTGCGCTATTGTAAATCAGTGTAATCCTATCTCGAAAAATGTGATGTCCCTCAAAGGACAGCTTGGTAATGAATACCACCAAATCCTCCAACCCTCAAGGGACCGTGTAAAGACTAAATATATTTTTACCATTTTTCATGTTTCAGAATCTTTTCAATCTTTCATGTTTCAGGATGACTCTAAAAATCAAGAAGATGGAGAAGAAATTATGAACAGCCGAGTGGCTTTACCTGAAAATATTTTGGACCAGTCTGAAGCGAGACAAATATACTCCCCACCCAAAAAATCGAAAAAAATGTTGAAATATCCGTCTAAAAAAATTGCAAAAACAATCTCTCTGAATAAATCCAAGAAAACAAGAATTGAGAGATATAAAAATATTGTCAAATTAGAAGCAGAAGAATCCAATTTAAAGAATCTTTCCGAGACATCTAGGAAAGAGACGGACCACGATGATGAGTTGGTCTGCTTCGGGAAGTACATCACTGCTCAGTTAAAAAAATTACCAACGTATAACGCTCTTCGTTGTCAAGACCAAATCCACAGTATTATTTCTCATGAAAGAATGTCTCTGTTGCCGCAGCCTCAATATTCAACATCACTTTCTCCACCAACATACATAAACTCCAACCCGAATACTGCTCATTGTTCACCAGATATTCACGCTACTGACGTTTTAGAAATAGCTATGGAAAACAAATGACATTTAAAATATTTATTTATATAGTTTTTTTTTTAATAAAATTTGTTTTTATCAAATGTATTTTTATTTAATTTTTATAACTTTGTGAGCATTGAATAATTTGCAGAGAACTAAAGTAGGATTAGTTGAGTGTATCATATTCTGAATACATTTCTAATCTTTACCAATAGCATTTATTTAATTTAGTTTCTTATTCTCCTGTCACATATAATTATATTTTGATTGCTGTGTTATTTTTTTTATTGTTGCATTAAACTACTTATATTATTTCAAATGATTTTTTTTTCCATTTAACTACATAATACATATGTACCAGAAATTTAAACTGGCTAAATCGATATGTAACAGAAAATAAATTTGGGTGTGCTTAGATTCAGTGTTTTTACTTTAAAGGCAAATGGGCAAGCGTACAATGTCAGATTGTGAATTTAAATTCACAATTTGATGTTTATTTTATAGTAGGTATTCGTTTGAAGATCTGAGGTGAGAATAGCAATAATTGTATTATTGATCATCGAAAAATGTACATAATACCATAGACAAGAGAAATAATATATACATATAAATAAATGAGGCTTGAAACATTTTATCTATGACTTGAAAACTGGAAATCAGCACAGTTGTGGTTTCTTTATGAACTAAGTCAGGCGGAGGGAATTAGGTGTCATTTTTCACATTTATATTTTAATATTTTTATATGCTGAAAATGTGAATTTGATTTTACAATAAAAAATGGTAGCTTGTTAAAAAATATATTTTTTTAATTAAATACGGAAGGTCTATAAAACATCACAGGGAATAAAAAAGATAAAATCTACACTAAATATTGTAATCTTCCCAAACAATTTATATCTGTCAAAAATAATTTTATTCCTAGTCACAATTTCTTATGTTTAATAATTTTGATTAAATTTATCTTCTTTTTTCTGATATTTCACACTCTTGCAAGTTTATATATGTATTAGTGAATTTTTTTATTTTAAATTGTATTATCTCACTTTTAAATAATAATTTTGAATCAATTGCAGAGCAAAGTTTATACTTCATCACCACATCCACTTCACTATAGAAACTAAAATATTATGCATCATAGAAACTATAATTATTATTACTATTCTTCGGAGCGGTGCTGCAGCAGCAGCGTCTTATAAAAGCTTTTAAGTGGCCATTTTTCTTTTCATTTTTGTATGGAGTGTTTATTAATTTCTTTTTACTTCATCACTAATTAAAATTATTTTTAAAGTAAAACCGTTATCTCACTAGTGACATTTAAATTTTAGATTTATACTTTATGATTATAATTAATGTACTTAATTTTGGATAAAAAAACTTTAATAACCTCCTTACAGAAATTAAAGAGATAAAGGAAATAAAATAAATTAAATGAACACTTCAGAAGCACACAGTTAGATAATAAATAATATTATAGACAAATGTATAACTTCTAACTCTATATAAATGACTACAGTGTAAGTCCCTTTCCAAGCACAAGAGCTAGATTATTTTTTGGAGAGGTAAACGATTCACATAATATGTAACTTTAGTTTTGTAACAGATTCAAGTAACTCATATATTATATAAAATTGTAAATATTTCAAATTTTTTTTTTTTTTAATAATATTGTGAATGACATATAAAGGGTGGGCCAACTTGAGCTGACTGTTTTTAAAAATTTAAATAAAATTAAATAAAAATTTATAACTTTGATAGGGTTATATATTTTTTTGCAAATAATAAAGAATTTATGAAAGTTTATAATGACTACATACCCAGTGCAAGAGTGTGTTAAAATTATTGAATTTTATTATGTTTCGCGACGATCTATTTTCGGTTTACATGAACAATTCAGGAGCTTAAACAAAATATTAGTGCAGAAATAACAAATTTGGAGACAGAACATTGCGTAATGTAATGCAAGAGCTAGTCTCTTTTTTGGAGAGGTAAGCAAAGAAAAACCATGTAATTTTAATGATGTAAAATACTTAGTTCATGTTATAAAAAAATTGTAAGAATGTCAAATAAATAAAAAAATACTTCAAAAAGAGCAATTATTTGTCAACAAGAAAATGGAGGTCATTTAAATTGTGTTGTTTTCCACAGATAGATTAAAAAAGTTAACAAAGTACACTTTCATGTAATAATTTTTTTTTTTAATAAATATTAAAATTACAAAAGTTATATGCATTTTACATCAGTCAGTCGAAGTTGGCCCACTCTGTACAACTTATAACATGAAGACATACTAATTAAATACTATAACTAATACTAATATAATAAAACACAACATTGTTTACTTCACACTACACTTTAATTAAAATTAAAACGTTTTCGACGCTTACTGCATCATCTTCAGTAAAAATATAACACAATCATGACGCAGATTAATTGTAATGTGTTATAATCTTTCCAGGAAAAACGACTACAACCGAGAGGATGCTCTTTTACTCTGGCACGATCCGCTCCATGGGAGAAGTCCATCATGGTAATACCGTGACAGATTATATGGAGCAGGAACGAGAACGTGGAATAACAATTACAGGTTGATTTGAAAATGTTTTAATTCCTCTATAAAATCTATCTTAAACGAAATGTAAAATTGATAATTCGATGGCTTAGCAACAACCTATCACAAAGAATATATTATTGAGTTAAATATGCAGATTTATTTAGAATAAACGATTGTGTTTGTAATGTAAAGAGATACTTAAATATATCAATAACCAGGTGGTATTAAACTTTTTAGTCTATTTAAAAGAGAAAATGCTATTTGTTCAAATTTGGTTTGGTTATTACTTGTCTCCTGAAAACTTGATAACTTGTAGATAGATTTTTGTGTCATTAAGCCATCGATTTAGTACTATTGTTAATATTTGAAATGTAAAAAATGTGCATTGTTTCAAAATCGTTATTAAAATCTGTTATAGTTTTGGTAATGTTCATGATCAATATACATACATGATTATAATACAGGCAGTCCAAGAGACAACAGTCAAAATGGAGCTCACAGTTAGGGGACGTCACCGGCGACCTGTTGAATTCAAATAGGGTTATCCGAAAGTCAACAGTTTAGAAGTTATTCAAACTTTTATGATTTTTAGCAAAAATGTTAAAATATATATTTTTTAAATTAGTAAACAAAAATCTGGTAGCTTATGTAATAGCTACATTATCATAGCATATGCGAGTCAAATTTCAGCACAATAGGTTGAGTATTTATGGCACAGTTCTTATTGTTGTAAAGACAGGTTGTAAATTACTTGAAAATAAAAGTTCAAATATCTTTTAAACCGTTGAATTTTGTATAACCCTATTTAAGCTCAATAGATTGCTAGTGATATCTCTTAACCGTAGGCTCCATTTAGGCTACTGTACCTTGGGCGTTCAGTAAACATTATGGAAAAATGTATTCATTTTAAATTTTATAATAATTATTAGCACATAATATATTTTTAGTGATTGGCGATTGAAACTGATATCTGAAGAGCTTAAAAACTAATTAAGACTATTAAGACTTTATTAATTTAAATAGTAAAAGGATTTCAAATATTTTTCTTTGTAAATTTTTATAGTTTTTCTATATAATTAATTAGATGTTTTGGTGTAGGTTACTCCTTCTGCAGTTGTGTAATAATTTTTAAATTGAATTTGTTAATAATCCAAGTTTCTTTTTTAACCAGCCGCGGCAGTCTCTTTCAACTGGAACGATCATCAGTTTAATTTGATTGACACTCCTGGGCACATTGACTTTACCATGGAAGTGGAACAGAGTCTCGGTGTCCTCGACGGAGCTGTAGTTGTTCTCGATGGGTCAGCCGGTAGGTTAATGTGCATTTTTTGATAGGACATTAACAATTGTAATTGTTTGGTATTTTGAAAATATCAATATATAAATAAACACATTATTATTATTATCAATTCTGCATCTGCATTTTTAAAATTCATTTTTCAGTTCAGAAACAATTTCTGTAATTTCAATCAAAAAATATTTGCAGGATTCGTATATATTTGTAAATCATTTTTTAACAATTAAATTAAACTGTAAATTATACTTGCAAATAAATGAACTTTCACTTTAATGCATGTATTGTTGTAGATACCCATATGTTGTACATTTGTTTAAATTTTTTGTTGTGACGTCACATTTTGTGTTCATCTATTAGCATGACATGTACACAATAGATATGGAGATATTACTCATGAATTATAAAACGATTTCTGGATTGTATGTTGAATATTAAGTAAATGGATTTATTTTTTGACATGTCACGTAAACTGTCACATTTGCCTTGTATTTTATTTTCACCTTTTCTGGTACCAGAATCAATACCAGAAGCTTCCAAACATTGTTTAAATTAAAAAGATTTTAGAGGCGCCAAGTATTGATCTGAATACCTCTCACATGCTAAGCCAGTGCTCTACCATTTTAGTGTGGTGACAAATTATCATATAAGAAAATAATGCTGATTTCCATTCTTAATATCAAATTTTAATAGTAATATTTTATTTAAAATATAAATGCCCCTGTTGAACTTTGTAATGAGTCAGAATTAATAAAGAACCTAAGATATTTGTTGTTATTATCACGTCTTGCTTAAATCCTCGCAAGTGTATGGATCTATCCTCGCCTGTCATGCGGAAGACCAGGGTTCGGTTCTCTGCTGGGAAAATATTTTGCTCTCTTGAAAAGTAGTGGATTTGAAACACATGAGTAGCAGTTTTCAGAATAAAATAGAATTCTTATTTTTTTTAAAAATACAAGTGCAATAATTTCATTCAGGACCTACTCTGACCAGGTGTGGAGGCCCAGACCCTGACTGTGTGGCGGCAGTGCGACAGTCACAGACTACCTCGCCTGGCGTACATCAACAAGATGGACCGGAAGGATGGTGACCTAAACATGTGTCTGGAGTCACTGGGCAGCAAGCTGGATGTGCAGCCGCTCTGCCTTCAGTTGCCGATCAGGAATGATGCTGGTAATCTTACTGGTGAGTTGAACACTTATTACAGTAAAACTCCGTTAATTTGTGTACTTATATTTCGTATTTTCAATTCAATTCAATTCAAAAATTTTAGTCCTGAAAATAACATTTCATACTAATTTCTACCAATAATTCATAAAACCTTATTATTTGTAGTTCGTATGCATTTTTTATACCCAAAGTAAATAATTTGTTCACGTAATTCGCATATTCGTGTGTTTTTAAATAGCAACTCGCGTAACTACACATTCATTATCCATTTGTATAAATCTGTAGCTGACTCCACCCCCTAGCCAATCATGGCGCTGTTTCTTATCGCAATAGATCGGCGCACTTAGAGCTCGCAACACGCAAGACCGCGACCGAACTGAATGATAACATATTTATGTATACCAAATTCTGTAGTGCATTTTATAGGATTTGTTGTTATTTCGACAATAATTGTCGGCGCGTTGCGAATTATATATTTCTACTCACCCTTGCAACCCTTAATAAAAATAATTTGAACAATTTTCATTGAATCTCATAATTTATAAATGAATTGTGTGCAACAGTTCTGTTGATTTTATATTCGTTTTTTTTTTATGAAATGTTGCAATTTGTTTAATATAATAAAGAAACTGAAACCTTTGTATTTAAACACACAAACTATTTTATAATTTAATCTTTTTTGTGTTTCGTTTTCTAAAATGGCACGAACATCTCGTAATTCGTGTAAATCCTTGACCATTTGAAAAATAGAACTTATATTAAAAACTGTCAAAAATTGATGTCAAAGATAAAATCAGTGGGAAAAAATCCAATCTTGAATACCTCTCTAAGTTCAAACTTGAAAAATTGCAGAAAAATAATAAGCTTCAACGAAGTATGAAGATTTAAAAGTTTTTCATTATTTTTCACAGGCTTTTTAATACATATTCCAATTTCTCGCCCAATTCTGATGGAAAAGGCGAATTCGACCGCTAATCAAATTAAAATGTCCGTAATTTTGTTGCGTCAAACACTGGCGAATCATTTAAGATTGTAAGGGTGTTGTGGGGGCAACTGTTGACTGTTAACTCACTGGTCGGCATGCGAACCGCAGGGTTCCGTGCCATCGACCCATTTTTACCATTTAAATTCTCTAATAACTAAAAAACGAGCACTTGTCTGACCTTTGTTTTTACAGGATATCTAGGGCCGGGAAATAATCTATCGATTCCCCTACTTGCGATATCCCACAAATTAGTATATGTATTTTATTTTGATTATTTAACGCATAAATTCACCGAGTTGTGAGCCGAAGTTGTCGATCGGGGAACGGTTAAGGCTGTATGCTCGCTCCGGTTGGCTCAGCGCCGAGATCGGGGGGGGTGCTGCGCGCATCCGACCCTGCCCCGTATTGAATAAATGATGCTCCGCTGCAGTACGAGGCATCAGTCTCCTCTGCAGCGCACCAAGAACTACATCTTGAGTGTTTTTACTCTACCCACCTTCTACCTGGAGCCTCGCCGTCCAGCAGTTCTGAACCTGCACTCTCAGCCTTCAAGGAAGCAAACTAGTATCTGCGACCACCGGCGATTTGGAGTGAGCTAGACTAGCTTTGGCTTTTTAAGAGCTTTGCGAAATCTGCTCACTCCCTAGCAAAAGCATTTGAGGCGACCACTTTTTGCTTGGTTGGTAACAGTATATATGTACTAGTTACGTGCAGCTTATTTCAATGTTCTGACTCCATGTACTCGGTATTAGTTTGCTATTAGAATTGTATTTTATCTTTTATTTTTGTGTTTAATTAAATCTTTCAAATTGTAATCAAATAATTTTTTATTGCAGGAATAATTGATGTTGTAAATCTTGAATCAATTTTATGGAATGCGAGTACTCAAGGGAAAAAGTTTATACATCGAAAACTAACTGAGGAAAATGACGGTCAAATGTGGGAGGAAGCCATTTCTTCTCGAAGAATCTTGACAGATGCTCTGTCCGAACACGACGACGATTTAGCGAATATCATAATTCACTCGGATTCCATGGACAACATTGATGCAGAGAATCTTAAAAAATCAATTAGGAAGGTTACTTTGAATGTTGATGCCTTTCCCGTATTGTGCGGTAGTTCGTATAAAAATATTGGCGTGCAGACTCTGATGGACGCTGTGATTGACTACTTGCCGTCACCCGGGGAGCGAAATCAACTTTACCAATGCTTCGGGAGAGATCTTTGTGCGAAAGCTTTCAAAGTTCAGCACGACAATCGGAAGGGTGTCTTGACGTACTTCAGAGTGTTTGCAGGACAACTGAATAAGGCTCAGAAGATTTATAATATTGGAAAAGACAAATCGGAACAAGTAATGTTTTTATTTTACATTATTGGGTTTCTAGCGGAAAAATTTCAAGATTAAATTGTAATTGCTCGTAAACTATCAGGATGAGGTAAGTGGGAGGGGTATTGTTTGACGCACGTGATTTGATGATTTGCCAATCGCAATGAGTCACTGGTTGGGAGCGCACCGCGTGTTCGCGGTTGAGCAATATTTAAAGTGCGGTGATTCATTGGTTCGTGCGCGTTGCGCTTTTTATACTCACTTTAATACTCGATGAGTAAATGATGGGCCGAGCACGCAATGCCAGAACATGTGGCTCAAGTTTGACGTGAAATTATGGTTAATCCGCGTAAATCGATATGGAAGATTGCAGCCTGTACTGGAATAAAAAAATCAACAGTGCATGTTATTTTGAAAAAGAAACTAACAGTTTCACCCATACAAACTGCAAATCGTGCAATTTCTCAATGAAAATGACTATTCTTTACGTGAAACCTTAAATTGTAAAATAAATAAAACATAAAATCCGCATCGTTAATCTCCATTTTGTATAAATGAGAATAACATTGTAGTTTTTTTTTAAATTTAATATTAAACTTGAAAATTTTCCGCTGGACACCCTTTATTTACTAAAATAACAGTATATGTTGATTTTGATTTTTTATGTCTCAGTAATATATGTATATTTTTAATTGTTTTAGATGGTTGAAGTATTTAGTATGATTTTAATTTATTAATTTTAATGAAATCACATTTTATTTGTGAAGTTCAGTGATAATTTAAACAAATTTACATAAATTAAATCATTTAGAAAGATATGTAGAAAAAAGAGATGTTTCATTTAGAAATATACTTACATGAAGTTTGACAACTTTATTTATACAAAGTTTGTCTACTGGCAATAGAAATTTCCAGGTTCAACACTGGTGATGAGTATATTTTTTCTGTGTGCATTTCTATGTGCTTTATCTAAATTGATTTTTTTTAATCTATTGAACATGTATAATCTAGTTTTAAGTGTTCCGTACAGTAAACAAGAATGTACACAAGGGTGGTTCGCCGAACTCAGCTTCTCTCAACCGGCGATAATGATGATGATTATGAGGTTGAAAGAAATGAAACAAAAGATGTTCAATATAGGCACACTACGGTGGCAAAATCGAAAACGGCTTCGCCAGCAGAATACTCTGTTTTTATTCAAATTCATGTAGTCATATTTGTAAGTACCTACACGGCGACAGGCCGCCGCTTGTGACGTTTTACTAAGACGTCTTTGTTTTTTATCTATCCCACGGGTTTTTTGGCACCATGCCGATGATTTCTCCTTTAAATTATTAACACGTGTCTTATCATATCAATTATATGGCGCCGCCTCGGCGAGTAATTCTGTGCGATACACATATATAAGTATTGATCAAATTGATGTTTTCAGAGTGCAACGTTGTACATACCATATGCGGATGAATATAAACCAGTTTCTTCAGTTGAATCAGGAAATGTTGCCGCTGTTGGTGGATTGAAGGTAAGAGATCATTTGAATTGGTCATTTCTACTTACTTATCATCACACCATTTCGCCGCAGGGTTAGACAGTTCTAAATCTGACCTAATTTGTCTTATTAACTTAATGTATGTAATATTGTTAAATGTTTTTTTTTATGTATTTCATGAAAGAATGTACAGATGTGTTCCAAGAAAACATCTCAAATTTATGAATATTGCGATTTTTATGACTTTGTTATTCAAAAATTTTTAATCATGTAATGTATTGATTTGAAGGCGCAATTAACATTAATATTCTTATTATTTCCAAACTAAGTTAAACGCTTGTGATTGTAAAGTAGGACTAATTTGGTGGTCTCCTGGAACGAGGCTCGAAACCCCGACCACTACATCACTAATCGAGTATCGTAACCGCTAGACCACAAACACATCATTGCATTTTGAATTATGTCAATTTTCGAATTAAAGGGGTTTCGTATTCCCTTTCCCCCCCCCCCAATATTTGATACATTCAATAATATGTTAAGTATTAGAAAAACACTATATGTATAATATTATATACACAACAAATGTTTAAAACTTATAATTTTTTGGTTTTATTATTTCCAGTTAACAATGACAGGTGACATCATAACGTCGTCTCAGACTGCAGCATCAACCGCAAAAAAGCAACTGGCAGAGGAAATAAAAGACCCTAAGAAGAGGGACACACTTGGCATCCCACCGTACTTGCAGCACAGAGTCTCCGCAAACCTCGAGAGTGATCAAGATGCGGCATCAATTATTTTTGGAGTCGGGGCGACCATCCCGGAACCTGTGTTTTACTGTTCGATTGAACCTCCAAGCTTGGCCTTCCAAACTGCTCTGGAGGTGGCACTGGCAGAGTTGCAGAGGGAAGATTCGAGTTTGAGGGTTACTAACAATCAGGAGACTGGACAGATGGTTTTGGCGGGTAAATAATCATTTGCATTTTTTGTAAACATTCGGGATGGAAAATTGTACAAGTATATTGTATAGTAAGATATAATACTCACATAGAATATTTTTATTCAGCGGGTTCCCCAGTAAAAATTGTCACAAAAACGATGTCAGAAAATTTTGAAACACTTTTTTATACGTACTCTCACTAATATCTATATTTTATTTTAATTTTTGCCAAACTTGTACCTCTTAACATGCTGAGCCAGTGTTTTGCCTTTTTAGCCATACAATACACTGCGGTCTCAAATTGTCTTAAAATGATATAATGCTGATTTTTTGTGTTGGAATTTAATGCATTGATTTATATTTTTGTGTACATTCTTAACATTACATTTTAATACTGATATTTAATTTTATTAAAAAAGATAGGTACTCCTGTTGAACTTTTTAAGAATAAAGAGCTTAAGATATTTTGAAACCGCTATTTTCACATATTGCTTGATTATTTGTCAGTGTAGTGAATAGCATCCTGTCTGGGAGCTTGAGATTTGGTGTCTGCTTGGGAAATTTGTATTTTAATTTTATTTTTTCAACTGATGATCCGGATCCGATCAAGTCATGAGCGATGCAACTCTGAGAAAAATAGTTATGAATTTAAAGATTTAAAACAGCCTGTATGTATATGTGATAAATAATTGTGTTTTGTTTAGGAATGGGAGAGCTGCACTTAGAGGTAATTAAACAAAGAATCTTAACTGAGTACAAGATAGATGCCGAACTGGGACCCTTACAGATCTCCTACAAGGAAACCATCACTGGGGAGGTGAAGGAGACGCACGTGTCTGATAACAAAATTGGGGGAACAAAGCATATGGTTAATGTTACAATGTCAGCCTACCCGTCTACAGGAAAGCAAATTTTAAAGTAAGTTATATATTTTATTTAATCTAGGCGTTAATGTTACAAAATATTTTAATTGCGTATCAAAGATTAGCCGATACCCAGCATTTCCCAGGGTGGAAACTAATGGTGCGTCATTCGCAAACAAACCGGTTCACCGAGCCGGATCTTTTTGGTGATCTTCCAACAGATTCAGATCAACTTCGGTTCAACAGATCACCGACTCACAATCGTACAATCCGCTCCCACAACAATTTGAGCGGCGGGCGGTGGATCAGTCGAAAATCGACCCGTGGACCGACAGCCGGCTGGCCGGCACGGATCGCTCTGTGAGTTATGAAGGTTGACACTTGAAAACGATCCCAAATAAAATTATTAGGTGTTCGGTTATAAAACAAACCGTTTTTAAAAGTGACTTATTATCAAAATATTTGTTTCAATTAGTTATGTTCTCAAATATCAGGCCGTGTAACGTTATTTAAAAAATAATTATGAGGTCACTAAACGACTGAAACGTCTATGACAATAAATTAATTAAGTTAAATTAATTAATAATTAAATTAATCTTCCAAAGTACTTTTATTTTTAAGAATGTTAATTTTTGATTAATACAGTTTTTCTTTTTTGTTTTTTTTTTAAATATTAATGTAAAATGTAAACAAACAACTAATAACAAAGAAAAACTTTTAAATCATACCATTTTGAAAATTACAATATACATGTTTCATCGGCTATTTACTAGAGATAGTAAATATATATAATTTATACTACAGTCAGGATGTATAATTTAACATTTAAAATGAAAAAATAATATTTAGGAAAAAATAGTTATTTCATGTATCTTAATTTTTTTTCATTTTTTCATTTCGACTTTATTCGAATACTGATATCTGGCAGGGGGCAATAGTAATATGACTCATAAGAAAATATTCCGCATACGTCCGAGTAGTAACACATTCCCAGCCCGACAACCATGAGCTATGCTTTCATTGCTTTCAAAAGATCCAATTGAACCGATGATTCATGTTCAATTTGGACGATTGAGTGGGTGAACTGGCTCAGTTATCTGAGCCATATCGCCCATGGCTAGTGGAAACCTCCCCCTATAATATATATTGAATTATTAATATATATATATATACATACTACATATTGGCCCAAATATAAAGCGGTCTTGAAATTTTAGCCCAATATTTTGAAAAAATGTATTTTTGAAAATCAAACAAAATGTTCTAACTAAATTTAATTAGGTAGATCATTTTAATATACACATATGTTATATTATATGTCAATGTCAACACCTAGAAGGCAAAACTTAATACAGGAAATATATTCCATAAGTGAAAATAACAATTTTTAATTTTAAAAACAAAGATAATGTAACTATAAACTGTTTATGTGTAAAGTGCCCTTGAGGTGAAAGTTTTTACAAAAATTGCGCTTTACAATTTATCCAATATTATTATTATTATTATCTGTGTGTCCTTTACTGCTCGATGAGATTTTTGAGTGGAAATCGGCTTGATTGCCATTATCCCACAGTACTTCATTTTCAGAATCATCAATGTTATTTGAAATACAGTATTTTTAAACCCTTATAAATGTGCATCGTAAATGTGTGCTTATGTCTGATATGTTATATTTTCACTTCAAAGGTTAATTTTTTCTGCTTCTCTCATGACCGTGATCTTGAAATTCATCTCGTAACTACATCTGTCTTGTTGTGTACATTGTCTTTCCTTATTTCTAAACTTGATAAATCTTTCATTTCGACACAATCAATACCTGGATTAATTTTAAAGATTAAAAATGTTAAAAACAATATTTACGAATAGTGCAGCTTGCAAAGCAAACACTATAAGGATGCGCAGGCAAGCTACCTATTGTTATGAGAGGAGTATGGTGAGTGCGGCAATACCGGGCCAATACGATATATATTTAGTCTGTTCACAACAGCCACCTATTTGCACTTTCAAGTAATGTTGTGACAACAATGTTCATCTCTCTATGATGTCTACTTTCTTGGTTGACTGAAATGTCTAGATATTTCCTCAAATGATATATTTTTAATCCATTGAAAATAACATTTCAAATTCAGACTCGACAAGTCACAAGAAAGTGCATCTAATTTGGCCCATATACATCCGAGGCACATGCAGGCCATCAAGCAAGGAATAGAATCAGCTCTGCTGCACGGACCCAAGTTGGGATGCCCTGTGAGTATTATTAATTTATCCATTTAGAGATAATTTTTCACAAAAACCCTGCTCATCAAATGTTCCCAATATTAAAAAAGTGTGGACGTTATAAATAATCCGTATACACATATGTGATGTACATATTTTATGAGCTGGCAAATGCGTATTGGTATTAACAGAAAAATACAATATTTTTGTCATCCACAAATATGTAGATTTTATTTTTTTAAATATGCATCTGAATGTACGAGTATATGTTACAAAAATGTTTAAATATAATATTGAAGTGAAATATAATCATTGTTATATATGCAACAGTATATTACATGGGTGTCTGAGTGAAATATGAAATATATTACTGTCTGAAAGTGTTTTTAATTTTAGTTGAATAATATTATTGATAATGGGAAGATGTTCCCGAAAACGTTATATCGTTTAACACAATAACAAATATAGTGGAATAAAACAGTGTTTTAACTCAATTTATAAAATAATCATGAAATTCCACAAAATACCTTTGAACAGTTCTTATTTATTTATATCTACATACTATGAAATGATTTTCTTATATCTACATATCGCACACCTAGATCAACACTAAGACAACTCAACAAAACAAGAATTTAGAGTTATTATTGTATTTGGATACTCTGTCATATACGCAACTAACTTAGCCACAATTCTCGAATAATGTTATTTTAGGATACATTTATGACCTAAAATGTTATTTAGTTTCATAACTTTAGTAACAAAAAATGCAGAAAAATGTTTTTCTTTTTTGTCTACTGAAAGATGACTTTTTGAGTTGTCTTAGTTTTGATAGTTGTGTGCGATATAATAATAATATATAACAGGTCAATAGTTGACCAAATATTTTCAAGCCTATTTAAAATGTTCATATTTATTTCACAAAAATATTGACTTTAATATAATAGATTGATCATACAATATAGTAATGAATGATTCTGTCACTTTCCAAGTGTATCATAAATCACACCAAATGTCATTGAAAACACTATGACTGACCTGTGACAGCTATTAGGATGATTACCAAGAGAGAGGAAAGATAAGGAGGAAGATCTGTCACTCAGAATCCCACTGCCCAGTGGATGCACGTGCATAACACGTGTAAGGGCATGCGAGCTTAGCTTAGCAATAGAGCTTCTTAGTTACACTCGAACTCACAATCAATACACCATGGCAGACGTCATCCTCATAACGAGGGACCGCCGAAGTAGACCTGCGTGTAGGAAGTAGCAGGCTGTCTCTCCAAAGTTTACAAGTAACAAGAATAAGAGGCCGCCCATTTGAATTAAGCTAGGTCTAAATAAATTAGCAAAACTAATTTTATATTTATTTATGGGACTAGGTGCAGCTGCAGCTGCAGCTGCACCCTTTGTGTCTCCTCCGGGCTGGCATGTCGCGGGGAGACATTTTAATTCTCATGAATTTCTGAGCTTATTATGCACTTGAGCGTGAAAACACTATTTTCTATTTAGACAAGATGTTTACTAATTGTGTACGAAAGGAGCATTTTAATTTCTACAATGTATAGGTGATCCTCAATTTACTCTGGGTCATGGTCAATCTCACAGAATTAAACTGGATTACGTAGTTACCCGGGTGTTCCCTGAAGCATCAAGCTAATTGATATAAATCGAACCTTCGTATTTGTAATTACAAATTGCCTTCAAACCCATGATGTTAGTTAATAATATGAAATAATTTTTAATATCTCCATTAATCAATCAACTTTTTTGTTTTTAGCTCATAGATGTTGGAGTTACACTTCATTGGTTGGAAATAAACAGAGGAACATCAGATACTTTTGTGTCTGCGGCAGTATCGCAATGTTTGAGAAAGGTATACGTACAAGGTAGCCCAAAAAAAGTGAGAACATCTCGTAACACATGGGTTATTTCAAAACATAATACAATTAATTATAATTCTTAATGTAATTTTTTTTGCACAATATTTAGTTAATCAGAAATCATCAAAACACCCATATTGCATAATCTACTGGGTTTAAATCTGGGGTGTTTGGTGGCCGCATGCCTGGCTCAATGAAATTAACATTCTCACGGTGAAGAAAGTTGATTGTATTTCTGGCTGTGTGAGATGGAGCTCCGTCCTGCTGTAATGTCTAGCTATACTCCAGGCTTTGTTTTGAAACTCTTTGATCATTTTCCTAGCACCCCAACGTTTTTCAATTTGCAAATTTTTGATCAGAATACGGTCGTCTGCAGTGATTTTTGTCATTCTGGGCAACAATTTGAAAAAACCAAATATAAACAATGGGAAAATTAATAATCAAAGATGGCGATCGGAAATTGTCGAAATAAAACGTAATATAGGTAAATAGGTAAGTAAGTAAATTAGTAAACTATTTAAGCTATTGTTGATATAGTTAAACTAATTTTGATGTAATTATATCACATTTTACGAAATGTTTTCACTTTTTTTGGGCCACCCTGTATATTATCAATGTTCTATAGTACTTTATTTAGTCCAGTATCAGAATATTAGATGTCGCCCGAAGCTTGATGAATACTTCATTCTTTGCAGATTTTTAAAATGAGTGACGCCATCTTAATGGAACCAATGATGTTCCTCGAAATAGTGTGTGATGAGGACCACCTGAGTAAAATTATGAGCGACTTATCGAGGAGACGCTCGACAATACAGAACGTCGGATTTAGAGGACACCACAAGGTAAATTTATTTAAAAGCAGCACTATTCTATATTGAATCTATTGAAGATATACTTTTGACCTGTCATGTTCATAAATAAATTAATGTGTAATCATTATTATGCAATATTTTAGTTGTCTGGGTTGGTTTAGCTTATTATAACCCATCTACGGCCGGCGAGTCTTTCCACCAAGGCCAGCGATTGATATATCAGGCACGGCGTCACACTTATTGGTCTCGAATATTATTGTATTTTAATATCAAAATAAATAAGCGCGGCGTCGCGTTTAATATATCAGTCACTGGTTATGGTGGAAATTTGTCTGGCGTCTGATATATCAGTCACTGGCCATTAAAATGAAATGAATGTTAAAAGTTTGATAATTTATTTTATAAATGAGACAATAAGAATAGAATATTAACCTGTTAGCTGCCCAAAAAAAGTCCTAGGTGAAACAGCATCATACCAACAATTGACGCCAAAATTTTTAAAATTCATAATTCACAGGCTAGCTTTTTCCAAATTTTATTTTTACGAGTAAACCATGAAAATGACTTATGATATAATACTAACACGCATGAAATGTCATCCGCGCCAATGACCAATATGGACTATAACAAAGCACTCGCTGTATTTTTATAGTAATATCTTATTCACTTTAATTACTTACTTACAAACAAATGAGTATCGTGAAATAAGGGTACAATTGTAAATATACGTGTATTGCAGGATAAATCTTGATAACACCCCATACTGGCTGGAATCAAAATATAACTGACAATGCGTTTGTCGTCAATATATTATTGTATATAATATTACTGAAAATGCTGTCATTTGGATAAAGAAGAAATCTCGCAACACAAAATTACCGGCATCTGCACGTGCTGTCACACGGTGCAGCGTCTTTCTTATCTATGATGTAGCGCTAAATATTCTGACGTTTATCGCTGTCCCTTTCTCTGTCGGCGATAGTCGACACGGGCTTTCTTGGGGTTAAACGTAAATATCTGATGAAATTATGTTTCCAATGTACATTATATTATATATCAAATATAAGTCGAAATTAAGTTTTTTTGGGTATCAAAGTGACAGAAATTGAGAGTGCGATTATAAGTCAAAGTTAAAAAAATAATGAAACGGAGAATTTTTTAGTCTATTTTATTAGTGTTATATATCGTACTGACAGTGCCACTTGTTATATTCTTAACTTGCTGGTGATGATAGTTTCTTTTGTGTGCGGGATTGGATCGTCAGAATAATACCCGTTTGTGTAACAAAAGTATTTATTCTTAATGCCTCAATACAATGCAGTACAGGTCTATATTTATCTTTTTCACACGCGTCACTCGTCGTACCAACCTTGCGCGTGTTCACGCATTCATCCCATAGATACATCACAATTAGATATGTATATTTAAACATGATACGTTTCCATAACGAGCCTGTTTTATTTTTGGTATTTCAGTTACGAAAAAAAATTTCATTGACAATTCCACATTTAAATTTCCACAAATCTCTGCATATCCCCCTATGTACATACTACCTTCATATTTCTATTAATGTTTAGTTCACTGATTGTGGTATTAAAAAATATTTTTTTAAATTACTGTATAACATGACAGATTTTGTTACTCGACTATAAATCAAAGATAATAGCAAATTTCTTGAATTATTCCCAAATATATATGGTAGATATTGTATATGTAGTATTTAAAAATTCCATTCTTTCAGCTCCCAGTCTTTGAAGCAAATTACTTTAATATGTATCAGGGGGATTGGGGTTATTTCATTTGTGGCTCATTTTCAAAATAATGATGTTCACACTACCGTTGTTTGTTCTAATTATGCATCTCAAAATGAAATATTTTTGGATAAAATGAAATTGTATTTTCAATAGAATTTTTAAAAAAGCATACATCAGGAATTAAACTCATAAGTCCGATGATTAGTCCATTTTCTGTAAATTTGTAAATAAATATTTCTTCTAGGTTGTGGAATGCGTAACACCATTGGCAGAGTTGCTGGGCTACTCCAAGTACCTCCGAACACTTTCTTCAGGGACAGCCACATTTACAATGGAGTTCCACAACAATCAGCAGATGACAACTGTAGATGAAAGCAATGCTATGAAAATGGTCAAGGGATATTGATCTCTCTGTTTAGTGTAGTTTATTAAGTTTTTTTTAGAAGAATTTGTAAGATTCTGTAGATTACGCTTAATGTGGTATATTGCACATTGTATTGTGCGTTAGAAATTATATATTCTGTAATGGGGTTAATAATAACATCAAGAGATAATATTAAGCTAAATCTACAGTGTTTAGAATAAGTAGGAATTGAATTATATTGTAATAAATTTTTAAGACGTATTAATTTTTGTTCATTATTCCGTATCATTAAAATCATCACATCAGTGTACTAAAGTATCCAAGAAAACTACAGTTTGGCTAATATTAACCTTTTAAAACCACAAGACGAGATTACACATTTGTTTTCCGCAAACGTGACACCCCGGTCCGATACAAAAATACTTGTCTAAGATTTAGAGGCTTCTTTCCCTGCAGCAGAATAATGTAGTTTATTTTCCTGTAGCAGAGTAATGTAGATTATTTCCACAAGGTATGCTTGATTGGTGCAATAATTGCTACGTAGCAGGTAGAGAATTTATTTCATACATACATTTGGTTGGACCCATCTCTGTTCAACTCATTTGAAATTTTTTGTCAATGTTTAAAAAAAAATCCATATTGAGGCGCGACTCACATTTTTTTACGAAAATGTTTATTATTCAGAAGTTATATACTAGATTTGACTCTTTTTTAAACTATTATTTAGGTAGGACCTTTACACTCATCTAAAACTAATAAACTAAGTGTTAATTGCTATAATTAAGACAATACGAGCATTATAAGAGAAATCACAACCATTAGATACATTTTACGCGTGCCATAAAATTGTCTTGATATGGAAAATTCTTGCATAAATGAAATATATTTTCTTATAATCTTAAAAAGCCAAGATTATGGAGGCAAATATCGATTGAGACGAATTAACAAAATGTTCAAAATGAATAGAGTTATAACCATTCAATATGCAGGATATATTACTAATTTTCAGTGTTTTTAAAATACTTTGTTTTAGTGAAAACATACATTTTTAAATAATATATTATATTTACTCACATGCTTTAAGGGTTCAGCTACTGTTTTATATCAAAAACACTATAATCTGTTTTTAAATAATATATTTTCAGTCTTATAAAAGATGATAATTTTAATTGTCCATCAAACTTCAATACACTGGTCTATCCGTCCGTGACGGACGTCAACTTCGCGCTGTCATTATTTTCGTTAAAAAAATGCCGAAAATATATGTTTTCATGCATATTTTATCATTAGTAGCAAATTTCACAAATTAGATGTTTTTTTACTGATTTTGAGGGAAAATAACGTTTTCTTGAACAAAGTAAACATTTTATGTGTGTTATTTTTATTTAAGTCACAATTAAATATTTTGTTTATATATAACTCTGTTGTCTTTTAAACACTAGCAGTTAATTCACAAATATTATGCACGGATGGAACTAACAACTCACAAAATGGAAACATGATGTTTCAAATCGATAATATTAAATAAAACCAGAAAATGTATCTGACATAATAATTTTAAATTTAGAGCATTGATTTAAGCGACCGTTAAAATATATATAGGTACTTTGTCTGATTTCAAAACATATTCATATATATGAATTAGGTACCTCAATAAATTATTTAATTTTTGATGGATTAATTCAAATGACAATATTCATTCCATAATATTAATATGAAAAATTTGGGCAGGTCTCTAGACACAAGTTATTTTTGATACTCACTTGTATCGAATGCGAGAAAATCAACAATTTTATTGTTGTTTCTTTCTATTCAAACCTTCCTCTCTCGCATGATTTACACAACAAATAACGTCATTAATTATTTCTCTGATACTTATAAGAATTTAATTATTAGCCTCATCTCACGTAGAATTTCTCAAATTTCTAACTGGAAAGATGAAAGCACACCCTTAAGGTAACTCCTTGATGTTCATACAACGTATAATGAAAGGTCTGCAGTGAGCATGGTTCTGAGCAATTGGAATAACCTACAGAATGGTAGGTAGCTGCCACTGACCACCAGCGACACATATGAACACAGTCAGCAGGTACTGCGCTTCCTGCTTGAGCTGAGCTGTTCACTCTCTTTCCAGAAGTCCGATTGAAAACTGCATTTATTCCATGTCCACCGCGTAAATTTCAACCAACCTTTGTAAATTCAGTGTTAATCTTATGTGTGTTTGTTCTAATGATCTTTACACTCTCAAAGTAACTAATATAGACTCCGCGACATGACGCACTTACACAAGCACAAGGGTAAAACTTACTTTAATGGAAGCTATACTCTCACACAATCTAATCCTGATATAACACAGTAGTGATGAGCTCAAAATCACGAACCGCGAGTCAATCACTGATACTTTGAGTCACACTCACTATCAGGGATTGAATATCTTGATTCATGATTAAAAATTTTTTTTTTGTTAAAAATTAAATTTATTTTCTGACACCTACCGAATTTTCCGTAATTTGATTAGCGCCATCTATTGGAATCTGTTTATGCTGGCTTGTTGGTAATTTAATTTTTTTTTTTTTACATTTTGTAAGTATGTATATGTACATATGTGCAATAATTTTCTACTAATTATTTATGCTAGAATATGTTTTTTACGCAAATGAAGTTTTAATAATATAAATAAATACGTTCAAAATTATGTTTTATTTATTTATTTTTCGTGTATTGTGATATCAGAAACTGTAATCAGTCACGGTTTTCAATCACTTATATATTATCGAATACCAATCACAATCACACTAGTGAGTCAAGAGTAGCATTTTTTCTCTACACTACAACACAGTGCCATCCTCCGAAGGTCCAAGAAAATTGTACATTATTAAATGTATATAGATTTGTTATTAAATTAAAATTATGTAGAGAAAGAATTCTGAGACACTTTTTAGATTTTATTCCTCTTACTGCAAAAAAACTCACACAATACAATACTGCATGATGTGCAAAATGCCTAATATTTGTGAGAAACAGTCAGCCTGTATAAGGAGTGTGCCATGGTGTATGGTACCACATTTTGTGAAATTCTGCCACATTCGAAATCTCAAACCTTAGAAATTTTAAGACTATTAAGCCAACATTGATAATTATTTTTACTTATAAAAAATGCCATTTGGTACGGAGAGAGAGACTGATAAACTAGTACAGTGGTTCCCAACCGGAGCGCTGCAAGCCATTGTTGCGTATAGTAAATTCAAACGTGTACTTAATAGTTTATTCTGCTCAATTTAAATTGTTTTTTCTTTTCTGCTAATACATAAAGTCTTGTCACCACCAAACATCTCGAAATTCTAAAGGTTACCTACCTGCTATGAGAAAGCTATTCATTTTTTACAATTTTATTGATAATTTACTTGTTTTTAAATTGTGAATAGTTAAGCCCATAGAAATATTTTGGGCTTGGGTGCTTGTGACATTAAAAAACTCAAATATGTGCTAATTCAAATAAAGCAGTTTGTTTATTACAGCATACTTTACAATAACCATTATATAATTATAATACGATAAGAAGATTGCTTAACCTTTCGAACGCTACCCCCAGCCCTGACATTCCAATACTCACAAGCTGCACATATTTATTGAATACCCAAATACTCATTAAATCATCAAAATAGACAACTTACACATGATTTTTCACCTCAGATAGAGAAAAAGGTTATCTAGTTATGAATATGAAACCAAAACATGGTTGTAAAAACCTATAGGATGTTTATAAATGAATAAACATAAACTCCATACATAACGGTACAGCAATGCGGCCACTGCTTGAAGCATGTAACAGATTAACAATGTTTTTAACGAAGTGCATTTTTATTTTCCTGAAATATCTGAAGATCTCAGCACCATCAAAGTATTAGGAATCCTTTAGTGTATGTTGAATAAAATATTGTATGAAATTGGTGCACCATGTGATCACGGACCAAAGTGGGCGTATCAACTATTGATAAAACCAACGTATCTACAGTTGATACGGTAGCATTCAATAGGTTAAATCGAAAAAAGCGTATCATCTGTTTTGGTACATAAGGAGTCCTCTAGTGTAGCATAATAAAACGAAACACATAACAATAGAATATTTATATTATTAATCTTTCATTTTTACAAAGTGCACCGTTATATTTGTGTGAAAATTATAATCACCGTTTCTGCAGTGAGCTTTTTAACATTATTAAAAATAACAAATTAGGATTTTTGATTATTTTTACAGTATTTGAAGAACACGGAAACAGTGACGCAAATCCACTCAGTTGAAAGTGTTGGTGGGTGTTTTGAGCTAGAAAAATCAAAATGAAATTTTTTTTAAATGGTTTTAAATGTACTTAATTATACGCCTTCAGCATCAACATTTAAGATTAATGAAAATATGTCAAAGCATTTGAGTAAAAAAATTTTATAGAAAATATACAAAATTTTTGAAAATAAAATTTACAATAAACATAATTTTTGAAATAGTTCATATCCTGTGGCAAATCAAGAAGTTCCACATTAAAATATTAAAAAAATATAATCTCAAAATAATTGTCTATTTTGATAGATAAATTGATATTTTATAAGTCAATTTTTTCCTCATGTCAGTAAAAGTCAAAATTAGCATTACGATGTGTGCCATCAAATATAGACAATTTGTAAATGTCTCTGTCAAAAAAGTTGGTTGCATTTTGACCAAGGATCAAACATTTTTTATCACGTTCATAGTCATATTATCCTAAGCAATTTTGTTTTGATTTTGATTTTTTTTTTGTATTTTTAGTTTGAAAAATATTATTTTTATTTCATTCACGTAAAACATTTTGCCACCTTTATCTCTGGCAGACTCTGAATAATACAGTTCACTTTGTTTAAAATGAACTATTTTGATAAATAGAAAAATCTTTTGCTATAAGAGTATTATCAAAGAGAAATCTGCACACAACTCTGTATAAACTGCTAAAAATATATAACAAATGGTAATAATTTCTCAGCTTTATGACATTATTTAATATCTTTTCATATCTACTTACAATATTCGAAACAGTCTCATGGGTATTATACTCAGAATCTCAACTACTTGGGATCCCATTTCCAAGCGATCACTTGCCTTCAAATTTGGTCATAAAATAAAATGACTTTAGCCATTTAAGAAATGGGACAATATTTTAGGATTCCCCAATAGGTAAAGAAGGCCAAATGTTTATTTACTTTGCTACAATATTAATCTAAGGAATCAGTTACTGGTCACTCAACAAGGCATTTTATAATCCAGACAAAATAAGAATACTTCAAACAAAATCAGATGTTTTATATTTGACAAAACTGTATGTATGACTGCTTTGATGAAGTTAGATACAAAACTACAATTCATAAAGAAACTTGAGATTATTTACGTATTATAATGAAAGATTATAGTTTATGACTAGAGCCAATTATATTTATTTTGTGAGTGGAAATGAATTGAGTTAATTAAATTTATGACAATATGTTAATATTTATTTAATAAAAAACAAGCACTAAATGCTAATAGTATATTATATATGTATATTCAAGTTTTAGTGCTTTTCACACTAAGACAATTTGGCATTGTTAAATTGGTTCAAATGTTTCAATAAGATTGGTCATATACTAATACGCAGTAAAAAATCCTCTACAGATAATATTTCAAAATATAAAATAGAATTTGTCACAATAATAAATATTCTTACTACACACTGCTCTAGAGTTCTAACTCGACAGTAGGCAGTGCTGGGATTCAAACCCGACTTTTGCTTCTGCACATCTATCTGTCATGCAACAGTTTCAAATAATTCAATTTATATATTTCCTATTTATAACAAAGAAGCGTGCTAAATGTATGTTAGCTTGTATACAAATCTACTCGAGTAAATGCATGATTGAAATTTTGAAAGATTCACATATAGAGAATGGTTACTTTTATAAAATGCAAGACAGATACAATGTGGTTCGTAACTCGTGAAATTGTAATGAAAAGAACACAAACAAGCTCAGAGTATTTGAAAAGTTAGTTAGTTAGGGCTTACTAAATAGTGTTCATTAATAGTAGAAAGACACATCTGTATTAATACTTGAAATAGAGATTATTACATTTTGCTTTTGTAACATTAACAGTACATGTATTTTTATTCGCCAGAAAAATTATACGAAATTAGAGATTATAAATATATAATTAGATTTTAATAATTTTAGGAATGTCTTGAAGAAAGTGCATTGACTAATGAAAAGTCAGTATGTATTATTTATTCATATACATATGTATGTACATAAGGATGGATAGTTCGCTACTGGAAAAGATGTTATCGTCACTAAAGATTTGTCAATGGATGAAAAACAGGTCAGTATGATAGAACAACCACATTAATGTATCTTAAAATCTAGACATATCTACAAAACTAAACTACTAAATAAATGTGTATTGAAAATTTTTGTAATATAATCTGTATCTTAACTTTTACCCTCACTCTTCCACAAATATGAATGACAGCTTATATATTTACCTCTAAAGCATTAGGATGAATATTGTTCATTACAAAATAGTGCAAAGTGTCCATTCTTTGTATTCAAATAAGCAATATAATAAAATATGGCAACAAGCATGACACAATTCAGCCACAACTCAATTTCTCAAAAAAATTAAGTATAAAACTTATAGGTACGGGTACGGGGGTAAGAACAGTTTCAATGTATTAAAATATTAGAGAAACATTTTTTAGTAAACTATTAAACAATGGTACACGGTAGATTTGATTGAAGATACTATTTGTAATTATTGTGTGAAATGTTAAGTGTTATCTGCTTGTGTTCGTGATTATCCGTTCTCTGTTTGCTCTCCCTGAAAAGAATAATATATTAAAAATGTAATTATCAAACTCGCCAAATAGGTCGGGTGCACAGAAAACAAAAAATAGGTACAGTAAGTTCTCGACTTACGCGACTTCGACTTATGTGAATTCATACTTAGCAATTTGAAAAAATAGTTTTTTTTTTCAATTTGGCTGTGTTTTGTTTCTCTGCGGCGTTTGTTTACATAAACTATTATGTTCATGCGATAGTGAGAGAAGGAGAAAGAGAGAAACAACACTGGCACATGCCTTGCACACCTACCTTAGCCTTTCCTCTCCACACTGTGCGATTTGGTCTTAATTTAAATTTCATCCTTATGTGTCATGCTCGGAATTTTTTCTGCATGTTCATTAAAAAAAACATAACCCCTAATCATGTCGAACAAACGTAAATGTGATCCTCGAATTGATAATAAAAGAAGACATGTCATTACTATGGAGATCAAAGTTAAAATTATAAAACAATACGAAAAAGGTGAAAAGATGGCAGACATCGCACCCGCTCATAAAATGTGTCATTTTACAATTAGAACAATTACACTCGATGAAGTTTGAATTATGCATCATATGAAAAAATCAGTACCAATGCAATCTACGATAATTATCAAGAATAGAGGAATATTAATAGAAGAAATGGAAAAATTATTGGCTATATGGATAGAAGATATGCAGCAACAACACTTACCAATGAGCCTTATGCTCATACAAGAGAAAGCCTCGAGTCTTTATGAAGACCTAAATGTTGATACTCATACATTCACTGCAAGCCACGGATGGTTTCAAAAATTTAAAATCCGTAATAAAGTACACAACATCAAAGTGATAGGTGAGGCTGCCAGTGCAGACACAGGGTCTAGTAGAAATCATAAAAAATGAGGATTACCTGCCCCATCGAATTTTTAATGTGGACGAGAAACTGGGATATATTGGAAAAAAATTCCAGATCAATCATATATATCCCAACAAGAAAAATCTATGCTGGGTTTTAAGGTGTCTAAAGATAGGCTAACACTTTTACTTGGCCGGGGAGTGCAAAATCAAGCCACTTTTAATTTACCACAGTGAAAACCCAAGGGTCTTAAAGAAAATTTCTAAATCATCACTACCTGTAATTTAGAAATCTAATCAAAAAGCATGGATGACTCAAGAAATTTTTGAAGTCTGGTTTCGTCGAAAATGGTTTAGCTGGCTTTGACGCTCAAGACCCTGATCCAGAACGATTTGCGAAAGTTTTAAAAGCAGTGAATGATGCTATTGCATGCTATACAATCATTTACGAAGAAGAGAAAAGGGCTACAGAGGCAAACTACACTGGACCAGTACTTTGTAATTAAATGTAACTATGTACGCAGATATGATTATGTACATATCTGAATAAATAAGAACTTCTAAAAATAATAATGTTTTATTAAATATATGTATGTAGGTCCATTCTATTTTCACATATCCTTTGAAACTAACACATATTATATCGAAAATTTCTCAAATTAAATTTCTTCGACTTACATGAAAACCTTCGGAACGAATTAATCACGTAAGTCGAGGACTTACTGTACTCTCGCAACATTATGTCATTTGTAATAGTATTCATAAAACAAGTTACAAATTAAACTTATATCGGCGTATGTATTTTGTGTCTTTAGTGTGACAATTTTGATATTTAACCATTTGTTTAGAATGTACATAAAAAATTGTGATCTGTAAAACACATGGTCTGATGTGTAGTTAAATAATTTTAAATGGTGTGAATGTTTTTAAAAAGCTTAGCATTTTAATGGTTTAAATCATTTTAATTAATATTATTACGTAAATAATTTTAAAGTAATTAAATCGTTAATATTAGAAAAAAAATAACAAAAATGTTGTATTTTTGTTGTTTTGATTATGAAAGAATAATATTTTCTCTGTCCTGAGAAGTTTTGTTGTTTATTTTTCTATCAATTACACATGTTATGTATTTAACATTTAAACACAAGTCAGATGTGAATGAAGTTTGTATAGTTTAATTAAAATCACAGCAAAAAAACAAGTGTCATGAAATTAAAAAATATTAACCTACAATTTGCATTGTAGACTAGCTTGAAAGTACAGACTCGGGTAGATGGTCATCTTTACCAAGTAGTAAAGTTCGAGTAAGCAGACTGTCAATTGAGTTGCTTTGGTTTTTGTTACAAAATTTTGCCTTCATAATTGAAAATGACAAAACTTTTCAAGTCAACTTAGAAGCTAGTTAAAATCTGCTGTAATAATTGTATTTATACTTCACATTTGTTTTGTGTTTGAGAGATACGCTCTGCTCGTGTGGTGGAATTAATAATGACAAATATTAATAACTCGCCTGTGTAAAAATCAAAATGACATTTATGTAAAAACCTTGAAGATGTTGGAGAGTTCGTTGATGAGTGTTTCATAACGGTACGCGACTCGGATGTCGGGAACGTTTGTACGGGTGATGTCGTTACCCGGGACCCCCTCTTTTGTATAGTTGGGACCCAACCAGTATTGCTTGGACTAAAAATGAAAAGATACAAAAGTTAATGACTGCGGTTTACATACAAATAAAAATGTAAAACAGATTTTCATTTTTAATTTTTTCAGAAAATCAATTTAAATATAAACAAAGAAATAATAATTTAATACACCAACGTTATATAATTTATTATATTTTGTAGACCTATTTAAAAATATATACAAAACCTTGTGTGGGAATCCACTCATGATGACACTGTTTCTGGCCAGCTCACACATGTCGCAGGAGCTGAGCTTCCACACCTGAGCTGCGATGCTGTACTCTTCCATTAGAGGTTCCTGAAATGCAATTAAATTATAAAAATTTAATAATGATTCTCGCACGCTAATGTTTGACATTATTTCAAATTTAATATATTTAAGTAGATCTCCCAAAACAAGACAAAATGGACGACGTGTGCACCGACCTTGGTGAAGTGAAACTGCAGGGGGTCATCTGTACTGAGCGAGACGCACAGCCCCCTGGCCAGGTATTCGGGCAGCGGGTTGCGATGATAGTTGAGGAACAGTGAATTGTTGCTCAGAGGAGACATAGCGATGCCGATCTGAGCCAGGTAGTACAGGTACTGGAGGACTGGAACCTGAAATTGGAATTTTTAATGTTCATAACTTTTGAAAATTTGTATTTTTAATTTCAATTAATTTATCAAGAATTGTTTTCATCTCTTTGCTTTCTTGATTTACTTTTATTATCCAGAAGTTGTTATTTTATATTGAGTTCACTATTTATGATTTAAGATTCCTTGTTGGTAAAGAGAGGAAGAGATGAAAGAGAGTGAAGAAAAACTGGGTCATCTTCAACTAACCTTTTAATAAACGTGAAAAGTATCTTTTAATTTGAATAATAGTCGATTCATATAATCACTCAGTATGCGGTTTGAAATTCGGCCCGTATTAAACTATCTATCTCAGGAGTATACGGTGCACACATGACAACTAGCATTTCAGGGAAATAAAACCAAAAATAAATATTTATGTAATGGAGTAATACGATATGTCGGAATCAGAATTATTTAATTTAATTATGATTTATTTCAGAAAAATTCTAATTGCCCACAGAATATTTGTATTTAAACTTCATGTATGCTCTGACCATTAAACATGTCTTTGCAATCTTGTAAAATTTTTAAGGTTGGTTTTACCACATCACTATCTGTATTCACAATACATTTATATATATATATGTAATATGTTTTGTCGGAGTCTCCCCAAAAATGTTAAGAGACAGCAATGAGGGAATAAAACAAAGCAAACAGTGGTATACTCCACGAGTCTGAGGCTTGTAGATAATGTATTTTTCTTTATCTCTTAACTCAGTCTTATACTACATCAAACTTTGTCAATATTCTTGTCGGTTTTTCCATCACACATTTTTTTTTTTTGAGAATTTTACATAAGAAAATTACCTTTCTCAGCAGGAGGCCGTGAGATATATTCTCAGCCATCATGAAACCACAAACCAAGTGTTGAACCGGTCCAGCTTCACCGCAATGCGGCCTCAAGACAAATGTGTTCATACCCATCTCCCTAAAATTTATAATAATAAATATATATATACATACTGTGATAGCCTTTGAATAATTAATAATTTAATATGAAATACATATAATAACCTTCCGGGATTTATTAAAATATGGCAACCAAATTTTCTATATCAAAGAAAAAAACAAAGAATAAATTTTGAAGCAAGATTCAGAATGTACAAAATTTTAAAATACAATACTCACTTCCTAAAATGGTTCAACACTGTCATATTGGCGAACATGTAGTACTGATAGTAGGCATACGGAGGATTCTCAATATCGTCCCACTGATCTGGTGTGGCCACATCTTTGTCAAACAGTGGATTCTCTGGCTTACTTTCATCATCCACAGAATCAAACCCGATTACGTACTATAAATAAAGTTACTACATATAATATAATTCCGATTCACATCTACATCCGTCAACAGTATAAAATGTTGAACTATTACACATTATTATTTTAATCAGAAATTCACAATATGATGATAAATAAATATTAAAACATTCGATACTGATTGAAGATTTAGAATCGAGGCGTCCCACTTCCATATACGTGGACAACGGCAACATTAGCTTTCAACAAATAACAAATTTGTTACGAGATGTGACACGGTGGCCAAAATCTTTCATAATTATTTGACATAAAATGGTAGACATTAATTTCATTGTAAATCAGCGTGAATCGAAAGACATAATATAAAATTTATAACAAATATATGATAGAGAAGTGAAAGTTAGGTTATTATAAAGATTTGATTACAAATCAAGTCCCCCCTTGATTAGGTTTAATGCCATTGTGAACTTCACGTAATAAATACAGCAAGCAATACGCCAACAATGTAATTCGTTGTATGTCACGCAGGGCTCGATAGGTTTGAAATATAATAGATCTGCTTTGATATTTTGTATGGTATTATTACAAACTTTTCGCAGGACCTTATCACAAAGGATACAGGACAACATAGATTACTCATTTTACTGTGCCTAACAATAGCAATCGGTGAAAGCCAATTGCTTTCAGTTCATTATTAATTGTAATAAAAATGATTTGAAAATCATTTTGTTTATTTCAATCTAAAAAAAACATTCAGTATTTTTTTCACCTGTAAGAATTTGTGAAGTTCTGGATGCGCTTCTGGATTATTGGTAGCTTCAAAAAGAGGCAGGAAGATATTGCTTAGAATCTCTTGGAAATTATTCATCATCTTATTCAGTTTGAAGATATCGCTAGAAGAAAGAACAAACTCTTCATTAGTTCATTTTAATGCAATAAGTTATGTGCTTTATTTAAATTGCCCATGTGCTTCTAAATATAAAGTACATGCTTATAAGCTCTTTTCAAAAAGTCAGAAATAGGTTTTCTACTTTATTTCTAAGTGTATTTGCCACATACATAACAAAAGACGTCTAGATGTTTCACACAGCTGTCTGCTTGTAGATGCCATGGTTTTAATTCAATGTTTCATCACTAAATAACATCAAAACTTTACACAAAATGATAGCACAACTTCACCTACGAAAACTTAATAGTAAACTGAACCGTGATACCGGTAATATGAGTGAGTTATTAATTAGTTTGCGGTGGGGGTTACCCAGATATAAGAATGTCAGGTTTTACGGTCATGGGTAATTGAAACTGACTAATTAGATTTTAGTTTTATGTAGAAAATTTCAATTTTGGCCTATAAAGATATTATTATTTCATTATTTTGCCTTTTATCAGAACTAAAATCAATTAGCCTGTATCTCAAAAACTAGAGCTGATACAAAAAAAGCCAGGTATTTTTAGAATCAGCACATCAAAAATATCCAAAATCAGTTCTTACTTTTCCGGCACCAAAAAAAAAACCTTTTTGTTGCCCAGTGTAATATAATGAACCTTTGTTTATGTAAACACTTTCTTTGTACATACATTTAAAAGGAAATCATTACATTGAAAAGATTGCTGACCAATCTTCTTTGAAGTGCAAATTAGGTAGATGTGATTTTTTTTGTTCTGAAAGTATATTTTTTAAATAGAAAAACAGATGATTTCATTTTTACTATCAGAATTTCAGAATTTGCTTATGAATTTTACAACTTCATGATCTTTATTATTTAATAATGATCTTTGTACCTACTGTGAGCTGAAATTTGTACAAGTATTTTATGACAAATAGGTACTGTACCTGATATTTTAATAATATTAACATGAATAATTAAATTGGAAGCAAGCGCAAGATACATGGGGCTGTGAAAAATAAAAAAGGGAGCCCTGTATTCAACGCTAGAAGCAGATCTATAACTTACCTGATGCAATCTAACCATTGCGTCTTAAGGTCCGTGTCAACGAAAGGAGATAAACTTGAAGATCAGCTTGAAATTGTTGAAAGAGACAAAAACTCAAACCATTGAACACGGTGTACGTTCTGACAGCAAGATTTGATATGTGCACATAAATACGTATCACCTAAAATTACCATAGATCCCTACAACTATCTATTCTGCAAGTTAGATATAAGTCATTAAACATTCACATTAACATAAAGTGTTAAATTAGAAATATTTATTGTGTTTTAACTGTTACTGGAGAGATCTCTGAGACACGGTGAATACGAAAGCTGAGAGTTGGCTCTAAAGCATCTCAAAGGAGCAAAATCTATATCTCCGAGATTGTCTCAAGTCGAAAATCTCCTACAAATCTTTTCCATGGACACGGACCGTTAGGGCAGGTAAAAGGATAATGATGTAATAAATACATAATAAGTTAGATAGTTCTACAGATACTTGGTTTTCTTTTAGTGCATGTATATTTGTAGCACAATAAACTGTGCAAGTCTGGGTATTCTCAAACATAAATATTTATAAATTAAATTTAAATCAATTCTATAACGATAAATTTTATAAAAAAAAATCAAGAAAAATCTTACTTTATTTTGCCAAAGTATGCAAAGCTAACAGGAAAGAGTAATATTTAATTAGAACAATTACGTGAATCGTCACGGCGAAAGTAGGTTAGATGGGGGGGTGAAGCATTACGCTTCCAAGCAAGCATTTTTTACTATTAAATTGTAACACGGTATTCTACTTAGTTAGCACATACTAATGATTAATTTTTAATTTAGCTATGCTTGTCTCAAAATACATTTTTCTAGTGACAGGTGTAGTTTAACTAAAATAAAGACATAATTGTAAATGTTTAGATGCTGAATAAATAATAAGATAAATATGTGTTAATAAACCAGACGCATACAATATTCTTCTCAATTTATATGGAGGAAAGTGCACTAACAAAATGTAATACAAATAGCGATGGGTTGATAAATAAATATAAAGCTAATTACGTTATGTCACCTTTAATCTAATAGACACACGTGTATTAAAAAGGTGCACAGTGGCTTGAAAGCAAATCTATGCAAAATAATTGAAATATAGTAAAACCCCGTTTATTCGAAATTCGCCGCAAGTCGAAGTTTTAGAGCAGAATGTGGTCCCTTTGGAAAATTTTCATACTAAATTGTACTTATAAATCGAATATCGTTATTCGAAGCTATTTTTGGACCCTATCAGATGAATTTGTCAATATATTTTTCGCCTAATTCGATTTTTTTTGTCAGATGTCAGCAATCTGGAAAATACACATGCGTTACGCGATGTGCCTGTCCAAAGTCCAAGACCATCAAAATGGGTAGTTCCGCCCCTATACCGATTCACGACGCATAAAGTTAATTCTCATTGTTTGTTTTCTCCCTCACTCTCAGTATACTAGAAAAGATGACAAATATATCTTGTGCGTCCTCGATTTGAAATATTTATTTTCTACCGCGACGCTTTAACTTAAGATCGCATGCTTTTTATGTTGTTATTAAAAATGGCGCGCGAAAAGATAGTCTATTATAAAAAATAAATTTATTATTGTTTTATTAAAAAATAATATTGTGATTTGTTTACACTGTATTTTGACAACTTGTTTGTTAATTTTAAATGTGTGGATATAGGTGTATATAATTACTTCGAGTTGCTATGAAAAAAGTTAGTATGTAAAAAAGAATCAAATTTTTGAAATTTTACATTCATTATGCTAAATCGTTATTCAAACTTTTTTCTTGATTTTCGGTCCCCTCAACTTCGAATAAACGAGATTTTACTGTATGAAAGTTTGTAACTAAGATATTTACTATTATTAAGAAGACATTCTTATTATTAAGATGAAATTATTCAGAACACAGGTCTGTGATATTTTAAATACTTGATTAATTAATTAGAAAGATATAGATTTAATTTGCATTTAAGATATTTACTTTTACAATTCGTTCTATTGTGGTAATTCAATTGGCAATCATTTTAAAGATTGGACTGCAATAGATTGATCTGTTATATTAGCAAACGTAGAAAAATCTGATTTTTAAATAAAATTACAATGTTGATTTAGCTAAAATCCAATTGCATAGTGTGATTTTACATAATTTAAAAATATGTTTTTGACGGTCTCTTGAATTTAGAATTAACGAGGTTCTACTATATAAGAGATAAATGCATTACACATATGATAGATTACATAATAAATTGTGGATTTTAATTATTTGTGTACATACAGTATAACATCTTTTGAGAACTGTTTTGTTAAGAACAGAACATCAAAGAAAAATAGATACTTGCGACAATATGCATACATAAATAAATAAGATATTTACTGCCATTGGTTTGCTTTGCATAATGCCAATGCATTTATAATAGAACCGTTCACAATAATACTCACTAAAGTCTGGGAATTTGTATCAGCCAACGGACATTGTCGGAATACACATTGTACTGGATAGCCCATTTGGCCAATTTGGCCCACTCTGTGGCGCTCTTTCCGTATATTGAAAGCCTAAGTTCAGAATTTTGATATTTACTTTCCTCCAAATCAGCTGCCACTTCCTAAAAAAAATATACAAATTAATATTGTTTACAAATGATTATGAGTTAATGTTGTCTTTGGAGATTTGTATACACTCATACCTCGAAACTTAAAGTTCATATAAAATAGTGAGATAGGTTCCAAAACACTGCGTTAAATGGGTACATACCATAGACGTATGTATATAAACATAAGAGAATTTTTTTTATTTTATAAAATATGTAGCTTTATTAATTCAAAATAAATTTATAACGTGTACATAATTTAAAACAGAATTGTAATTTTATTATTCCTCCTCGCTGCTATATAATAATATGTAATTTTATTATTCCTCCTCCTCGCACAAAATCTAGCTGACAATTTAGTCAAATTGGTTCCAGATACTTTCCAACTTATTACGTCCTTCTCATCATCAGACTCTGCGATAGTAATGAGCATATCGGGAATGTCTATAAAGTCGGCAGTCTCCACTAACGAAATAAGTCACCCTCCGCCATTTTGTAAAGTAAAAATAAAATCAAAAAAGTTTTCAAAAATTCGATAACTGTATCAGCACTTTGATGTGACATGTGTGTTAAATTTTCAAATTTAATAAAATTGCGATCTGGCAACACAAAAGTAAGCGCCAACTGTCAATTTTGTATGGAGGAAAAATGACAATTTTTACACTCGATTCCAGATGTAATTTGTTGTGTTCTTGAGTTGAAATAGATTTCTATGGGGCGTCGTACAATATCACTACTGAAAATAATAATTTAGTAAAAGATCCGATCCGCAGCGCCAGTGATATCATGAGTTATTTGATGGTCATTGTCCGTGAGAAATAGACACCGCGGAATGTCACGTGGTTATCTGCTGTACTCACGATAGCCAACTTAAATTCTAACAGTTCTCATTCCATCTCTTTCTCTGTCGGAAACTTGCGACGTGGGGGGCCAAGAAGTTAAATAAAATAAAAAATTCCTAATCCAATGATATACCTAACTCAAATTTGTTAAAAAAATGTTATAATAATAACACTTTTTTTATATAATTCAATAATTTATATAATGTTATAAATTCAGTGACACACGTGTTTAATTTTAAAAAAAGTTTTTTCTCAATTGCGTAAAAGTGAAACTGCGTAAAAGGATACCACAAAATCGAGGGATGAGTGTATATACAATCCAAAACAAGGCTCCTTAAAATCTAAATGGCTGTGCAATATTTTACTACGTAACATCACATTTAAAATATATTTCAAAGTAATCTAAATGACTCGATAATAAGAAACTAAATATATATTTTACTTGGATAAAATAAATTTCTAGATTTAAAAAAACCCTTGTAGCTTAGTAACCCTTATAGCCTGTTTTTGTTTAGGCCCGGATCCATCAATCTTCAATCGCGCAGTACATTGACATGACATGGACATAGACGTTTTGCAAAGTTATTTCTACAGGGCTTATAATGTGGGTTTGGTAGCGATGTCAGTCAAACACCAATAGATATATATCTCCGACTAATATTATTTTCACTCCAAATTATTTATTGGTTACATTGCATCCACCGTGATTTTGATTTGAGTAAAGTGCTTACATTAATAATTCTAGCAAAGTATTTTCCGCCGAGATAATTGTCAGTCTTGAGAAACACCTCCCTGAGTCTGCTCTCTCCTATGGGGTTATATTTGGCGTTGAACTTGTCAAATCTGTGGAAAGTGTTGCGGTCCTGAAAGTTAACAACAAACATGTAACAATTAGTTAATCTAATCAAAATATTTCCAATCCCTGTGGTCCAAGATCAATTTGTTACTGTTCTGTCTAATCCGTGTTTAATCCTAATTTTTAACAATTTTTTTTTTATACATAATACACATTTCTATGTTTTATAGTGTGAAACATCACCCATTATAAAATAATTGATAGCATTTAAATCAGCTAGAATTTCATAAACGCTATAATATGCTTGTTGGCGAGCACATTAAGGTGTTAAGGTACTTTATTTAAGTTAATATAAATATAAATCATAATTGTTAATATTCATATAAATCACATCATCTTTATTCATACAGCATCACAGACCACTAAATGAATAGACATGAAATAAAGTGTACATATAGGAGAGGAGTTTGGAGCATTAATTGCGAGATAGGGAGCATTCTACACGTTATACAACAGTAAATGTATTTACTCTTCAAAAATTAAATCTTTGTGTAAATAAGATATATTTTTTACATTAATGCATATTATATTGTCAGCGTTAAAATTTTTCGTTCAAATCGAATCAAATATTTTTTAAAAAGTCACGGAGCTACTTGATTGCGTAAATGGTACCAAAGTGACCACGTGGTCGACACCAAATTGGAAATATTGAAACAAGGAATATGTATTAGTTCATGTCTATATATTTTGTAGTCTGTATATGGCACTTTCATCCGCAAAGAGTTATTTATTTAAAAAAGACAATTTACTTGATATATTAATATGTAGGTATTTCTAAATATGTTTATTATATCATAGCACCCTCAATCCAGTAAGCCCTTCAAATGATAAAATGTTCACCCTCTAACTTTACCCAAAAGATAGTAAGTTATGTAAAAATATTATTTTTAATGAATGTATTGCTAGTAGAATATTCCCCCCTTTACAATCCACGCTAGTTTAAATTTATATTGTACATTTAAAATAAAAATTAGCTTAAAAAATAACATAATAACAAATGGTGAAAATTAGCATACAGCATGTACGTCCAGCATGTCGACGGTGAGGTCGTAAGTGGTGAGATTCATGGATTGGAAGACCTCCTTGAGGGTCATGGGAGTGCCACGCTGGCAGGTCACCACTTCGTCCGCATGAGTCTTCAGGGTCTTCTTGATGAACCGCAGAAGATGCTTTTGGTTCATGCACGAAGCCGCGTGAATGTGAGTATCCACTTTCCTGCATAATTATTATTTGTTAGTATACATAATTATTAAGATTGAATTAATTTAAGATTTAAGGTCCATAATAACCCCCCACGTAATATATATTATACATAATTATTAAATTAATTAATAATGAAGAAAAGTAAGCGCTGAGAAGATATATAAAAGCTCAATTTTCAAATAAAAAAGATTATATTAAACAATAAATCAATTAATTTTTTTTTTTAAATAACCATTCATATTAGATTTTCATAATACTTGTTCTAAATAACTGCTCCACTAACCTTATATTATAGAAATCTCTGTGCGGCACCGCTTTTTGTGATGCCAGTTCTCTCAACTCGTTCAAGAGTACATGTAACTGAAATTTGGATGACAGGTAGCTTAGCCGACGGTAACAGAATGATTTCCTGAAAATTAAACAAGATTTTTAATTTAAGATAAAGATTCCACACACTTTCAAATACATATTAATATTCTTTAGACAATCATCATGTGAGAATTAAATCCATATATGTATTTGGAAGAGCTTAGTATTATGCAAGCTTACATTAGTCTACTGTGTGTAGAAATATATGAATATATATATATAAAAATATTTTATTATGCAAGTCGGTCAAGAATGGCAAAGTGCAGGTTCTATATACGTCCAGAGATACCAATGGTGAACCCTAGTACGAGACTTGACTGGACCGAGTAGGAATATAAAAAAGTTTTAAAAATAATCTATTATACGTTACTAAACTTGTACAACGAAAATGCTGGATTGGACATTTTTCGCAAGTTCCCTCCCACCATTCAACTTTCATATTTTTTGGTAACAAAAAAACCATTACAAGACTCGGATACTACTCCTGCGTACAATGTTTTTTCTTGCATTGCTTTCTCATTGGTGCTTACAAATATACTAAATATCCGTAACAACATTCTTACATATTATAGTCCTATAAAATGTTTCAATATTTGTAATGTTATTTTAATGGCATATGTTTCTAACATTAACAGCTTGCAATAAAACATAAGTCCCTTTGTATTGCTCAACCTAATTGAAAGATTAATGCAAATATTTTACTACTAATTAAGCTTAAGGAACTGACTTATTTCGTAAGAGTGGATATGTTTTCTAAAACATATTTTTTTCTTATTCTTCACCATTCCTACCAGAGACCACCGAGGAGCTGATTATAACTGCAAAATTTGGAGTGGATGGCATTTAATATAAAATAAATTTATATTGAAGGAAAGGGGTTGGGTAGCCAGGGGGGAGGTCGTGTATGTATTATGCAGGATCCTAAAGAATAACTATGCAAAATGTGGTTTAGATCAGTCAAGGACAGACACAGTTTTACATATAAAGTCGAACTTGGTTACAATGTGCACACTTATAACGAGGTCACGGCTGTAACGAGATAAAAACCCAATGATTTTATTTCACACATATTTGCATCATGGTTATAATGAGTGTGCTTCACGGATATAACAAATAACATTTGGTGCCCAGTGGAATACTGCAAATATTCGTACTTGCTAAGATAGTCTCCAAATCTTGGAATAATAACATAAAAAGGCAATATAATGTATATGATTACGACCAGTTAATGACCTAACCGAGGTTTGACCAATATTTTTCTTGGGCATTAAAATTATATCGGTGGCCGTTTAATTGAATGCCTTGTATTCACCAAACCTTAAATTTGTTTGAGTATTTCCCAGCATTCTTGAAATGATAATTCAATTCGTTTTAAAGCAAAATTATTATCAGTTAGAAACAAATCATTACGTTGGAAACAGGTCTGCTAACAGCACTAATAAAAGAAAGTGTAAAAAGTTTTCTATAGCCTCTTCAATATAGTGTTGAAATTATGGAAGAACAAAGAAGTCTACATATCGGCAATGGAATCATAGATATAGTGAGTAACAGTTATATCAAAGAAATTTTATTCCTCTCCTCCCCTGTTCCTTATTATATCCGAGTAAGAGAACTGTAAATAGATGAAAATAGATTTGTGTTTTGCATCATTCTACGTGACATATATATGAATTGTTTTAATGTTAATGTCAACTCACAGAGGTCCATCCGCAATCATGCTGCAAAGTATGTTCATGTCTTGTACAAATGTTGGCAGCTTTGTGTAAGGATAATCCAGAGGTTTGTCATTTTTGGCATCTTCTTCACTGGCGTACACTTGGAACACTCCCTTGATTGCCTTCATGACGTAATTCTTACTGGGGGGCATCGGGCAGTCCCAGGGATCCCCGACTGATGCAGGTACGTGCACCGGATGATCTACAATGCGCATTGTTAATAAGTTCACAGGTACATTATTGACTGTATATTTAAATCCTATTAATTCGAAATTCAAGGTATGGAAAAAAAAATCACAAATTTCGTAAAAAAAAAGTCACAGAAAAATGCGCTAATTGTGTGAAAAAAAATACATATTTTTGGGAATTCCAAGAAAACGCCTTCAAAACATTTAATTATAAAAAAATCCGCACATTATGTTAAATTTTTGTAATTCGTTAAACTCAAATTAAGCAAAGTAAAAATTTATTGATTTTGTAAATTATTTTGAATTACAGATTACTGGATTTTTTCAAATTAACGTGGTTAATCAACTATGAAATTGACAATTGGGTCTGGAAATGTTTGAAAAATGTTGAATTGTCAATTTTTAAACTAACGGGTAATGAATATTTTAAAGCAACTTTATAAGCATGTCTATATCACCAACCAATGAATAATATAAAATTAAATGTTGTAAAATTGATTTATCTACCATAGCCTTTTACTTCTATAGAAGTTTTAACAAGACTGCATGATCAAAGGATCAATCCAAAATAACTAAATATTACGTCAGTTTCAATAACTAGCTTTGCTCGTTATCGTATAGAAATTTTGATATTTTCGTACTGTGCATAAAGTACGTAAACATAATTGCTATTTACTTATAAATATTGATGGTATCGTAAATTTTTATCTAAACTAATAATACGCACACGGACTCATCGATCTACACACATATGCCAAGTAAATAAACTGAAAATATTCTGTTAACCTTCACCATGCTGTGATAAAAAATACCCGTACGCATGTGTTACCACGTGAAACATTTAGCATTTTTATCATTTTGATTTTACATTGAAGTATTTTAATGATAAATGCTTTTACTACTTTAAATGGCTTTAAAATAGTTGATATCGTACATTGACTAATAAATTAATAAAGCATTATCAAATCTCACTCAACACGACTTTCCACCTTATGACCTTATCTTTATTAATTTAATTAGTGAGAGAGATACAATATGTATGTGTGTTATTATTTTCACTGTGTGATCTATTTCTGTCACACTACAAATGATAATTTTTATCCAACCGATCAATTTTACATCTGAGTGAATTGAAAAATAATTATTTTTGTAGGATTCGCTTTACATAATTGGTTTATCACTAGTCGTTTCCAAGCGAAAATATTTTCATTAGGATTAGCCAAAATATGAATTTATATTGAAATATTACAAGTTTAATTGGATCGATAGAGACCTGTGTGTAGGGAAGGGTTAACCCAAATTAGAATTTAAAATTCTGCACCAGAGAAAACACAGTAGGCATTATTCTCGGATATTTAATATTTGAGTTTGTGTAGATCAGGTCTTAAACAATTGTCTTATAATAAAAACTAACTGAATGCTCATATTATCTTAATACAAACATCAAACATTACCTACTACAATTTTTATAAAGACTTTATTTTTATTACGTTACGTTATCTAAGAAGACAGTGTGCATGTGGTATTAATAAGTTTGTTTGCGTAAACGGCAAAGTATTTCTACAATAGCAAGCATGAAGTCATTTTACATGAGACCAAAGTATGGCAATTTAAATAACTACACTAATTTAATGATACATGTATAATTTTCATTTGAAAACATATTTGTGATATTTGATTGGTTAAAACATACATTTTTCTTTAAAAAGTAAATATAAAAATTAATACAGTGGAAAAAGTTTAACATGAAAACAGTTTGTAAGAAAGCGTTTAACATGTTGACATGACAAAATGTTCTGGTCCCGACAAAATATGTACTATGTTATTTATTTAAACTTAAAATAAAAACGAAAAAAAATTCCGCATCTCAGAAAAACAAAATAATATATCGGCCGCGGCATCATCGTCAAATTGTTTACAGTTTAATAAACAATACAATAGATACAAGGATGCCGCTTGCCGCACACCACTCTTACCATTTTAAACAAACGGGATTACCGATCAGCTGCAGCCGCGTCATCATTGAACTGTTTATTGTTTAGAACTATGCTGTCAATATGATAGATAAATGCAAAAAAAATATATTATCTATTATTAATTTTAACTTCATTTATAATATATACGTACCCCGTGTATTCTTATATTTTTTTAATAAATAAGTATATTAAAAGTTTAAAATAAATCTACTTTTATACAGTTATAAAGTAAAAACAAAAGGTAACTCGTTTGCTGCATTTGTTTAGGGAATTTTTCATGACCATTTTGATTATTACGATATCGAAAACTTCAGTGATTTAAAAAAAAAAATTATTTTAATATGATAAAGTATTTCGATCCCCGTGGTTTCACGTTAAATGATTTCCACTGTATTTACATAGCGTGAAAGACAATGTTAGATTGTTTACCGGCAGTAATAATAGGACCAAACCAATACTTTTACCGGCTTTACTAACACTATTTTATAACAGTTACTAGTTATGTGGATCTACCTATGTACAACAGTGACTGTTCCGATAACTAATGTCAACTCCTACAAGGGCCACACTTGAAATATATAGTACCAGCTGATCTTTAAGTATCAAATTCGTTATGAATTATGTTACAGATAAACGTCAGGTGCTTTAACTATACAATATAAAAGCGAGCCGCGTAATCTACGTAACGGTGCGTTTAATGTTAATTAAAGGTGGTGAAAGGATTACTTATGGAGTTTATAGGAAAGGCTACCTTTATCAATGGTTAGGAAGAGGAGGGTGCTGGAAACATCTGCTAAGAGGAAATCTTGGCCTGCACATTTCAATTTATGTAAAAAAAAGAAGTTAAACATACAATTTTATTTAGCAACTAGTATTTAAAATTGTCTTGCATATTAATTAATACCACAAACACATTTTAATAATCAGTTGACACAGAGAAAGATGTTGGGATTTAATATACGGGGGCAAGTCAAAAATTACCTACATTTTTCATTCCACAATTTATTTACACAGATTTTACAGAAGTCAAGCTCGTCGTGGATGATTTGACAGGCAGAACCAGGACTGATGTTCAAAGAAGACGCTACCTCACCGATGGTAACTCGCCTATTCGTTAGAACCATCTCTCCAGCTTGCTGAATCATGACGTGCTCCCTCTTCGTGCGTCATTCAGCCCTCTTCTCGATCCTCAAAAACACTTTTACGTCTCCATATTGTGATAAAAGTCTACGATGAATTTCAGCCCTTTTCACACCCTCTGACCAGAGAAATCGGATCACTGCTTGATGTTCTTCCATAGTGCAAACTGTTAGCGGACCGGACATCTTTACACTGTAATAGCCAGAAGATAAATGATGCGATGGATCAAATTCGCACATGTGACCGTAGTCGTACCAAGGCAGTATGACAACCTCGAAGGTGTGTTATGGCGAAAGTGTAGATAATTTTTGACTCACCCTCGTATAAGAAAATTAGATAAATTATTATACGAGCGATACAGATATTTCTTCTAAGAACATTTGGAGAAATTTTCATTATATAGGTTTTCAATTGTGAAATAAAATGTTGGGATCTGATTGCAGGCCTCAAAAATAACAATAATCACAAATTATTGTGAGTCAATTTTCGTTCACGTAGTAGGTATTTGAAGTAGTCACATATTATATAATAATTTAAGGCTTCATTTTATCCACAAGCTTATTTTTCTAAATAAATGGCCTATTGATATATAAATGCACCTTTTAAAAATCCTTGAACTATCTTTATACTCCATCCTATTTTTGCTTATCATGTTTCTATAGTGAAGGTTATGGGGAATCAGAAGGGTCGATCCAAAAAAGACAACCTACCTTCGATGGTCATTTTGTCATCGTGCTGCTCCTCCACGTGTCCGTTAGCCAGGGTCTGCTCGGCCGTGTCTAGCGTGCGAAGGAATCTGGCCGTCATATTGGGGAAGTTCTGGTGCGATGTGGTCATGTAACGCCGCCGGATGTCCAGCGCCTGCACCAGAAGGCCGGATGCTTCCTGCAGATCCTCCAAAGGAACCTGCGGATAACACGTTTCAGTTGTGAAAACTTGAATTTTTAAATCGAATGTGCGGGCTCTGGAAATTTTTGTTATACATATATTAGCACAGACATACATTTTTATTCATAACATTAATAAAAAATTCTCATATATAAAAATCGTAATTAATTATTTCCTGTTATCTGTCCACTGCTTGATTGTTATCTCCTTGCCATTGTCTACTGACTCAGTTTTCACTGTTATCTTTTGTTCTCGCTCTAATACGGATAATTCATTGTTTAAACACTCACTTGAGTTCAGTAATTTATCTGGTTAGGTTAGGATAGTTTTTTATAACTTTTTTCATACATTTATTAAACAGTTTCAAAATGTATTCAAAATTTAATAATAACTTACCATCATGCCGTTTCACCGCAAGGATAGGTAGAGAGGATAGAATGCCACACTTTTCTGTCCTGGCACACGACTCTTGCCCCGTCCACTTTCATACATCTTCTCATGAAGGCTCTTCCGGCGTTGAACATTTTAGTATTTACTATTTAATGTGTTATTTCATATACCAATCAGAACCCAGCAAATAGTGGCGGGCAGATAACATGAAATATCCCATATTATTAGTTAGAAACTAAAAATAGTTTGACAAAATGTTAATGGAATACAGTCGATTCCGCTTAATTGGGCCGCTGGTTAATTGGGGCAGCCGCTTATTTGGGCCAAATCTCAAGGAACGATACAAAACCAAGGAACTAATAGTAATTTACATCGCTTAATTGGGACGACATTCCGCGTAATTGGGACAGTAAATTTAAGATTACAATATATCAATTTTGAGCAATGAGGACATGTTACAAGTTCTATTGTTAATTATTAAGAGTTTTCGACGATAGATAACAATTTGCCATGTTACGATGAAAATATAGAATGAGAATGCAATTGTTGAAGCATTAAATCAAAAGATTAAAAATTAGATGAAGAAGATGTTGATGATTAATATACAACTATGCCTGTAAGTAACCAGGAGGAAAAAAAAAAATATAGTCTGGTTACGGCGTTATTTTATGCAGGAAGGCAATGAAGGGAGCCCTGCGTATTTAAAGATAAATATTCATCATTTAATTTTAAGCTCGCTTCGGTTAATTGGGGAAGCCGCTTAATCGGGCCAAACTTCCTGGTCCCGATGTGTCCCAATAAAGCGGAATCGACTGTATATATCTTCTTCGTTTGTACATATACTTGTATACACGCGTATTCGTCTGTATTACCTACGTCATGCAGACTTTCTGCTGATTTTTATTTAACGTGTTCCAAAAGGTAAATCGGGGTAATGCAAACATAACAGTATGCAGGATCACGGCGAGCGCACACCTGCTGCCTGCTGTCTGCTGTATCGTGTTTAAAAATAGAAACAGTGTTACTGGCAGGCAGATATTAAGTACGACACTTCCAATAAAAAGATACAAAAACCGAAAACATGAACATTTTCATGCATGTAACTACTCAATGTCAACATTACATGTTCCCAGTAGTGGCGAGAAGTGACGCCAAAAAACACAGCAAAATTGGCCGCAATAGTTATTGTTTTGGGTTGTTGGGGAATTTCGGAGATCGCATGTTTATAATTTATTACTTACTTACCATCACGCAGTTTCTCCGTGGAGGTAGGCAGAGAGGATAGAGTGCCACATTATTCTGTCCTGACACACAATTCTCACCTCATCCACATTCATACATCTTCTCATAAAAGTTCGCCGATTGTTGAGGCTTCTAACAGAACCATCCTCCATTATCTGGTTTACCTGGTCGCGCCAAGTCTTCCGCGGACGTCTTCTATTTGTGGTGCCATCAACACTTGCGTCATATATCTTTCTTACCATTCTCTCCTCATTCATCCGTTCCATATGACCAAACCACCTAAGTGATTCTTTCTTAATCTTACTCACTATACTAACATCAGCTTTACATTCTATCCTTATTTCTTCATTCTTTACTCTGTCATAAATAGATTTGCCACAAATACGCCAAAGTGATCTCATTTCCACTGCATTCAGTCTACTTTCGTATCTTTTCTGCCAGCTCCAGGCCTCACATCCATACATCAGTGCCGGTACCAGGATTCCAATGTGCACCGCTAGTCTTGCCTCTGTTGACAAATTCCCGTTATAATTTATTAATAAACATTAATGGTAAAAGTGCGGTCATGTTACCGTAAAACCGGGTACCATTTGTTTATTAGTAAAAACCTGCATTTTTACGTTGTCAAAAACACTTTTCTCTCAAAATGTTTATACTTAAATTGATTTTTCTCGATAATTAATGTGTAGATTTCGTGAATCATAGTAAAAAAAATATTGGCTTGATCTGTAAATAAGTGCCGGTCCTCTTATAAAATAAAACCTCAAAATGGATGATGTCACGGGAATTCAAACATCACACATGTGTTGGATTTTTTTATGGTCAGTTTTATCGCACCCTCCTTACTCTCCAGTTCTCGTTCCGACAGATTTCTACCGGTTCAGGTCACTGCGAAATGTATTCAATGGAAAAACATTTCGAAATGATATTCACGAGTTTGACAATATTTTTTCTTACCTCAAAACTCTTAAAGGGAATAATAAATTGCCACCTGAACGAGAACAAATGGCACTTAATAATGACGGATACATAATTGATTAAATTTATTGTAATATTTTTGAAATAGAATGTAAACTTTTTTACGAATCAACTTTGCTCTTAAATCTCGCGTAAAAACACAGAATTAGAACAATACGTCGTTCGTTTCCTAGAGTAAAATAACTTCGAGTACAACGATGTCTCGATTTCGGCAGGCGATTATATCAAGCGGGGTCGGTTTAAATAAGGTGTCACCTCCGGCGCTGTAGACGGTCATTTGGAAGACCATTACCATTACCGAGGCAAACAGCCGGATGGCGTGTCCGCGGAGCCGGTCGCGTGCCCCGGCACCTCGAGCCCCCTCGGGCACGGCCGACATTGCAGATTAAGAGACAATGTCAATTCTGAGTCACCGGCGGGCGGCGCGCGGCGCGCGTGCCGATGGAAAGAGAATATAGCCATTAGCCATCCGAAATAGGAATATCGAATAGCAACGATAGAATTGAATTATGAACTGAGTCACAAGTGGATTTACATTACATTAACCTATACCACGCCGTAGCTGTGTTGCCGACTCGTGTTGCCGTAAGATAAAGTTAATTGACATATTTATAGATTTTTTTAAAAATTAGATGTGAACATACAATAATAAAATTATTACAACCTATTATAAATGAGTACAAATTTATCATTAGGAGAACACATTCTTATTGTGAAGTTGTAATTATTCAGAACAGACGGTCTGTGATATTTTAAATATGAATTAAATATATTAATTAGAAAGATATACATATAAAATCAACATTGTCGTTAAAAGGTAACATATGGGTTCGAAAATTGTCGCTAAACATATTGTCGCTGTAGCATAGTTGGATAATGCACCTTCCCCGGTTGGTAAAGAGATCCAGGTTCGAATCCCGGTGGCGCAACAACAATACTTTTCGATAAAATTGATTTTATACGTATATCTTTCTAATTAATATATTTAATTCATATTTACAAATTTATTATTTTTAGAATAGGATGCAGGTAGGGGGTACCACTTCTGATTCAGTCTTGTTCTACTTGGCTACATTGCTAGACTTTTGTCTGTGTTAAAGAGACCCGGCTATTTCGCAGTGTTGATGATGTAATTGAATTAAAACAAATTATTTATAAATATACGATAAAATATATAATGAACGTGTCGAATATCTAAAAGTGGATTATTTAAGTGTAAAAGTATTCGTGTCGAGGCGGGAGACTTGATTAGCTACACGTATATTGGTGAGTTTTTTCTCTTCTATTCATCGCGAAGTTAATGCGTGATCTCTCTTTGCCTGATTACAATTATATTTTTTATCGCATCCAACACATATTAAAATATATATATGATCATTTTTAGCATGTTAGAATCATGATTAATTTTATTCGCTATAATTATTTTTTAACTACTTTTTTTTATAAACTATATTTTTTTACATTAGCAAAAATATGAATTTTATGCCGGATGAATTTACGTTATTGAATATTGCAAGATCTTTTACGTAAATCGAGCCCATTTAGTTTTCTCGCTATTATACGAGTAAATGTATATTCCGCTAAGGTTGCGGGTCGTCATTTGAGAAACTTACGATGAAATCGCAAACATTTCAGTATTTTAAAATTGTTTAGCAGTCTATGAAAATTGAATAACTCGAGTATATAAATACTGAAATTACAAAGGGGACTATGTATAATAATTAATATGTACGTTCTGTAACATTACTGTAATATTTTTATTCTGTGAACTTAATTATTAGTCCTAGTATTCTTGTAATTTAAACAGTTTGTAGCTAAAGAGGTACAGAATGAAATACACATATCCCTCGATTTACGTGGTATTCATTTTACGCGGTTTTTAAATCAAATTGGGTGTTTTTATTTCAAAAAAATAAAAAAATAGGATCGATATAAATATTATTTAGTAAGAAATTATTGTGTTTTTGATATAAAACTTGATTTTAAATAGTAGCTGAAGCCTCAAAGCATGTAAGTAAATATAATAAATTATTAAAAATAATTTGTATTCACTAACACAAAGTGTTTTAAAAACGTCGAAAATTGATCACATGTCCTGCAAATTGAATGGTTTATAACTATATTAATTTTTAACATTTGCTAATTTGGTTCAATACAGATTTGTCTCCGTAATCTTGACTTCAAGATTATAAGAAAATATATTTCGTATATGCAAGAATTTTCTATATTAAGGCAATTTTGTAGCACGCGAAATTGAATTTAATGGTCGCGGTCTTTCTTATAATGCTTGTATTTTCTTAATTATGGCAAATAACATTCGGTTCATCAGTTTTACAATAGTGTAAAGGTTATATCTAAGTGATAGTTTAAGTTTATTAAAAGTCTCAATCTATTGTATAACTTCTGATATAAATGAATAATAAAAATCCACATTTTCGTAAAAAAACGCGAAAAAATTATTTATTTTTGAAAGCACGCCCTTAAAAACAATTGCGCGCAGTATCAAGAAATTTACAAGGATTTAATAAATAATAAAACACAAAAATTAGTTATAGACTATTTAATCAGTATTAATACAGAAGAACCGCTGTTGGATGATTTCGAGACGACCCGAAAGAAAAAAATGGTTTCATTAGAATGCAGCAAACGAGGAGGAATAATAAAATTATGTACGTGTTATAAATTTATTTTGAATTAATAAAGGTACATAATTTTTTTTTCTGTTATGTTGATATACATACGTCTATGGTATGTACTCGTTTAACGCGGTTTCTTATAACCTATCTCCCTATTTTATGTGAACTTTATGTCTCGATTTACGCGGAATTTCCTGAAACGTATCCATGACATAAATTGAGGAATGGGCACATTGAAATGAAAGAATTTTATTTGTAATTTATGTGAAAAAAACGAATAATGTGTGTGAAAATTCCTAAAGAAAAATTCGACTACCTGACCTCACCCAACAGAGTCCGAGTTGCGAGATGAGCAGAGGCACAGTTTTATTAGTGTCACAACATGTGACGAGATAAACTGCGATTGTGAGAGATTGGCGTTCGATTGTAACCACGATTGGTGTCTGATTATTCGCAATCACTGGCCCCACCAGAAACTAAACCTTTCATCGATAAATCACAATCATCGTTATAACCGAACACCAAACACACACTCATAGTCACAACTTGAAGTTTATCTCGACACTAATTAGAACAGTTACACAATACGATATTATTACTATTAAAATGATTGAAATCACAAGACGGTGACGACTTTACCGCTAGTATTGAAAAATGTTTCATCGAAGACTTTCAGTTGACAGACGCTGATGATGGCCAAATTACAAAAGTTGTCTCGTAGCTCAGTGTTGTCTACAGAATTTAATTTCATCAAAAGTATAAAATAAACGCGGAAACATTTCATAATAGATTTGTCATCGCTATCGACGCTGACCTCATGATCTAGAGTCGTTCCAGGAGACCAGCAAGTTAGTCCTATTTTCAGAGCTCAAGGCGATTAGCTTAGTTTCAAAATAGCAAGAATATTGATGTGACATGTATTCCGTGCACGCATTTCTATTAAAAAAAAGGCATCTTCAAAACAATGAACAATGCGAGATATAATTTCCTCACTTGGACAAAGACTTTCGAGATCGCGATTCAACTCACCCCTGAAGTGTCCTCCCCGCTGATGGACACCCTCTGGAAGTGCGGCACGAAGTCATGCTCGTCCAGCTGCTGCTGCCTGTCGTCCAGGTCGTCCGCCACGCTGCCCATCACCGATCTCTTCTCTTCCGCCGCTCTGGGGACACAACACGCACGATTAGGTTATCTGGCCGTTGGCCGTTCGATACAGTGACTGGTGACTGGTGACTGGTGACGATCGCTCGCTGCGAGACTACTGACCGGCAAATCTCATTACACGAGGTACCTCGTCTCGCGCCACCTCAAGGTCGACCCCGAGTCGACACACGTCCCTTGCAATGCGTCAGTACTAATGCACTGAACGTCAACGGTGGTAGGTAGGATTCAGGTGAAGTGACTTAATTGCAACATAAACCTGTATATTTACGAATTGCGCTGTACAACGTATTTATGTTTTCATTCTTACAGTGATAAAAGAAACTTAAAAATATAAAGATTTAATGTTATTAAAAAAAAAACAGATTCGTTTATTTCACGAATTTCGTATCTGCGACCTTTGACGTTAGAGGCGTGTACATTCTAATCATACAAACTAGATATAAACACAACCTAAGTGAAGCCAATTCCAAACCAAAATTGTAATCCTGAAATTTAGGGATTCACAATTGAAAAATGCTCATTTGCCAATGTTTTATATTAATATTACATTTATAAAAAAGACCAGAACGAACAAATACAATTTATTAAAATATTTATATTTAATACAAAAAAGATATACACATACAGATAAAAACAATTTATCGAAAATATATTTTGGCTGCTTCATATCAGGGGAAACGCGCTGACCGTTAGTTATGAAAAAACTACAACTTCACAATAATAATACTCGTAATATGTTCTCTTTATAATGTTTATGTTTAAGTTAGGAATCTTTGAACGTAAATAATAATGCACGATTGAAAAATAACAATATGAAAAGTGAAATAATTTTATTATTATTAATAATATAAGCAATAAATAGCTAATTATCGTTCATCATGTACTACCTATTTTGGTATCAATCCCATAATATTAATCCCGGGTTAATTACCTACGTACTAATCGCGGGATTAATTAAATACTGTAAACTGGGCTCATATCCCGGGATCTGAGATTATCATTGCGCGTGTTTCGCCTTCCGATTAGAATGACGCATCAAGTATATACGTATCTTTACCGACTCTCAGAAATAAAAGTCTCATTGAGAGGCCACCGACCGCGGACACGGGCTATTACGAACGTTTTTGAAAGAAAATTCTTCGAAAAATATATGCGCAGGTGAGAGGCAAGGATAGGTTAGATCGCTGAAGTTAAAATTCAATTTTTATATAGTGTGGAATCATAGACCCTAAAGACAAGGGAGAAAATACGGATTGATGCCTTTGAGATGTGGTGCTGGAGACACGTTGCGCATACCATGGACGGCGAGACGCACGAATGTCTCCATTCCGCAGGAGCTGAACACCAAGGACAGACATATCGTTAAATTTTTTGGGTATTTTGCGAGAAGAGAAGATAGTTTGGAGAAACCTGCTGTGGTGGGGCACGGAAGGACGAAGAGGAAGAACCCCGCCCGTTGAACCGACCGAGTAGAAAAGGCAACAGGCACTTCTCTGATGACAGCCATAATCTGCAGGATGCCGAGAAAAGTAGAGGAGCATAGTCAAGGGGACGATCCTGTCACGAGAGGCCGATGTGAATGATGAAATCGCAAATTAAGATCTGCAGGAAACGTAGAATGACATATGAATATGAAACATGTAGAAATAGTAGAATGCGAATTATTTATTATATTTCGCATATAAGTATTGCAATACACTATCCAATGTAAAGATTGAGAACCTATTATTTGCGCTTCCATCACATTATATTATGCGTCTGTTGTCCTTTAACGTATACAACATAAATAATACAATTTATAAAAAAATATCATTTAACGCACTTTTTTAACAAAAAGGATTTATTATTATAACTATACAAACAAAAAAAAATTATATATATATATAAATCATGTATCTCACATACGAAACAGAAATATACACTCTTTAAATGGTACACTTGAACAGTAAACATTTTTAATAAATAATTATAAAAAATACTTTGTTTAAACCAGTATTTATTGATAATTCAACATGTTTCGATACATATGGTATCTTCTTCAGAAAACAATGTATACTGAAATTAAAAATACAAGCATAGTATAGCATAAAAATAAAACAATAGAGTGGTGAATAAGTAAGAATTAATATGAAGACAAATTTAAAAGGTTTGCAAAATGGATTTGGTTATTTATAATATTTAGCTTGGTTTATTACTAAAACTTTTTTTTATTACTAAAATTTCAAATTTATCTGTCATTGGTCATTGGTTTTCATGTCCTACGACGGAGTACCGGGTCACTTGGACCCCTTGCTCCTTCACCGTGTTGTATGCCATCTCCGACTGTAAACCCCTAGTATTTGTATGCATAATTTCTAACTAACTTACCATCGCGCCGTTTCCCCGCAGGGGTAGGCAGAGAGGACAGAGCGCTACACTCCTCTGTCCTGACACACATTCGTACATCTTCTCACACAAGCTCGACGATTGTCTAATTATTTATATAAAATGAGGGCACGAGGGTAATTTTGCTAATATTAAATAAGTAAACATTTTAATAAAGAAAATGTTAATTACTTGATATTCTTTCCTTTCTGATTTTCCCTGTACCACCGCTTGGAATCCTGGATGTTCCCAAACATGTCGCGGGCCTCAATCGACAGAGACAAAAATAAGAGCCGTCTATTCACACCTGCAACACTGCCCGATTACACCGACAGCACCGGAAGTTGTCAAACGACACATAATAATAATAATAAAAACACACACACACACACACACACACTCTGCGAAGATTTTACATTATTCGGCCGCAACTGCGGACAAGTTTACCGCTCCCAACTCACTGTCGCCGGCCGGAAGGGATAAAACTATGAACGCTTTTGCGAAAAAAAAATATCCGAAGCCAGAAATGAAAAGCGTTATTTCTCCCCGCGTTGGAGAAAATGTACGACTCCTGCGTAGACTCGTACATGTATGCACCACATGTACGGCTTCATCTGGTTAAAACCTATTTGTCGTATATAATTTATGCCATACACGAGTACCGCCCGCCGCATTACGTCGCGGGAAATGGGGTTTTTTGTTTTTATTTAAGAAAATAACGCAGTCCCAAATACAAATGTCGGCGAGTAAAGAAGTTACATAAAACGTTAAGGATATATTTGTACTGAACTGTATTGTATTTTCACAATACAAAGATTATACCTTGGACTAACAATGTGCCGAGTACGGCGGAATTTTTTACCTAGTAAGCGACAGACAATTGAATTTAAACGAGTCTTCATTTTATGTGTATAATATTTAATAATAAGTTTTCCATCAAAAAGTAGGTACCTACTTGTAAGATTCAATATATGTACGCTCAATTTTATTACGAAAATGGTGTTATAAAAATTGTCCTATATTATTATTATTATATACACATCGCGAGATTATTTATAACGATATTAATTGTGATACATCTTTTCCATGATATATTTTAGCTTTATCCCAGCATGCCCATTATTGTGAAAGTGGTCTAAGGCAAGAAATTGAAAAAAAATAGAGTTTATTAATTATTTAGCGTCACGTTGTTTTAAATTAACATAATAGAATGCAAATCGTAACATTTGTGAACAATTTGAAGCGTTATATTCAGCGTATTGTTACGACATTCAACGGTATTTCGCTATTGTTTATTTTGATAATAGAATAAGTCGTTTCAATTTTAATTTTTTTTATTTTCTTGTAAATCACATACAAAATTTGTATGTTGAAATACTAGATATAAATCAAGTAGACTATATAAATTTTGAAACATTGTATTGTGTAATATATAAATATTTTTTAATCAATTCAAACGCAAACCTTTAAATATCTCTAAAGAAACATGACTTCGATCACTTTCATAATAATGGGCATATATGTATTATAACGTTATATCTGGTACCTACCGATACTGAACTGCTCTACTGACAACTAATTCGGATGTGGTTTTAAATTATTCGAGAACTAATTCTACGATTTAATGTCTTAGTGATACAAAATATATATATATATGAGATTCCTCTCATTGCTCATTTAGTTCGCTATAAATGAACTCGCATAAAACTGTATGAACTATTAAAAATATCATGATTAAGATATTTTCCAAATTTTCAGAAATATAGGGAGAAATATGCTAATATTTATCCAAAAAAAACGATTCGATATATTATGTACTTGGTATTGTAGGTATGCTGTTTATATAATATCACGCGCAACGAATTGATAGCTCCATACTTCAGGAACTGAGTGTGTACACAGCGTGTAGGAAAATAATTTTTGCGTATTTGGGCACATCGACAGAAGATATGGAAACAACCTGGCGAAATTAGAAGACGAAGGGCGAGATGTTGATCTCCAACAGTGCGAACAGACCGACCTGAGAAATGACCGAAGCCTCGCTACACATCGCGCTAAACAAATCCCAGGATCGAGAACAATTACAATTAAAAATTAGATATTACGAAGAAGTTGTATTGATTATCAAAATTAGATATTTAGAATAAATTTTATTAAGTGGTTAAAAACAAAATGTGGAGTTTGGTTTCGACACGAAAAGGTCAAATATTAAAAAGATCGTCAATGAAAACTTTAAAAGAAACAACACAACATATATAGAGACTTGCGTATTTCAAAATCCCCATCAAAAGCAATCTAAAAGGATAGTGTCTTTGGGAGTTGAGGAATCACCAGGGACGCCCACGGGGCCCGCAACATTTCAGTAGGACCCGCGGAATTGTAAAGGTCCTTTAACGTATTGTGGAATCAGTTGACACTACTTTTGTAGTTATTGATTTTTGATCAGTGTTTGTATAAGATACAAGTGATCTTTAAAATATTGAAAAATATTTATTTTAATATTCGCTAGACATGCCGGGGATAAATTTAAAAAATATATATAACATTTCGTTTAAGTAGGTACATATACTGGGTGTAACACACATCTAGTGCACAATATTTTAGGGATAGATAGAAGATTTAGATACATATTAAAAATACGAGTCAAAAATATCCGTGCCTAATATCAATCATGTCGGAGACATACGCATTTTTAAAAAAAAATCACAGTTAAGGCATTATTTCGATTAATTGAAATATATATTAAATACAAAAAAAAAAAAAAGTCTTCGAACTTAAAGCTGCTAGACTATTTTTTGTTATATGATTTAGGTTCCGAAGCAAATTAATTGTTCATTTTGGCAAATATTTTTTTCGAAGTACGCAGACTCAAGAGCTTAAAACGATTTTGTAAAAATCTAATACATTAATATTTTCTGTAACGGTACAGAGATTATACATACTCTTCGAACATTTTCGACTCGTAATTTAGCCATAAAATATTGTGGACTAGCTCTGTTAGACGCTGTATAGTACATAGTAAATATCGCCGAAATTCAGCGCGCCCGTCTCATGTGTTTTTGCTATTTGTAAACAATTATCTTATCATATCAAGTTGTTTAATTCACATCATCAGTACAAGTGAAGTGTCGAGTGTGTTTGGTGAACTGACGTGGCGCGGGTGGCGGGGGGGGGGCGGGCGAATGCGGTGCCGGACGGAAATAGTAAAGTGTGGCCGAGTGCGACTGACGGCAGAGTGGAGCACCGAGGCAACTGCCGCACTTCAACTGAAAGTTACACCGAGTTTAATTACTCGGGGGAGATCGAGGGTAATTACAGTACCGGGTAGTGGGTAGTGGTTGCAAACATGCAAAACCGGTATACCGGTAAAATTTTTAAATCCAAATAATGACGATTTTGATTCATCCTAACATGCAAGGGCGTGCGCTGCATACTAGCAAAAAAGATGTGCATTACTAAAAAATCTGGGAAATAAAATAAATTTAATAATATTTATATTATGAAAAGACCCTATAAAATTCGATTAGCGTAACATTGTCTATGACGTAACTCGGGACTTTTATCTAGCCGTGAGTTATTTGTAACAACTTCATGTGCATTTTGCTCCACGATTTGTTAGCACTTAGATCTTGAATGAACCTAACTTGTTTTTTCAAGCCTTATAATAATTGTATTAAACTAAATATTTTTTACTGAATATACGTGGGCATCTTGACGTCTGCGGATTTTCTGCATTTTTCAAACAATTTGTGCTTAAGGCTGCTGTTTTCGAAAAGGAATAATCCTTACTGAAAACTGCGTAGAATGACATTTCTACGTATTTGTTTTACTTGACAGACTAAACGATTTGTGTCTTAGTGTATTCCAACCTGTGATTCCATATTTCGGTGTTTGTGTAGATAAAATTTGTAGTTTATAATTTATCATCGGTCAAGAGAGCTAATTTGCATTTTTCAGAATATACAATATTAAATTAAATGCCAAAATACAATTATTTCTGTATTGAGTTTCGGCTATGCTAATTTGAAAAGCTAGTTATTTAAATAAATGTTTTTGAACACCGTTAATGAAACATTTTAAATCCGTTGTTCGAAGGAGAAATCGTAGAAAATATTTTAAGCAAAATCGAAAGCAGAGTACGGTACCGAGCAATAAAAGAACTTGTCATTTTTAAAGTAGTAAATTTACAATTGATAGAATTTATTTTCAAAATTTAAAAAAAATCAAACATTTTTTAATACCTAGTACACCTACCTGTATATTTAGTTAGCATCGTAGGTAACAGCATAACCTAACTTTGTGACTACTGCACGCCACTGTTAAAATGGTATTTGAATATTTTATCACACACACACATATGAGGCAGTGAAAGCAAAATTGGACCATAAATAATGACAACGAATTTAAAATATTTTAATTGAAATAGTGGTGTGGTGGTACAGCTCAGATTTTAAAAATGATGAACAGCTTTTGCATTTAATTTAATGGTATTGTATTTAAAACACTGCAACTCAAAACAAAACTTCTCGAAACTCGGCAAATAATATCTATTAACTTTTTGGACAAAAAATTACTGATTAAATGTATTAATTAGGAAGATATACATATAAAATCACTTTTATAGAAAAAAATTGTTGTTGATACCGCGATTCGAACCTGGATCTCTTTCCAATCATGGCTTTCAAATAATGGAACGGCAGATGTATTAATTTGAGGAGTGTAACATATGTGTATGAAAATTTGTCGTCAAAAGTACTGTCTACTGTAGCATAGTTAGTTAATACACGTTCTCCGGATTGGAAAGAGATCCAAGTTCGAATCCCGGTAGCAACAACAATATTTTTCGATAAAATTGATTTTATATGTGTATCTTTGCCAATTAAAACATTTAATCAGTATTTTAAATATCACATACCTATGGTTCTGAATTATTACAACTTCACAATAAGAATGTGTTTCTCATTAATATAAAATTAGTAAATATTATTCTCTTGTATTATTTGCCAGAACAATAATTTTCCAATAGCATAGATGCGAATGTATGTTGGTGGAAGGTCCTTTCGGCAATACGGTGTGATGCAATTTCAAATGAATGAATGTGTTAACCGAAATATCGGTATTACTATTATAAGTCGACCGGTATCGCAATCCCTATCGCTAAGAGCAGAAAGCTCACGATATTATAGGACATCTCCAATACAGAAATTGCGTGTTTTGTCGTAAAAAAAGACATTTGTTTGTTTTGTAATTAGACGTACTTCCAGGTCCCCGAGGAACCGATAAACAAATTAGTCATCGGTTAAGTTCCAATTGCCGTGCGAGGATTGCAGAGCCCTTCAATTGCGTGGCGCACGACATCCCACTTGTTATTACTAATAACAAAAGGGTAATGTTTTAATAATTCCATTAAATTATATAATGTTCAGTAATTAATCTGTTTTTGCTTCTACTGCCGGGGCTATGCACGTCACAGATCCATCAGTGTGTCAAGTGCCACCTGCATCACCTCCTTCCGAGAAGGATCACACCGATCGCGTATTGTTATCTAAAGCATTTATCTCAAATTAATGTAGTGACCATTGGTCATACAATGCTATTCTTTAAGACCACACAACTGATCTCTATTGTACTGTTCTATCCTTTGTAAACGGACTTGCATTGAAACTTCACTGTCATTTTGCTACTTATTTATTGCCATACATTTCATTTAGCATCTGGTGCGGCATCCATCGATACAAGCCAGAGCCAAGGGCTGTTTTCAATTAGATTATGCTTGACGTTACGAGGGAGAATTGAAAGTCTGCTTGTTTCGATACATCTCCGTGAGTTGGTTATTTGTACACTTAAATAAACATAATTACTTCAAACCGCTAAGTCTCCATATTCAAAATCTTCCTTGATCCTTGATCCTACATTTCCTACTTCATCTTAGCCATCGTCAAGACATCTCCGTTTTGTTTGTTTATCTTATTATTCGCACAGCACTCGCTTGCTTAAGAAAGGCTTTGAGAGTCAACAGTATGTAATAAATTGATAATGAGGACGAAAAACATCTATAACTCCAATAAAGAAGTCAGCAGGTATCGAACATAAGTTGTCTATGAATTATATAGAACATCATGTAAAAATTGTGTTGTCTTTGTGTAGCTCCGCGGGAAACGGAGGCGGACATTTTACAACGTGACTGGAAAGCTCTGATTTAATTATAATTATTCACGATGGGTAACCATTCCGCCCGATTCATTGGTTAGCCACCGAGAGTTGGTCCGGAACCCTAACATCGTCTTTGGAAACCGTCCCCGAGCGATAAAGATGTCACTCTCATCTTCAACGCGACATCCCTGGTGTGCTGGCGAATGTATCCTCATCAGCTTTCAAAGATCGCCCGGTTCGTGGTTCCATTGTTATTGGGAATAGTTGCTACAGTCGTTTTATGAAATTCATAATACAATTGGCTTTAAAAAATTCATAACGTAAATGCATTTTATTTACCACCATTAAAAAAGAAAGATGAGTTTATTTACTGGTCAATCATTATGATGAAACTGAATTAACAGTGAAAAAGATCCAACCTTTTATGCAATACAATAGTTTGAAAACAGATGTCATTGGTCAGTTATACCCGCACATAAGAGAATTCATGGAAATGACAAGACTTAATACGGCAATAAAAGGTACGAATTCTATTTAAACTGTACAATCTAATAGGAGTCTTGCATAAAATAATTTTATTTTTTCGACTAGTTGCGATCTCAGTTACCTCCATATTTTTTATTTGGAGTAAAACATGAAAAATCGATAGGAACTTGAAGAACAATGTATTTATAAATGACAATTTTAATAATCTGATTTAAAATACAAAATAAACGCAACACCCTGTTTCGAAAACAAGTTGGTTTCCGTACTGGTGCCGTTTAAATTTCAGAGCAGCGAAGTTGATTCTAATATATTTATTGTTTAGTTTGTAGAACTCCATGTTTATTTTTAAATATAATTAAAAATGATCCTAATATAAATGGCGGCGGGCAATAGCAAATGACTTAACACCGATTTTGAATGATAAATTTTAATTAAAAAAGCAAAGTTTGATTGTTAATAAATGAACACAACACGTAAAAGTTATATGAAATCAAAACTACATTAAAATTTACGAAAAAAAAAATTGAGGTAGCTGACATTGCAACTAGTACGAGTGGACGACTCTGGAAACTTTTGGAGACCAAATTAGCATTATATATCATGTAATATATTATGCACAGGGGTATTGGGCCCACTTCGTTCTGCGCCCGACTAATTACGGCACTGGATGCGGAAACAAAAATGTGCAATTTATAATATTTACTATTAGGAGAACACATTCTTATTGTGAAGTTGTAATTATTCAGAACAGACGCTCTGTGATATTTTAAATATATTAATTAGAAAGATATACATATAAAATCAATTTTATCGAAAAATATTGTTGTTGCGCCACCGGGATTCGAACCTGGATCTCTTTCCTAACCGGGGAAGGTGCACTATTCGCGCCGCCACTTGATAAATCAACAAATATTATTTTTAACTAAAACAGAATGATAATAATACTTATCGCTTATCAGCATACCAGCCAATAACAGCGAATTTCCCTACATGAATTTTTTTTTCGTCATATCTGTATACTATAACCTCAAAATACAATAATGAAAAAAATGAAACTCAAAATTAACGTGTATCCAAAAGTTTATTTTAAAATTAGTGTGATTTTTGATACTGAGAATTATATTATTTTATACAAGAGCGATGATTGTTCGCGCGTATTTCAAGATATTCAAAACTGAGAATGCCAGATTTTTTTTAAATCACATTCCTGATAAACGTGTTTCGGGCCGCACATAAAAGCTTGGCGGGCCGCAGGTTGAGTATGGCTGATCTAAATATATGTAGGTACTTTGTCTGATTTCAAAATATTAATTGGATACTTCAATAAATTATTTAATTATTGATTGATTAATTCAAATGACACCACACATATTTATTTCATTCCATATGATTCCATATATCAATATGAAAAAAAAAATTTAAAATATAAATTTTCTTTGATTAATGTTTGCTGTATAACTTCACTCCGATTGCATAAAATCGAGCGTCGGCCGGCTGTGTGACCCGTGAGCTGTGACCTGTGACCGCGTCTCTCTACTTACTTGACATTGAGTTGGCGCTGGATGGCGAGCTTCTTCTCTATCTGCTCGATGGGGAACTGCGGCACCTCGTAGGGCGCTGACAGCTCGTTGGGCAGGTCGCGGCCCTCGACGCCTGCGGACGGCGGGAAGGGGGACGTGGGGCTCTCGCTTCCTGGAAATATTCATCATTCATCAACATCACAAGATCACATTATTCCACGATTAGTCACCTACAACTATACATTCTGAAAGGTTAGACAAACGGAAGGTATTAAATAACAAACATTTGTTCCGTTTTAACTGCTGCTGAGGGAGATTCAAATTCACCAAACTAACGAACGGAACATCTATGGTCAACGGACTGACTTTTGACGTACAAGTGTGAAGTGAGGAGCGAGACTGCGAGTGCCGAGAGTTGTCTTCGAAGAATCACACAGGAGACTCAAAGATTGTTTAAAGTCGAAAACATACATAAATCTCATCTGTGGATACGGACCATAAAGACAAGGTCATGTGACGCACGACGACGCTAAGTACCTAAAGGAGAGATATTAAAATTAGAGAAATTAGTGAAAACATTAAAAAATACAGTTTTTTTAGGAGAACACATTCTTATTGTGAAGTTGTAATTATTCAGAACATAGGTCTGTGATATTTTAAATATGAATTAAATTCACAGACCTATGTTCTGAATAATTACAACTTCACAATAAGAATGTGTTCTCCTAAAAAAATAATAAAGTTGTATCAATGTGTCCAAAAATTTAATAAAAATGAATTGATAATTCTGGCGTCTGCTATCAGATTTACTCAAAGGTATTTAAGATTCTGTAAAAATAAGGTAGATGGCTCTGTCAAATGATGGAACGATTAAATGTATTAATATCAAAAAGGTAACATATAGGGTCGAAAAATTGTCGCTAAAAATAATGTCGCTGTAGCTTAGTTGGATAAAGCACCTCCCCCGGTTAGGGAAGAGATCCAGGTTCGAATCCCGGTGGCGCAACAACAATATTTTTCGATAAAATTGATTTTATATGTATATCTTTATAATTAATATATTTAATTCATATTTAAAAAATACAGTATTTAATCTCGAACGGGGTGAATATTATGTTTCAGAGCGACTTTGTTTTGCCAGTCATTTGTCAGTTCGCATTTGGTGGGCGTAGAGAATAGTTGATTACAATTTATTATGAAGCATCTAACACCATAACACCATTAAAACATTTTATCTAAATAATTGTCCGACTTTTGGAAAAAAAAATCATTATGAACATTGGGCCGGCAACACATGCGGTTTCAATAAGACGGTCCCACCTCACACACAGCCCGAACTACGCTTGAAGAAATTTTTCCCGGCCGCATAATGTTAAAAAGTTGTGAAACCGAGTGGCCTCCTCGATCACCTGATTTGACGATTCCCGACTATTTTCAGCGAGGGAACTCGAAAGGAAATGTCTATGCCAATGAGGCAATAACAATTCCGATACTGCAGGACAATATTCGAAATGAAATTGATGATATATCACGCCAAGTGTGCGAGAATGTTATGAAAAATATGGTTAAAAGAGCAGGCATTTGTGCCGCTGCTAGAGGCGGCCACTCGGCCCATGTCATATTCCATACATAATTGTAATAAACCAAATAATTGATAAATAAAATCCAAATTAAAAAATTGTGTTTCATTTCCTAGTTATTCAAAAACAACATCGGCCTGGAACATAACATTCATCCTGTATTTATCATCCAACAGGTCACATGGACTATAGCCCAGGGGCTCTTTATTTTGAGAAGTTTTTATATGTCGGTGGCTTAATCCTATTAAAAATATTAAAATGTCCGGAGAGTGCATAGTTATACATTTCGAGTCGTTCCCCCGGACCTCACGGAAGATTACACTCATATAACGAACGAGGATGCATAGTATGTCTGCACGAGGGCGCTTATTAGGCTTAGCGCAACCCTGACATAGATGAACCGGCAAAGTATCAGAAAATGCCGATAGCAACAGCTCTCGGGCCAACGGCGCTGTTTGGTCTGGGAATTTATTATGGGCAGGAATTTAATTAAGTGTCAACAATTCCCATTTTTATTGTTATGTACACCCCCGCTCAGTATAAAGGACAACCAATATCAACTGGCAACGTTGCTCAACCCCGCCCACGTAAAGTATCGTAACTAATAAATAGGTCATTTTTAGTTGTTAACTATTTAGAATATAATAAATATATTTTTGTTTATACGCTGTATCCTATTATATTCAATTAAAAACAATGTATTAAAAAAATACTACCACTTAAAAAAACTGTCAAATATCTACTAGAAAAACTAAAGATGACTTATTTTACATTTTACGTAGGTGGGGGTCAATAAGTTTAAATAATTTTCCAATAATATTTTATGTATTTATAAACAATGTGATTTTAAGTGACAATGAATATGTTGTATGAAGCAATTTTTTTCAAAAATATATTTATAGCTTTCGGGGCAATTTTTTCGGGAGCCATATTGTATTTTGTAGATAGAACAGAATAACCGAACCGATGTACATCGACCTTTACCATCAAATGTATGTACATAATCTACGACACCACGTATAATTTACACATTTCAACGATACAAAAAAATATATTTCAGAAATATTAAAAAAAAAATAACATGACACCAATTTATACATTATTTAAAACAATATATTAATTTGAAATTAATAAATTAGTTAATACCATACCACACCCAAGTGTAATATTTTTTCCTACATACCTATGTCTTCTTCGACGATCTTATATCATATTTTTAAAAGTACGTACCTATAAGAGGTATTTAAATATTTTCGTAGAAAGCAATCACTTTAGATGAAACCACGAAATTTATTATACGTCAACCGGATTCGCTTATCTCAAGCTTCACCAGGACGTATTTGAAACTAATCATAAATACAAAAAGAGTGCATAATAAAGAGGGAGACAGAATATAAAATTATATGCGAAAGAGAGAGACAGAATACATATACAGATAGAGGTTAACATTAAGAGAGGGGAAAATACAGTGTTGATTGATATGTAATGTAATGACACGAAACAGTGATGGTTTCTCAGAACCATATTATTGAAAAAGAGCATTCTTTTGATAATAGCACAGGGGTTAATATCCTCCACAAAAACGGGTTTGGTTAATTTGGCTTTGGGTTTGGTACGCCAATTCATAATTTATCCATTAGCCCCATATTAGGTATGTTTCCTTTAAAATCAAATAAATAAATTGTTAATAAATAAATAAATGTAATGCGGGATACTACGTATAAGTATGATGGCTTACTCAATGTTATATAGATTATTTTATATTTTATTTTTAACCATTTTGTGAGCTATATTTATTACACCAACCGGTTTCGTAAAATACGATTTTCTTCATCGGGATTTCAAATAAACTAAAAATAATTGTTGTAGTGTTTATAAAAATTTACTAAAAAAATCATAAAAAAAAATATTTAAAAAATAAATCCCGACTCAAATGAAAGATGTGGAAATTGACTTAATGATACAAAATTATTAGAATTTTTTAGGATAGGAGTGGTAAATTTTTAAAATTATTTATAATATTTTTTATATATTTTAACTATCTTAGTCCAGCAAAACATGGCGCGTTCACAAGACATGGTGCTGTATTCCCCGCAGACACAGGGAACTATTTCTGAACATCTATTTTTAACGATGTCCTCAATATAAACACTTCGATCTTATTTAGGTCAACAAAGCGACTATGTGAATGCTTCTATATTACGTCGCTAGCAACGGATTGCATACACCGTAACAAGATTAAGTTCCGGTATGGACATACAGGGTGGGTCAGATTTTTTAAACTTAAGTTTAAAATAATATATATACATTTTATTAGAAATACACAAGATATACGTATAACAGATTGTCAAAAAGAGGAAAACTGGGATGTGTTTAGGTAATCAATAGTCAATTGGTTTATGGTGATGCTGTGGAGCTGATGACGTCAAGTGAACAGGAATTCAAGAAAATGAGCGTCAGAGTCGACCACTTTATTTTTAAAAACTGATGTTTTTGAACATTTTTTTAGTTACAACAAAACCACAATAATTAAGCTATAATGTGCGATAAAATCCATCCAATGTACACCTTGAAAAGAAAGGTGACACTATCTAAAAAAAGCCTGTGAATAAATAGTGTACGTGGAAAATCAGCAAGGGCGTGCACTCCATACAATCAAAAAAAGTTGCATAATCTTTGCAAAATAAATGTAAATTAAATATTAATTTGATATATTATATATTAAGTATGTAAATCTACACGAAATTAATTCAGTTATCGTGCTAACTATAATCGTATTATTAGCGGAAAAAATTTTAATTTACAAATAAAGCTGCGCATGTGTTTTTTCACAGAATCTGTCCCAGACGTATACGAACTAAACGCAAGTCTCGCACCGCGCGGTGGTCTGAATATACGTTTTCGCTTTAACAGGCGTGTTGCAAACGGCCGCAAGTGTGTCTTTGAAGCGGACTTGACTATATGCATTCCAATACACTTTAAACGTGGTATTATTTTATATTATAATATATTTTCGCTAATAACTTGAAAAATTTCCTAAGAATATTAGTAATAATACACACTCACACAGGTATACTTAAACAAAAACAAGCTTCTGAAAAAGTGAATGATGAATACAACCTCTAATCCCATCGCTTTAACCCCATCGCTTTTACACCATCGATATTACCAGCATAACCTAAGTTCATGCCTAATGCAAGCCGCTGAAAATTAATACATGTATTGTGCAACAGTGAGGGTTTTTGAGCAACATTAGTTTCCATATTTATGTTACATGAAATCTATAACAGAAAAATGACAATGTGTTTCTTTTCTTTTCAATGTGCAATGTACGTATATTGTGTATATTGTATTCCGACCACCATTATTAATATTCTCCAATTGATTACTGAGCTAAAAAAATATATCAAGAAACTGTTTATATATCGATAGCTTAATAACACACACATATATATATGGTATAAAAAATGCGTTTTTGATCCAAGTGTGCAAACTTATTTACGCAACACAAATAATTATTTTTCCAAGAACTATAGAAAGTGAAATGATGTAAAACGTAACTCATGAAAAATTGAAACAACGCCGGATCGTCTCATCCATCCTTGTGGAAGAAGAATGGACCAGTCGGCAGTCGGCAGTCGGTGGAGAGCACTCGAGGATGTCAAATCCCATCCAGGGATGGAAGATAGAAAATGACACAATCCGAAAACAACCTATCATTCTATTTAAAAGAAAAAAATATATGGTAAAAATTTGGTTTACTTATTACCATTAGTTAACTAAAAATCTTCGATGATGATGATATATGATAAGTGGTTTGATGACCTAAACAGGATCTACTCTTAATTCTATCAAGTGAACGTGTGCAGTCACGTCAAACAAAATAAATTATTTTGCTAATGTGGCGTCGTTGATTTTTTACTTAAATCGAGTTAAAAAGTATTATTTCAACAGGTTATTTCTAGTACCTACGTAATAACGTCGGTGTACACAAACAATATTAATAAGTTAAATGTAAGGTTTGTCTTGCCCATTAGTATGAATGGTATCCTAACAGTTTATTATGGATTTCTTGTGCTCTCAGAACCTTCTCATTTGTAATACCTTCAGTCCACTTAATTCCTAACATATTTCTCCAGTACCACGAAAATCCAGAATCGAATGTTTCCAATCTATTTTCACCCTCGTATAATTCTGTGCTCCGGATGTACATTTTGATGAATTGCTTTTTCGACATTTTGTTTATTCATTATTCGAAGATTTGTTCGTTCGCGTTAAAAAGCTTATCTTACCGTCATGAATCTGGCTTTTATATCCAAAAAGTTTCCGGCGTCATGTGTCGCTCTTCTTGCTAAGTATTTCTAGTTGTCTACCACTAAGAGCCACTTATTTAAACGTTTAAAAATCAAAAGCAATAATATCTTAACATTAAATATTTAAACTGATTTTTTACAACATAACTATAATATGCTCCTAAGATGGGACGTTTTCAAGAGACAAATAAATAATAATGATAATATTTAGTTTCGATCGTGAATTCTTGACTCGCCCTACTCAAAAGTGGCGGCCTGGCAACACAACACAACGCAGCCTGATTGAAGTTGCGTAAGGCAAGGACATTATTAGCATCGTGCGCCGCTTGCAAATCCGTGCAAGAATGTATGTCTAGGAATTCTTTATTCCTTGAACAACACCCGCGACTGTCGTATGAATACATTATTTATTCTATATATATTTGCACATCGTATGCAATTTTAAACAATACAGTTTAATTATCAATACATTTATTATATTAGCGGCTCATCACAATGGAGTCCTGGTACCGACACACTGATGTATAGAAGTGAAGCCTGCAGCTGGCAGAAGAGGAACGAAAGTAGACTGAATGCAGTAGAAATGAGATCACTTATGACAAAAGTACAGAATGAAGAAATAAGGAAAGAATGTAAAGTTGATCTTAATATAATGAGTGAGATTAAGAAATGATCGCTCAGGTGGTTTGGTCATATGGAACGGATGAATGAGGTGAGGATGGTAAGAAAAATACGCATTAATATAATAATATAGAAATTAAAAATCCCTCAACACTAAGTCTAACATAATTTAATAACCAGCTAAACTTAATAGACTACCCGCTATTTAATATATTCCCTATTCAACCCAACCCTACCCTAGATTGCCCCCACCCCGTAATTGATGTCGTTTTGATATTTTATTTTTATGGCACGGTTCAGTTGTACGCCTGTCCTTACGAAGATACGTCAGTATCGAAACCGGTTAACGTAAAAATAACTCACAGTGGTTTATACAAAGTTAAATATACACACAATTTTGAATAGTCGCATTCCACCATTGGACCAAAATATATAATAATACGTTCAAGTGCATTATAAATTATAGTTGGTGTAACACGCCCAGTGCACAATATTTTAGTCAGTTAGTTATTTGAGTCAATAATGTCCAAGCTACATGTTACGCATTCAAGGAACACATTTTTGGCGGGTCTTGCGAATCGGCCGCGACCCATATTATTGTCACCTTTCCGCGTCCTAATTCACACCTATAACCTTTCCTCATGCTTGTCTTGTTAATGTGAATTTGACCTTGACGTCAGTAGACGTCGACTAGAACAAAATTTGTTCGATCTAGACATCGTGAGAGCATTAGTGGTGTGGATTTGTTCAACTCCGGTGCACCAGCATTGTATTGTTTTTGGATATCCTGTGAATTGTGTGCACAGTGATACGGATTATTGTTTTTGTGTGCCGCGGTGCGGTTTGTGATATCGCCGACTTCGATTGGAAGCGGAGATTGTGTGATTTCGGCTGCGACTGCGGGACTAACGGAGGCGTCAGACACGAGGTAAGGCGAGTAGTCCTTCAGATTCCTGATTCCCCGAGATCACTGGTTCTTCGACTGAAATCCCTACCCATTATCCCGATCCCCTCCCGCCCCTTCAGCGATTCCGATTTACGACCGGAATCGTCGTAATCCAATCCGCGGGACGCGCGACTCACAGATCGCGCAATTCGTTCGGTAGATCCGCTATTCGGCGCAGGATCTACGTTTTATTTACACTACACGCGGCTAATTTCAATCATATTTGAGATATAAGCTGTAATAAAAAGTCGTAGTTGTGCAATTACTTCGATTGACTGAAGTATTTAATTGATTCCAAATCATGTATTGAATATAAAAAAATAAAAGGACCAGACTATTCTTTGTGAGAATGATTTTAGGCCTGAAGCAATGATATATAATAATAATAATGGGTCAATTTTGCAAATATTTATTTCGAAGTGCGCAAACTTATAGTCCGACCAACATAAATTGGCGAGCGGCGTCTTTTCGAACTAACATTCCCTACGTCCGCGTGCGGCTGTTCCCCTCTTCATAAGGTTCAGTACGAGTACAATGGAGCCCTCCGCCGTTCGCCAATTTACGTCGGTCTGACTATAAAGCTGACTATAACATTTGTAGGCACATGTTTATTTTACATTTTCAACTGGTTGTTAGGCAGGTATTCACCCATAAAATATTGCGCACTAGGACTGTTACACCCTGTATATTCAACGATTAGTTATAAACACACAACTGGGTAATTTATTTAGTAGTGTGCATCAGCTGGCCGAGCGAGGAATGTCGAGAGCGCGGATAGTAGTTGATTAGCGAGCGACGCGAGCCGATATTCCAATCTGCCGAAACTCTGACCGAATTATTAAACAAAATGTATAAACAATTGTCTAATCTGGATATAGGAGATAACCTTTCACCCTTGTAGTAAAGTGCGGCGCAGTAAACGATATGGAACGTTTAAAAACACCAATGTTTATTGTTTATTTAAATTGATTTATTACACACTGCAATTTGTTTAAATACAACATTTATTAAGTATTTTGAATTAAAACACATTTTCTATTGTGAAGTTGCTATTTCAGAACATTGTTATGTGGTATTTTTAACAAAAATTAAATTAATCAAAAACGAAAAAACGTTTGAATAGAAAAAGGTCCAGGTTCGAATCGCGTTAATTTATCATCAAAATGGGTCGTCTACCGCGGTACAACTTAACTTAACCAATTAACGCAAACAAATACCCAATCAGACATATTCTTAAAATGATGTAAATACAAACACAACGTACAATTACGGCGGCACAAATGACACAATCAGCGTGCTTCTGTATAAATCCGAACGGTCTGTGTCCTAGATAAATGTCGACCTAACCTAATTATTTTTTAACGATATATATTCAAATATATGTAGATTGAAAAGGCTATTGGATGAACGTCAATAGACAATATTTTGTAAAATAATCTACATATAAAACAAACGATTTCACTAGATACATTGGTGTTTTTTCTTACTGCCAATAAATACCGTACAACATGATGGTTTCTTGTATTCGTAGCGTTGAATTTGTAATTATTCAGAACATGGATCTGTGATATTTTCTTAAATACAAAATGAAATGTATCTTTCTAATTAATACATTTCATTTGTATTTTAAAAATGTACAGATTATAATGTAATAAATCCTAGGTACACACGTGTAAGTCTAGGTATTATTTGTTTAAGTTTTTTTCTCACTGCTATCTTTATTTAATTTAGTACGTACCGACAAACCTTCCACAAGCTTTCAAAACAGAATGTATTTTTTAGGAAGCTCCTGGGTGATATGTACCATAAAGCTGTGTTAAAAATTGTCTAACATCTCAAAGGACTTTCACGGGCGAATTATATAAATATATTATATAAGAACGTTGTTAAGCATTTGATATTTTTGTATACACCAACGAGGCAGAAATATTTCAACAAAACAATCAAAATACTATCTGAACATGAAATAAATTGTAGGCGATCTTTGACGTTGCCAAAGCAAAACACAATGATCCGCATACGAGAAGGGGCGTGGCAAACCATGGAGATATGTAACACATGGAGATATGTAAAACAATTTTGTAAAAAGAAAACTCATTTTTTTCACTATTAATATTTTTTAAAGTACGATTTTGACTGTACAAATTTAAGTATATATTTTCCAATTTTAGTGTTGTGCTGAATTTTTCCAATTATCATGTTTATTTAATCAATTTATATACAAGTATAAAAACACCTGTTTATATACATGCAAGATGGTACATATTATAATACTTTTCAAGGGGAGAGCCCACACGTGTGTGACTATAATAGCGAAGAAAAAAAAAACTGAAATGACTGAATGTTATTTGTGAGCGCTCTTAGCGACCCTTATCGGGTTAACAGGTGGGCGGGGGTGCGGCCCGTGCGGTGTCGCGTCGTACCGATTTGCGAAATCACTATTTTTGGCGAATATTGTAACTTATAAAGGTATATTTTTCGATAGAATTGAGTGCGCCGATTTAAAAAAAAATCTAAAATTACCATCAAGTCGCAAATAGTTAAAAACACATTAAAAAATCATTTAATCGTCAGAGAAAAAAATCTAAGCACCGAGACTGTGATAAAATTAATATACGATATTTAGAATTAATTTTAAATTATATTAATTAATTATATATATAACGTCTATGTACTATATTTGTCACTTATTTTTCAATGTTGAATTGTCGTATCTGTTATTATCAGAATCAGATAGACATTCCGCATATTCATCGTCCATATTATGTCTGGACATCATCGGATTGTAGAATTGTAATAACTAACTAATCTAACCTGAAATGGCTACACGCTGTGCCCCCTCGCTCGCTCATTCAACAATAAATTAAAGTAAAAAAATTTAAATTCGGCAATTTAGACCGAATCGTATCGAAATTCAACAAACACACCTCATTTTTCTCGCCGCTGACGCGATGCAAATCGTCCACACGATTAATTAAACAATGAAGCAGTCAAAAATGTCGAAAATTTAAATCATAACAACTTTTGAAACATTTGCGACCCGATCGTATTTTTTTTGGAATCACATCAAATCAATTCTACCGGAAAACATGTAATTTGGAAAAATGCCACAAGTTAACCGTATTCGCCAATCTAGCCGCGAAATTAACAAACATCGTAAACTTTTCAATCGCCGTGTTTGTCGATAAATATTTTATTCGGGTTCATAAAAGGTTTCCAACGCGATAATATTAATCTTAAACGATGCGAATAAAGTGCAAATGTAATCGATTACTTTGTTTGAGGCGTAGCAATCTGGCGTCGGCCGCCGGCCTGTCGCTGTTGAAGTCGTCCTTGTCGAAGCTGTACTTCACGAGGGACGACTTCCTGCCCTTGCTGTAGTGGTCGGCGCCCTCGGGGGCGTGCATGGTCCCCGCTCAGGGGGGGGTGGTGGTTAAATAAAATAAAACGCGCGCCTTCAATAAAAAGTACACGCGCAAATAATGCGTGACAAAAAATCGTATCGCACAATGAGACGAGAGTTATTAATATACACAAACAATAAACATCGAAGACACACAAAGGACTATAAATAAAACATGTCAGTTTATAATTAAAACAGAAACGTACGCGACACTGATAACAACAATACGACACGTCAAAAACATTGCGATGCAGCGTTGGAATATTTTCGTTACTAATATTACTGTGCATAATAATTGAAGGGTTCAAATGCAAAACTGCCACATTGCAATTGATGAAATAATATAATTAATTTTCTAACCACGAGAGCGGTTTTAAAATTGACATGCTTATGATAAAATCCATGTAAAACGCACATAAATTAGTGATGGTAAACCGTTATGTGATTGATAACTAAGATTTAAATGTTGGAGGTTTACTTTATATTGTATCAGTAATTGTTTGAAGAATTACGAATAATCAGTTACCAATCATCATTACAATCACAGTCACAATAAAGATTTAACCATTACTAACAAAGATGTCTCCGAGAGCAGTTATCAATCATTGTAAAATTGTCACAATCGCCAGATAATCATTTTCAAATACGTCACTCACTGTATCCGTCAATTGCATAGATGCGGTTTATCACCTGAACCCCTCAATTAACACAAAAAAAAACTGTAAACACACTTCAAACGAAAATATTTTCAAAATAACTGCGTGTACTGTTTACAAATTGTTACTTTGTCGCGAATCGGCCAGTGTCGAGTGCCGCGCGTCGCGCCAACCCAGACGGATGATACAATCGGAACTATTGTCAATGTGATGTATCGGGCAAACGGCGCGCTCGCGGTTGATTGGTGTTTACTGTTTACGGTGTTTACCGAGTCATGGAGCCGCGCGTGCGCCGTGCGCCGGCTCACTGAGATCCGAGGACCGGAGGCGAAGCGGGCGGCAGAGCGGGCAGAGAAAACCGCCCGGTTATCGAGAGCGTCGTGTCTGCGTAGGCCGGCCGGGCTCGGGGGAGCCGCGTTGGCGGCGTGGGCGCCGCCTGCACAGCCCGCCAGGGTCCCAGAGGAGCCGGAGCACCGTAACATTGTAAAAGAAGCCTAACAAATTGTAACGGAGATCAAGCTGGACCGCAACCAGTGGCGTGACTACAAAAATCAAGCCCCAGTGGAAAAGGGGGACCCTAATCATGTATTATATGTAAGAATATTAAATGTTAAATATTAGGAACAAAATTTTTCTCCTACAATATTTACACTTTCAGGAAAAAAACTAAAGTGTGTTTTTAGATATTTGTATACGCTTGCAAAAGAAAAAAAAACCTCCTTCCATCATTTGAGTCGCACAGCGGCAGAGTGGCCCATGTGAAAAATTTCATATTTTCGGTTACATACAATAATAATACGCTCGTAATTAATTGTTTTGTATTAGCTTAATTGAATGTGGAAGGATTATAAAAATAAAATGATGTTAACGAAAAATAAAATGAAGTTTTGTCGTATTTTTAATCCCTCGTAATCTCCAATTGATCACTTTGCAGATAGGCTACTCTGCCGCTGTGCGACTCATTTTACAACGATGGTCTGGTTCCTAACTTAACACATGAGCGGAGATCTACTGTATACATAAATAATGTTCTCAAAAGTCAATTTTGCTCGAGATGCATCGCATCGGCTTAGTTACGCCACTGACCGCAACTAAAGAGATTACTAACTATTAAGTAGGTTATTTGTCCACTCGCTTTGTGATCTAGTTATCTTCGAACGTAACACCGTGATACCGTGATTCCGATACCCGTGTTAATGAGATGAGATTTTTATTGAAATTTTGACTCAATCTCAAGTTTTGACAACTCATATCTCTGTCTCAGAGATGATGTGCTCCCGCGAGATTCTCTGGAGACGATTTTCGGCTTTCCTAGTCCACCGTGTACACACCGAGAAGACACTGACAATTGATGTTCGGCTCGTCAGTTGGGTGAATTTGAATCACCCCAGCAGCAATTAAAACGGAACTAATGTTTTTAATTGCAAAGTTAAGACATTTCTTATGTTTGTATTACTTTTCAAAATAAATAGTCTTATGTATCTGTGGCTATAAGTGACGTCTGTTCATCGAATACGGATACGGGTTTGGATTTTTGGCTGTTTCTACCGGTTCAATCTCAAGCTGATCTCCAGATAGTAATCTCAGCTGGTGTACACGGTATTGAGATTTATCTCGGGACATAAAGATATTTGGAGCAAGAATAAAAATGGTACGCGGCATATACGCTACGCTACAACAACGAATCAGACGCAGAATTTGGTAAACCCGACATTATTCAACTTGTTAAGATAGCTCAGTTGAGTTGGCCTGATCACGTTCAATGTATGGGTTCAGAGAGGAAAGTGTTTGATGGACATTTTAGATATTTTAACAACTTCACAATAAGAATGTGTTTTCCTAAATATTATAAGTTGTATCAATGTGTCTAAAATTTAATAAAAATGATTTATTATTTCTGGCGTCTCCTACCGGTTTACTAAAAGGTAAAATAAAGATGTAGGCTTTCAAATAATGAAAAGATAGATGTATCAATTTGAAAAGTGTAACATATAAGTTCGAAAATTTGTCGACAATGCACTGTGTTGGTATAGCATAATCGGTTAATGTACGTTCCCCGGATTGGAAGAGATCCAGGTTCGAATCCCGTAGCGACAACAATATTTTTCGATAAAATTGATTTTATATATATATATCTTTCAAATTAATACATTTAAAATATCACAGAACAATTACAACTTCACAATAAGAATGTGTTCCCCTTAATATGTATGTATTTTGAAGTCGAAAAACATGAATAAATTAAACACAGTTCAATTTTAATTTTATTAATAAAATAATGTTAATTCCTGACATAAAAACTATTTTAAAAAACAACACATGTAAAAAAAATAATATTTAAAATATGAATTTTTCGATAGCCGAAATATCAACCCACAGGCTAATATTTATATGTAGATATGTTAATATCTAATATACATGTAAACAAGAGTTTCTCAATGTGTTAATACATTATGACACAAAATATTTAATTATTTAATATACATATGTTTAAAATGATTGTATCCGACGCAATTGCGATTACCCCGTTCCGGTACTGTCGACACGTAGAGAGAATAACAACGTAAATCAAACAACGCGTGATTTAATACTTCACGAATGGATTATGGGAATTTTCCAAAGCTTGTGCACATTTTTCACGGATCTTAAATTAGTATCAGACTGTGCAGAGAGCCATAACACTTCATACTCCACGCGCTGCACGTGCCGCGTGGCAAATTCATTGTTTATGTTCGCAATGTGCGATGTGCGCATTTTGTTTCTGAGAAATAAATAATGCAATATCCGACGCTTAACACAAAATATGTTTATTCAGCGGGTAAAATTTTCCACGAAAACTCCGATAAAATAGCTAAAATATTTAAAACCCTTATTTTTTACATCGAACAATATAATATTTGAAACTCACGTCCGGTAGGTGGGTAGGTACCCACCCCATCGAATTAACGTTAAGTAGTACTTGAAGTAGTAGAAGTGAAACGGAGCTGCAACAGAGAAGCTAGTTCAAGGTCAGATGCTAGATGTTAATGTCTAAAGCGTTCTTGTTTCAAATTTACATTGCCAATTTGTATTACTGTAGGAATGTTATCACATAAATAAAACTTTAATTTTTAAAAAAAACCAGTTGAACTCTAGCGTAATTCAGAAACACGGTTTGAAAAACTATTTTCAATTTTGATTTAACTAGCTTTTATTTCTCCATCTTTATTATACATGTATATTAATTAAAGCATGTTCGTTTCGAGACCATAACAAAACAGCAGAAAATATTGTGCAGTCATTTGAAAATTCTGATAAACTCTGAACGTGCTAATCGACATTGAAAGGACGGGTTGGGTCGTTCCATAAATAACTTCCGTTTTCGTATATCAATTATTTAAATTTTTTAATTAAAATACAAGAACGATACCTTAATCTTTATATCCCTATACTTGTCATATATCAAGGTGTTTTTATTTCTTTTATGTAAAATTTTGCCGATTTTGAGATAATTTTTTTACAATTAAAAATTAACTTTGGTTTTAATCACTTTTATGAGTTAATTATACACCATAAAAGTATAATGAACTCATAACAATGTTAATAAATAATTAAATATTAAAATGAATAACCACAAAGCAATTTATTTAAGAAGAAACTAAAAACGCACCTATTCAAAAAGTCATTTCCATAAGTGAAAATAACAATTTTTAATTTAAAAAAACAAAGATAATCGTAGAACTATAAACAGTTTATGTGTAAAGCGCCCTTGAGGTGAAAGTTTTTACGAAAATGGCGCTATACAAATTATCCATTATTATTATTATTGTTAAGTTTGCGTTAAATATTAAAAAAAAAAAAATTAAATTACGAACTCAATCTAAAAAGATGATAATTAAATGGTGCAAGATTAGGTGAGTACCTACAATGGGTGAGGTAAAGCAGACCAGCTAATTGTATTATTCTTTCATATTTTTCCTTATTTTTATTGAGAGCGGGCGACTTTGAAGTAATCTTTAATGGCCACCTACAGGGTGCTGAAAGTAATTCGCCTGCAATAATAGTTTCATCTAAATAAAAAGCGCTAGTAGCCTGTACATTTTAGATTCGAGATTCCATCTGTAGCAAAGATACAGACCGCTTTACCTGTATTGCCGTAATATGTCGCCAGGCGTCGTCGACTCATTCTGCAGTCACGGCGGAGCATGTATGCTGTAATATGAGAAAGTCTGGTATGGTATTTTAAATGTTGTAAAATATATTTTACGGAAACAATAACCGAGGCATTTGATTATTGGAACACACTACTTGGCTAAAGTAATCGTTACTATGAATAATACCGCTATACTCCACAATGTTACATCGTTATGTTAATAAGCACTTCTAATATCTCCAATTTACAAACACCACAGCTCCAATTGTGCGGGTAGTATACATTGTCTTAATCGCAAATACGATAAAAACAGCAATGTGGCGTTCCTTTCTATCGAGTATCACACAATCATAGTTTCTTGTTGCCATGCAAGTATTATAATAACTCAAACATACAAAGTATAGGATGCTTTTCGTCGATAAACATTTGTCAAAATGACAAGACTGAAGAATAATTACAATTCCACGCTTCGAAATTGTAGTTCATTGAGTAGGGTTTTTTTTTTTTTCTCAAACTCAATCTGGTTCATAAAAACAGAATATTTTATCATTTGTGTGCGAATTATATAAATACGGATTGTAATTATGTAGGCGCGAACGTTATTTGATCTACTTCATTTCTTTTGAAACATAAGAAACATAACACTGACTAAAAGAATACCCTAGATATGAATTAATCTAAAATGTTTTTAATACGTTATATTTTCTGTTAGCATATTATATTTTAATATGACTTGTCGGTGTGTTGGTTGTGACATGACTAAGATACTTATGTTTACTCCAAATTGGCAAATACTTATCAGGTGCGATGAATCATTTGGACCAGTAACAAAATGTTACAACTCTCTCTCGCGAACTAATGTTTATTTATAGACGACCTATTAGAGTATAGTGGAAAACGTTCAACATGAAAAAACAGTTAACACGAAAAAATATTTTGATCCTTACAAAAAGCAATACGATTTCATACATTTATTTATTTTAAAAATGAAAAAAAAAGAAGGAAAACACTTAATGTGAAAAGATATCGCATCTCAGAATAACAAAAAAAAAATGCTGTCACCAAATTGTTATATTTACTATTAAGGAGAACACATTCTTATTTTAAAGTTGTAATTATTCAGAACATAGGTCTGCGATGTTTTAAATACTAATTTAATGTATTAATTATAAATATATACATATAAAATCAATTTTATCATGAAAAATACTGGCGTTATAACACAATTGATAGTGTACTTCCCCGGATTGGAAATAGAGATCCAGGTTCGAATCTCGGTAGCGCGAAAACAATATTTTTCGACAAAATAGATTGTATATGTATATATTTACATTAAATTAGTATATTATATTTACGACTTAACTCTATTGACTAGGCAAACATATGTAAATAAAGATGCAAAAAAAAAACATTACGAAAAATGATTTCAGATTTATTCACTAAAAATTATCTACAATAATATTTTATTTCATTTAGAAGTTGTACGTATCGCATGCATTTCTTATTTATTGTATTACTTATTAAAAAAAAAATTTAATCGTTTAAAGTTTCTATCATAACACCATTTCGATTATTACAACATGGTAAGTTTATTTTAAAATTTCATTTAACACGAAATTCGTTTAACATGTAACAAATATTTCGGTCTCCGTGGTTTCACGTTAACCGATTTCCACTGTAAGACGTGTAAAGTGAACAAAATCGTCGTTGATGAAAAACAACCGGTCTATTTGTGATGTGACAGACCAAAACATATAAACGGTGTTACGTGTCAACAATGTGATTGCACCAACGCAAGGTTCCTCGCGGCCACAATATTGTACAGTTTTGACTTCGACGCAACCTTGCAGTGTCCAAGTGGTATGTATGATATTACAGGGATACCGTACGTACTCATTTATGCCGTTCTGTCCTCATTTCGAGCACTGTATTTGCGTTCGGGTGAAATTTTGAAAAAATGTCACAATGAAAATTTTTGTGATGCTTGATAATAAAAATATGACAAAATATTTATCATATATTATGTTTCTTTATTTTATTATTAATTTTGTGTATTACTTCACAGTTTTATATGGCATCTCACTTGTTATTAGTGATGAGAAAAAATCCTACTCTCGACTCACTGGTGTGATTGTGATTGATATTCAATAATACCAGTGATTGAAAACTGTGACTGTGATCACAATTTCATTACTAATACGCGTGCGCCGCACGATATCACAATACACGAAATAAATTTAAAAAAACACAATTTTGAGTGTATTTACTTACATTATAACTTATATAATATAATATAAAGATAATTAAAACCTTTAAAAAAATACGATTTTATTTTACGGCATTTCGGGTTAAATGCGTAAAACGTTTTGGCAAAATCTACTAGATGGCGCTTACCACGAATTATAACGTCATTCATTCGTTCATTCCTTCATGAATATTTTCGTTGTATATGCAAATGCTCTAAATCACGAATCACGATATTCCCAGATATTAAATCACCGATAGTGAGCGCGACTCAAGACATCAGTGATTGATTCACGGTTCGTGATTTTGAGCTCATCACAACTATAAATAATTTTTTATTGTTTTTTCATTGATTTTTACGTTATGTTAGCACGTCAGTTACGTTTTATAAATAGCATCAAAAAATATCTACAGAAGATTGATAAAAATAATTTAATTAGTTTCCTTTATGTTTTAACATATTACACATTTATAATTTATATAAAATAAAATTATTATTATTATTAGTAGGTCATGCCACTCATTCCCACCCTGGGGATTCACCATTGCTCCCCACCGACACTTATCCATGGATCCTCCTCATCCTCTCCAGTTTCCGGACTTTCCCATCCTTCTTCAGTGTTCTTCCGCAAAGTCAGCCCGCTTCTTCCTTTGTCTCCCCCTAGGTCGCTTCCGTTGGGGTATTCACTCGATCATAATGTTTGATGTCCTGTCGTCTGGCATTCCTCCAGCGCGGCCAGCCCGCCGCAGTTTTTGGGGCCTACAGAATCTTACGATTGTTTCATGATCAATTAAATTTTCAACCACGTGGTTGACTTTTATTCTGTGAGTTCCATTTTCTAGCGTGGGTCCATAAATTTTCCTTCAAAAACTGCTCATTTCGCAACCACAAGTCTTATTTTTATTATTTTGTATATTAATAATAATAAAAACTAACAATGTTCTCTTTTAGTTTTCAATCGGAAAGGATCGATAACCAGATGGTTCGGAGCTACTCTTGATCCATATTATGAAGTGACTGATAGATGTGTTTCCTAGCCATGTATTACATTATGCTATGCATTGACAGCCTTAATGATCTATTATATGAAGTATTATAACTATTGTTCAAAGGTTTTTGGTGAAACTTTATGGAATTCCATAATTATTTTGTAAATTGAGTCAAAACACTATTTTATTCCGCTACACTTTTCATTGTGTTAAACGATATAACGTTTTCGGGAACATCTTCCCACTATCAATATTATAGTTCAACTAAAATTAAAACACTTTCAGGCAGTGATATATGGTGTGTTTGGAGTTAACGGAAGTGGGAGTGGGGATGGAGATAAAATGGTGAGTGTTTTAATTTTAGTGAAAGTGTTTTAATTTTAGCTGAACTATAATATTGATAATGTGAAGATGTTCCCGAAAACGTTATATCGTTTAACACAATGAAAAGTGTAGTGGAATAAAACAGCTTTGATTCAATTTACAAAATAACTATTGCATTTTCTATTTTTTAAAATCTAATTTATCACGTTCAATAGTATATATGTAGCGCCTAATACCAAAACCCCCTAAATATATTTCTGATAATTACAATTAAATATGCAGTTATGTCGATTGTTTTATATAAAACGCATTGTTTCTCGAAAAAAACACTTAAATCCATTGATATTGCATGTTCAAAATCAGGGTTAGTTCCAAAATACCCTAAAGCAGACAGAGTATTAGTTGCTATTCCCCCTAAAATGAAATCAGCCAATCACAACGCTGCCAGAATGATATATACAGAAAAAAAAATTACATTATAGAAATATCTTCTTAAAAAATGGTGATGAAAAAACAAACATTTTGTACATGTGCTTTCAAAATATAGATTTTCATGTATAACTCAAAAACGCAAAGTCGTTTTAGAGGATTTTGGAATTAGGCTCTATAAATATATTGCTTGAGCCACTTATTACAAATGTAAACGACATAGATAAAACACTCTCCATTTCGATACGGACTCTGATCTAGTTAGGTGGGCAGAAAACACAATAAATATTGAATGTATTGAAGTTTTAAATAAATGTCCTTATTCGTTCTCTGTTGAAATCTGACAAACACGCTTATTTCTCAATATGGAAATATGGCAACTCTTATATTATACTAAACATATATAGATATCTCATCTCGTATCTATGAAGATCGGTTACCGCTTGAACGAAAAATTCTATAAAATAATATTTGAAATATTCCGTTATTAAATTTTAAAAATCAACTTCGCTAAACGTCTAACCAGATTTGCGCGCATTTCGTATTGTATTTTCTCATACATAATTAGGTTCTCTCTCACGTAACACTGAAAACAAACACCGTAGAGATGGAGTCGGGGGGAAAAATAACATATTGACTTAAGAAGAAGAATGAGAAAATTGTATAATATGAAGATGTATAAGTATGGTCGGCGAAGTGCGATCCGAAGAAACCTCTTGGAATGATATTATGCGGGTCAGTGGAAAATACCGCGGTTATTACCGGACGGAATGCGATCACGGCAGGTCGTCGAAACGTCGTGCGGGTGAATAGAACGACAGGCGGTGTGGCATTTCATTACATATTGGATTTTCAAAGTTAAAATTGAAATTTAGCAGCGGCTTCCAGTAGGTATAGATTTAGGTTATGTCGTTACCATGATATTATACAAAACTGTATGCTACATTGTATATAGGCAGGCTTATGAACTTTCGTTTGATTGACGTCTTTAAGCAAAATAAATCCATCATAATAAAAATGCATTATCCTCGAACGCAAAGAAAAATCAAGAAAACAACACACTAAGTCGAGTTCAAAACCTTTCAAATGTTAGGAAACAGCATAATTAAGGACTCCGTACAACATAGCTGATCCATTTCTGACTGCCGAGTGAAATTTTAAATTCAGTAGGTAGCAATTATATGGCTTGAATAGAACGATAGACTACAGTGAATGAATGGAGCTAATACCCAGTAGAGGACTACGGCGCTCCGGTGGCGTCACGGGGTAGCAATGATTCTACTAATACGCGGTGGGCGCTAGCGAAATTAAAACATATGAATTATTTAATTTATATTTGTTTCCCAGAATTTTTAGTAATGCACAGCTTTTTTGGTTGTATGCAGTGCACGCCCCTGAAATTTAGAATAAATGTCAGGATTATCGGTCATCTAGAAATGTACGGAATTATCTTATATTATAATTGCGCTAACGTATGCATCCATCGTACTCGTATCCATCATTAGAATCATTGCCAGTGTTGGTAAGGGAAATCGCTAGATGGCAGAATAAATTAGCAAATAATAATAATGAATATTAATATTAATTTACAATCGTTACGCACGTGATGACGTAGAAATAGACGTCACTGATTAAAGTCTCCGGTAGGTGTTACTGTTCAAAGTAGATACATAAATTACTTCGTTATGGATTAATACGCCGCTGGCCGTAGTGGACATTTTTTTCCGACGGATATATTCGGCTCTGGGCTGTAGACGGGTTGTTTTTTTTTTTTTTATATTCAATGCATTTACTAGACTACAGTACGAAAATATTTATCAAAAACTTGTATTTTTATATGAGGGTACTGTTTGTAATCCCAGCAACCTTCATGTTTTAGTTTAGAGTAGCTTTTTGGGCAAGTGGTCAATATATTCACCCACTGATTTAGTTGGTCGGGGGTTCGAGCCTCGTTCCATGAGACCACCAAGTTAGTGTAGTTTGAAAATAGGAGAAATATTAAGGTTACAGAACAAAATATGTACGTATTTACTACTGCAATTATTACTATAGATAATAATCACTATAATCTCAGTTAAAGTACAATAAATGCAACACGTTTCAGAAGCAAGCTAATTTTCATACTGGCGGCCATTATAATTTTTTATTGGGATTTTTTTTTAAATCGCCGATTAAATACAGAACGTAAGCTCACCACCCACCACTCGCCACTCGCCACTCACGCAGTGCCGTTGAATTGAAATTTTTAACTAATTCATGTGCGGTTGTGATTTATTTTAATATATTGTGTGAGTGCATCACGAGCTGCAGCGTCACAATTTAAGGGATCGGCAGCCGGTGTGGAAGCAGTGTGGAGGTGGAGATCAAAAATGATAATGTCTTATTAATAACAGTCAATATATCCAACACACAGGGGCGTGCAGTGCATACAAGCAAAAAAGCTGTGCATTACTAAAAATTCTGGGAAACAAATATAAATTAAATTACATTATTTTATAATTAGCGCCATCTGTGTACCAGTAGACTTTAATTGCTTAGTTTTAAAAACTACCACGACAACTCACCGCTGTACCGGTGGCGCTCTTTTGTATTGCCGCATCGAGCTATTTACATTACTCTGTTCTGTATTTAAACTAGTGAATTACTCGGGTCATATAATTGGGTCATATACTTTAGGTTGATCCGTTCTGTATTGGGTCGTTACCTATGCTGTTTTTATTTAACAGAATAACATTAGAAAGGCTTACAACTGTCTACTTCCTCTTTTACTAATTCGCGAATTTTACTATCGTACTATTTTTAACGTGTTGATTTCATGATTGTTCTTTAAATTTGGTGCACGGATTGTTTTTTGATTTAGGAAAAACAAAAAGTAATTGGCAGAACTATTTCCTACGATAACCTTTAATAGAAATAATTATTTTCTTTAGTTATTACGTGAAGGATTTTCAAACAAAATAAATCAAAAACGTCTATATATTTTTATATAGGTAAGAATGTATTATTTTACGTTAAAACATAAATTTTAAAAACACTATTAATAGTACTCTAAAATTACAAATAAATACATGGTAGGGTCGTATAAACGACGGATTTATTTTGTGTAAAGACGTTGGTTAAACGAAAGAACATATATCGTATTACATATATTATATATGATTGTCATTGGTAATAACCTAAATCTATACCTACTGCACACCATTGGCAACACCTAAGTGTGAACACCTTAAATCAAGAGTACGCAAACTACGGGCCGCGGGTCAAATCCGGCCCGCCGCCCGCTTTTAATCCGGCCCGCGGGTTCATTTTTTTTTACGTGAAATAATTAAAAATAAATCGCGCTGTAATGCAACGGCCGATAGTCGAGTTGAGAAGTTGTGAACAATGTCCGCTCTGGCGCTACAGTGACTAAACCCAGCTTACGAATAGTTCATTTATTAGCCACGAAAAGGAATCCATTGAATCAATCAAATCATGTATGCTTGCGGTAGTCGAAGAAATGTATCCAGAAAAAATAGATTTGTTTCGATCTGCGAGTCCTTCGGCGAGAACAGAGTTCGATCTACAGAATGATGATATGCTAAAAATGACGTTCAAAGAAATCGATTTAACCCAATTCTATAAATATCATCTTTATATGCACATGGATTTACGAGTATATATGTATTTGGAAGTACCTACCACAGGACATTTTTGAAAATGAAATATGTAAAATCGCAATACAGATCTTTATTAGCAAATTACCACGCGTCAAGGTAATAAAATTAGTAATCTTGAATGTTTAGAAATCGAACTCTGGTATTAATTTGTAAAACAATATTACATTTTCTAACTCATCTCTTCTCCTCCCCCCTCCACCTACCATCAGTAACTCCGCCCCCTCCATCTGTCAGTACCTAATTACTCGTATGTCCACCATATAAGCCTTGTCTCCTATATTTGTGTGTAGTTAGTTTAATACTTCTGTTCCGAAACTCGAGTTGTGCTAATAAACTTAAGTAGAGTTATAACATTGTTTCATTTATATCCATCCATTATGATGAAACTCTACAATATAACCGTAAGATTCTGTATGTCTGGAAAAGGAAATTGACACTTCCTCCAGTGAAAGGCATTATTAGAGTTTTATATAAATAAGATTAATATAATATAAATATAACACACGGAAAGCTAAATACGCCGCAGCGTCAAAATGAGAGGATTCAAATGCACATACAATATTTGCGAATTGGCTCTACTAAACCCCGAAATTGTATCAATGAAATAAAAAACAAAGTGAATTAAAAATATATAAAATTCCACTAATTTCTTCATTCGAGCCTCAAATATTCCCCCATAGTAGACCGCGGTGAAAAAATGCTCATTCAGTGTCATTGGGAAGCTGCCAAGTGTGTTAACGACTGACAAAGAGAGTTATCTCCGAGCAAACAGAATTATCCCGGCCAAGAGAAATATAAAACAAATGTAGCGCGCGCGGGTTCAATAACAAGCGGAAATTTCTCGACCAGTGAAATGAGTGAGATGTAATATGTGGGCACAGCATTGAATACCAATTTTAACATAATTTAATATGCAAGGTGTAACAGACCTAGTCCACAATATTATCTGAATTACCAAATTCTGTACCATTACAAATATATATATATATTGTATGAGATTTTTGAAAAATCATGTAAAGCTTTAAAAGGCCGGTTGTGTGATCAGTAGTAACTTTTTACTATAGTAAAAAGATATTAAATTTACTTCTCGAAAGTACATCCCGCAGTGAGCTCATTATACTCTGCGATATCCGATAATAAAAACGAGGATCGACAGTTCAATATGGCGGACTTTTCACAGCTGTTTCAAAAGTCCATCCGACACATCGATACTTTGAAAATTGCAGTATACGACAATGAATCATTCAATATCCCGCTATTTTAGTGATGAGAGTTCGTCCGATGATAATCTCGTTGTTTAATACATAATAAATAAAGATTTCACCACCAAAGTGACAGATTTCGAATGCCTGGGCGAAAAAAGATTTTTACTACGGGCGTTAGTAAAAAGTAACCATAGTGAAATATTACTACCGATCACACAACCGGCCTACGAACTTTGAAATAAATATTTGAGAAATTGAATCGAAGTTCGATGATCTTTTATTTTTTGTATTCAAAACATAATTTGGAATCAACGCAATATTAAAAATAATCGAAATCATCGCATAACATTGATTGATTGAACATTTTATACTTATATTTTTAAAATGCATCTACCCCTGAAATATTGTGCATTAGCGAGTGTTTCACCCAGCATATAAAAACCTTAATCTCTTTCTGTTCGTCGTCACAAAGGGAAGATTTAATAGGAAATTAATACATTTCATTGAAGGGAAGTGACCTTTTAATTTTTCATAGTATTTTTGGGTGTCATTTCGGTTTACGCGATAAGTAAACTACAACCATTTCCCATGCAGATAGGGAAAATCACATTTTATACTATATTGTACTACAAATGCGAGAAATAACGTGACAGCGTCGTGCATCGCATACGAAATTTTAGTCTATTTTTATTATAAATACGATAATATCGACACATTTAGTATTACCGTGAATCGAACCTCCAGTCGGGCAGTTAAGTTAAGACACAAGCTGCTCGGTGCCACACTCTTTTGTCCGAAACGGTACATCTAAATAGTCGCTGCCAAAGGGCGCGTGAGTCACCGGAAAGTTAAATTACGTGTCTATCGAAATAGTGAGTATGTTAAAAAAAAATTAAAAACTTTCTGTATCTTTTACATTTCGTCTTATTATATTACAAACATAGTATTAGCCCTATTTTTGGTTATGTTTCTTGGGTTAGTAGAATTTGATTGAATTGATTAATTAATTTTTGTAATATTTTTCTTTTTTACTTGGTTGTATTTAATTAATAAAAATTAATCAATATTAATAAAAAAACACATACACCTAATGTATATGTAGACATTTGTGAACAATAGTTGCAAACCACGCCACGGCTAACCAATCTAACAACAGGGATCACGCTCACATGAGATTCTTTGGAGAAAATTTTCGACTTCGTTCAAGAAGTTCACAGTGTACAAGTCTCAGTTATTCGCCGTCACACGTCTCACCTCACGCTTGTTGTACGGCAAACGTCAAATGCCAGTCCATTGATGTTCCATTCGTTAGTTGGGTAAATTTTCCCATCAGCAGGTAAAACAGAATGAAACAGTGTCTCATTCGCGGAAAATTATAATTAACCAAAACTCTTCAACATTAGTACTAATATCAAATGACAATAATTAAAACTTATGTATTAAACAGTTGGATTATCTACACGCGAGGGGTATAATTAATGTGACTATATCTACGTTGCGTTTTGAACGGGACTATCCTGTTTTTAGCTAGCCTGTCCCGTTGTCCCCAAGAACAGCTTCGGGATGCCGAAATGTTCCGTTTTCAGAAAGAGAGCAAGCTCACGGTGGCAATTTCAAAAAAGGTGCGAAAAATCAAAAAATCCGACGATAGCGCCTAGTAGCACGGCGATGACGGCATGCGCAATACAGTCGGTCAGAAGCCCGCTAACTCGCTCGCTCCTCAGCTGCGAGCTCGCGTAGACAACTCGCGCATCTTCATTGACGATTGAATATTGTTTTTTTTATCAACGTATGTGAAAAGTATCGTACAGAATTTAGCGTGGCCCATGGAGTAGATGTCCTGCTTCGAGGAAAAAAACTGACGTAAAATGACGTATGAATGCAGAAATTTAGAGTAAGTCATTCTGCAGCTTGTTAATGTACATTTGAATCGCAAATTCTTTATCATATAATAGAAATAAACCTTTTTAACGTTCATTAGAAGCAGACAGCAATCTTCATGTAAAAAGTTTTTTTTTAAAGTCACGTGTTAAAAAATAGTCGTTAGTAATAATTTTAGCTTGTAAATGATACGCCGAACGATTTGAAAACAAGAGTTGAGAAGATGGAATGTCATCCCGCTGAAGTCTCATCATTTAACGCTCGAAAAAGTACACGGTGCCCCGAAAAAATACAGCAAAATCGACAATCTCGCATTTTGAGAGTAAATGTAGCAATGTTGGACATTTATATAAATATAAAAATATCAATAAAACATAAATTTTACAATCAAAATTGTCTTTTTATCCTCATTTCTACAGTATGATTATTAAAAATATTCTGAATCAATATATCCCTCATGTTATAAATTGTTTTGTTGTAAAACATTATCAGAATCATTTTTTATCATCTCACCTGCCTCATCGAAGAACGAGTCGATGGTGAGGTGTAGCGTCATGCCGGCCGGCGCATCCACAACACCTCTCTGTGACATCTTGCACTCGTACGTTCAAAAGTAATTAACCAAGTAATGTTATATTCTAGTGTTTTTAATAACAGAAAATTTGCACTGGATTATTTTTGACGTTTCACTGTCGGCGGGGCAGAGACAAACTGTTTGAAAAAAGAACATTCAGAGTAATGGCTCAATTTAAAAGCATTCGAGTGGAAAATTTGAATTCGCGACGAATCGGTGCCTACTTACGCCACTAGATTCCGAGCTGTACGTTCTATTAAACCGTATGTTTATTTAAATTCTATGGTTATTGAAAAAAATACATTTTTTTTAAAAACGCACACCCAAGTTGACATTTGAGCATAATATAAAAATCCAACATGGCCCAACGAGGTTCAATTATCACATAGATGTATTGTGACCTTACTGGGAATCGAACCCAGTATGAGAATGACTACGATGTATTACGTATGTATAAAACCAATGCAATTTGACACATACGTAAAAATGGTGACTTAAAACAACAGCTGTAGTACTTACCTGCCTACAAAACGTGCATTGTATTTAATTAAAAAATATACAATATAAAATATTTATATAAGCAATTAGACGAAATGAATATGTAGATAAACTATCAAAGAATAGTTTTCTACAAATAAATGAAGATAATATATTTTATTTGTGGCCATGCCGAGTAGGTATCGGCGAAAAATATAGCCGCCATTTTGTAAAAACTGTTGTCAAATATTTCTTGGTTGGTTTAATTGTGATACAAAATAATAAAATTCATTGTATAATATAAATTAAGTTTTTTAATATACTTTTTAAACGCAATTCGGATATTGTTTCATATATTAAGCCCCCTTGAAATGACCAAATTTGCCTTGATTATTATGTGCTGAAAATTTCAAACAAAACCAAAGACAAAGAATCCGTCCCATTCATTTACATTTTCTCTAAATCAGAGCACTTTGTATTTGGTAAACACGAAGCAGACAAATCCACATGTAAATTTATTTTTATAACTGGCAACATCCCAAAGTGTTTTTAGAACGCAATATTCTTAGAAGTGTCTCCCACACGTTTCGTGTGAAAATTTTCCTGTCAAACGCTTGGCAGAGAAAAGGCAAATGTGATCGATTGAACCATAAACAATATCACCGATATAGGTGATAATTTCATTAATCTTGTTCATATCACCGTGGCAAAAATTTTAACAATGCAAAAATATTTTGACTTGGCACCGAACTCGTCACAGATTATTCATACACCACTAATCTATTTCATTTTCTATTATAAAAACAAACAGTCGTTCGAAATTCTAAAGCCGTTGAAATATGGACGGCGCGAGTAAACGGACCGATGAACGTTTGCGCGGCGAAGTCTACCTGTTGCGCGGGAAAAATTTACGTAACGTCACTCTCTCGTGCGAGATTTTCTCCAAGATGCGATGCGATAAAGTTTATTCCACGTCAAGAACAGATAGATGACTTGCAAGGATCGAACAATCGCGACTGTGTAGCTATTGTGACTGAGAGGTCCGCCGGCGGATTGTCCCGCGGTATGTACACGGCCTGGCACCGAACGAGCTTTCGCGTGATTTTCTTGTTAGCAGGGCAGTCGCCTGTGTATTGTTATTTTTGAAACGAATTAGGACAGTCTCGGTCCCGAGCGTCACAACACGCTGGAAGCGTGTCTCTGCTTGTACGTTTTCATGACAAGGTAAATTACATTTCAGACTGAAGTAATGCTATTTGCGGCCGTCGCATGAACCAACAAAAATGGGCGCGTAAGTTAGAATTATGGCTATTTTTAGGCTGCGGAATGTTAATGTTGTAAGTAATACGAGTAAAACATATTTTGAAACAAACCTTTCTTTCAGAATTAAAAAATTGTTCGATATTAATTATATTTAGTTGAATAAATTTATTAAATTAAATGAGTTTTTACGTTAATAAAAAAATTATCATAAATACATCGACTGTTTTCGATGTGACCCCAAAAGCAAACAAATATTATATTTACGAATTAAAGAAATAATACACAATCATAAGATATATTTTTATTTTAAGAGTTAAATACAGTTAATTTAATTGGTTTTATTTTTCCAACATTTTATGTAAGAAAACTAATCATTTTTGGTGTAGGTATATGTGAGGTCCAGAATCAATAGCAGACATGTCCACTTTTATCTGTTTTCGAGTAAAATGCAAAAAATCACTATACTACAACTATCACTTTTGGAATCATATTGAAAATGACCAAATACTGTCTGTCGTCTTATTGACTGAAAACATATTTGTCTGGGTTCGAATTAATTATCTATTGACGATTGAAGTAATAAGCAAATTTTAAATGCATTTTTATGTGAAATTCGGTGATATTTGTCTAATTTTAATAGGCTAGTCTTGTAGACATTCATTTTCTTTATATTTGTACATACTTAAGTCAAAAACCATAAAAATTGGACATGTCTGATTTTGATTCTATACGTCACATATAATCTTTTTATTCTTCCAAATAGGCAGTCCTCCCTTCAAGAGTGATCTGTGCCATTAATCAAGTTAAAACTTTATTTCATAGAAAAAAGTACAATAATATTATAGAATAGGAAATATTATTACTACCCGGCAATGCCCAATTCTCATTCTAGAGATATTTGATATTGTTCTTTTGGAGAACCAAGGGGTGCGGGGAATAGATCTTTTAATTATTTTAAGCCGATTACCCTTATGATTATTTGGATCCATCCATTGTGCAGTCCAGATAGGATTCGTACGTTTTTTCACCATATTAAATCTGTCATACATCGGGATATGGAATTGACGAGGGAAAACTCCGGAAAGAGTGGAAAACTCCTCGGCCAGTTTATCATCGTGTCACATGTAATCGTTATTATGTAAAAAATGAATCAAATGTTACAAGAATATAATATTATTACAACGGTACTCCATTATGTTAGTCAGCTGATAGCGTGTCTGCAAGTGTAGGGATTAGTTACATCAGATACCGTTTTGTTTAGATATTGAAATCATTTTGTAATATTTCACAACGACTTGGAGTGAGGAGTGACACAGCATTGCATCCCCCACCCACCCGATTCTGCGGTCTAGGAGGAGAACGGTCTATTTATGTCAGGATGATGGATGTATTAATAGAAAAGTTACGCAAGAATACTTGACAGCGGAAATGGAATAGAGGGTGGGTGGTAAAGATACAGAAGAGAATCTCTCAACGATGAGAGCAGAGGAAAATTGTATCACCTGTGCATCATCACCAACCATGATGATCAAAATTTAGATTTATTTTTTGTAATGTTAAAACTATTAATAAAAAAATTAATATATATATTATAACTAATCCATAAAATAAATAAGCTATCGGACGGGCTCGTGATTTCAGTTGTACTGGGAGGGAGAAATAAATGGGGAATATATAATACTAAATATAGAAGAAACTAATGAGCATGTTATTCTACAAATGTCCAAATAGGGAATATGACAGAGACATGCATCATACATTGCTCCTAGAGTATAAAACCAACTGCCAAAATCAATTAGATTACTAGCAAAAAAAATGTAAAATTCCAAGATCTAATTTGATAAATTTCTCAACATTTTTTATAAAATATTATTTTGCTATTAAATTTCACATTGTATTATTATAGAGCTTGATCATTTTTTAAATATAAATGTTGATAGATGCCGCCATAATTCAAGATCTTTTCTATTTAGGGATGCATAACTCTATAGTTGCATATTGTTGTTGAATGTATATGTACAACTAAATACATAAATAAAGGTATCTATTTGTTATATCTATTATAAATTATATTTGCTTCAGTATTGCGTGATTTTTAATTTCTAAAATTTCAAAATTATCCTCCTTGTTCAGAAGTAATTTTTCCAGAAATCAGAGTTTCTTCGGTTGTCGGCGGAAAATCGAGACTAAATACTTTTATTAAAAGGAATTTTAAAAAAAAGCGGTTACATGTCTCACGTGTAGGCTAGGCTGGCTCTCTGGCTTTTATCAATTTTGTAAAAAAATAAAACGATATAAATTTTATTGATTATTACATACAAGTCATTTTAGCCCTTAGCGTTAACATTAAAAATGACTTAGATATACAGCGTTTTACTTTAAACAAAAACAAATCCAGCCCAAAATAGATTATCCAAACTTGTTTGTTCTGTTCCATATTTCAGCGTTCTTCGTGAAGTTGAACCATCCAACGCCAATAATATTATTCGCCTATAATTTTCCAATACAATTTTCAAATTCAATTAATTTCAAATTATAGCATAAATAATGAATAAATATCAAACTTGAAGATAAATAATAAAATAGCGAACTCGTTGACTTTCTATACAGAGAGAGGTACAAAATGTGAGGTAAATTTTACCTATTGCAATATAAAGACAAAAATAGAACAGATCGATCAATCAAACAAATTCGCAATTAAATTTTGGTAATCGATCACTTAATAATATAATTGATATCGCAGGGAGGATGCAGGGGTTAGGCGTGAGGGCGGTAATAACCTCCCTAGTATTAACGGAAATAAAAACAATACCGCTAAAATATGGAATCTGTGCTCTTATTTATTATGTTATTCATATTGTTGACGCAAGTCGACATTCCGTCTATCCAATAACCTTAACATACCTGCAACCATATTGCATTTCGACGCGGACCTGTCGCTGTGCGTAAAAATCCGAACCACGAAAAAATCGGTTTTCTACATACATCCTGAATGTGATATCTCCGTTCTTCACTACAAATGTGCGAGTCAAGTGGAGATGAAAATTGACGTCGAACCCAGGACCGAGATCAAGGTAGGCCAGGTCCATCTGCCATTATTCCTTTCTGAATCCAATTCGGGCTGCGTCAAGTAAACTATAATTTTAATCGATACAGTCCACAAGTTCTATCCCACACATATTATTCAAGTTATCTACGCAATTTGCGGAGTATTTTAGTATAACATATTAAAGATAATTAAAGATCCTAAAAACATGTAAACGGTGAAATCTCTATCTATCGTTTTTGAAGTTATCTATTGAAATAAACTATGAATGCGGGAATATAGAAAAAAGTAACATTTTTCATACTTAAATGTTTAATACATATTTCACATGTAAATGAATGTGTTTAAATATAAATAGAATTAGAAAGCCTCACAGAAACAAATAAATATTTGATTAAACTCTGTATTGTATAATGTCAAGTGGCAGTCAATCAGCAGTAGCATTCTCTCTAACATTCCGCTCATTGTTTAGCCAACCAACGAAATATCCTGTGTAATTTAAACGATTAATGCGGTAAAATGATGCATAGAGGAACGATCTATTTTTGGGTGTTTTGTATGAAATTAATTCGGGACTGGAAGAGATAAACGATACACGCGGGAAAAAGATTATTCGAGGAACGATCGATCGAGATTTCACTGTATATGTAGGTATATTTACGAAATCATACAAATAAACCAAATGAAAAAATGTGCTAACTCATTTTTTAATTTATTACGAACATGTATGTGAAAGTCGTATGAAATGTACAATGCGTAATTTTTATAAAACAATTCAAGTTACGGCAAATGTAAACAGACAATTAAATGCATTAGGTCGGTATGTCTGTCTGTATCATATTACTGTACACACACGTGGTATTACAGTCCTTACCAGAGCGAGAGTACATCGCGGAGCGTATTTTATTACTTCAGATAAAGGTAACAATGGACCACAAATAACACATCACAATTCCGAACCGGCAATCAACGCGCTAACGAACAATAAACTCGGCGATACGTCGATATTAAAATGAAAGAGAACAGTCGAGATCTGTCAGCGAACTGGCGACTGATTACGCAGGCCAAGATAAGATTTGTAGTCGGTTAAGATAAGATAAATATTAACTTCGTGCTCAGGGGCAAATTGAGATATTTGAGTGAGCACGCCACGTGTTCCATTTATTTGTCATCACTCGTTTTACAACACGGTACGGATAATAATAATAATGGATAATTTGTATAGCGCCATTTTCGTAAAAACTTTCGCCTCGAGGGCGCTTTTTTACACATACATAAACTGTTTATAGTTCTACAATTATCTTTGTTTTTAAAATTAAAAATTGTTCTTTTTAAATTAAATGACTTTTTGAAAGGTGTGTTTTTAAAAGTCTCCGATGCACTGTTTCTTATGTCGGAGGGCAGAGAGCCTGCCGCTAAATTTAGACTTCTGGCAACGGTTGGTCGGTTCTACAACCCTTCCTGCAGCTGAAGTAGAGGCTGACCTGCGAGTTTGACGTCAAGCATTCAAATTGTTTTGGCTTCCTTAATAATAAATCTCGACCGGTCTGTTTCCGACTAAATGCCGATGCCAAGAGTGTTTAGATCCTTGTGCAACCATCACATTTTGCGATTACCTATTCTTTGTCTACCTTCAGGTTTTAGCAGTCATTGCGCATCATTAATACCTAGGCCTATCCATCGAAGTCTCCCTAATTGTATGAATTTTGTTACTTTCGGACCATCATGCAGGACGTAAAGTACGCCAACGCCACACTCCATTTTCAAGAATTTAATGAATTTATCTCAGTTGCTACACAATATGAATTGCAAACAAATATGGTGATACTAATTAAATACATTAAGTATTAATTAGAAAGATATACTAAATACTAATTTAATGTATATATTTTTTGCGCTACCGGGATATAAAAACCAATATTTTGATAAAGTTGTAATTATTCAGAACATAGGGCTGTGATGTTTTAAATACTAATTTAATGTATTAATTATAAATATATACATATAAAATCAATTTTGTCGGAAAATATTGTTTTTGCGCTACCGTGATTCGAACCTGGATCTCTATTTCCAATACGGGGAAGTACACTACCAATTGTGTTATATAGCGCCAGTATTTTTCATGACAATTTTTCGAACCTATATGTTACACTTTTTCAAATTAATACATCTGTCGTTCCATTATTTGCGCAAAAACAATATTTTACGACAAAATTGATTTTGTATGTATATATTTATAATTAATACATTAAATTTGTATTGTTATGTTAAATTTCAATAACATATAATTTAGACAAAATTAAACAACACAAATATTTTTACATATTCTATCCGTTATACAGGGTGTGGGTGGATACATGACTAAATTACGAGTCGAAAATGTTCAAACAATATGTGCCGCAACTCAACCGTGTCAGAGAAATAATCATTTAAAAGAATCGTTATTATGGAATTATTTCGATTAACTGAAATATTTTAAACGTAACCACCTGTAAAATATTGTGCAGTAGGTTTGTTACATTCTGTATATAGTCTACAATAGTTTTGGGGTGGTACGAAAATGCATATTTCGTAAAATATTGTTAGGATGGTCCGTGTCAACGTAATGAGACAAAAAATCTCAGAGATTTAGTTGAAATAAATTTCAGTACCACGTGTTGAGATTTTGATTAGGAAGTAAACTTAAAAATTTGCTCTTAAAGAGACAAAACACTTAAACCTGTGTACACGACGTTTGATTGACAGAGAGAGTAGACACTCTCGCACGAACAGAAGGCATTGAATTATAAACATATACAAATCCGTTTTACCTGCTGCTAGGCTAGTAGGGTGATTAAAATTCATCCAATTAACTAACTAAATCATCGGTGGTTTTTGACCTGACATTTAAACTTTCGACGTATATCAAGCATGAAATGAGACGCGAGACAGCGAATACTTGGTGTGTACCTACTGTGTACTCGGTGAACCAGAAAAACCGAGTTTTTAAAAATTTATTTGACATTTTTACAATTTTTTTATATAACATGAATTAAGTATTTAACATGATTAAAATTACATGATTTTTTTTTCGCTTACCTCTCCAAAAAAAAGATACTAGATCTTGCGCTTGAAGAGGAAGTTACACTATAATAATTTTATATATTGTCTATTTGTGTGCGTTCTGTAATATTGTTTATTTTCTAATTATGTATTTCTGAAGTGTTAATTTAATTTTTTTCTAAACTCACGGGAGCATAATCCATGTCTCAGTCTGAAAATCAAGTTGAGACAATGTAAAAAAACAAAAACAAAAATGAATTATATTTTTCTATGGTTTATCGATATTTTTTATACTTAATTTAATGTCTTTTATTGCTGTATGTAATATGAAATTAAATCACACCAATCTGAAGCGATGAATGCGCGGTCTAACCGGATTCGAACGAAAGCCATATGTGTACAATGTAATGATTGATGTTAAGAGTTCCGGGAACTCATCTTGGTTGCGAGTATTAACCCTTCCCTAGCCATGCAGTACCATAGGTCTACCGAGCCAATTAAATCGTATTTCTATAAATATGCACAATGTAAAACTTACATTTTACCTAGTCCTAAAAAATTCATTTTCACTTATAAATGAGTAGTAGAAAACCAATTATGTAAAGCGAATCATAATAAAAAGAATCATTTTTGAATTCAATGCTATATAAAATTGTTGCCTTGCATGCTATCTACGTTAAAAATACCACTTTTACCACGTGAAAAAGATCACACATTAATTTTAATGATAAGAGATATAGATGGGTCTTTTGACGAATGCGTTACAAGAATAATGTTTGAGAATAAAATGAACGTTTTTAATTATTATATTTATTATTATTATTATAGTAACTGTGACATTAACTATTTTAAAGCCATTTAAGCTTGTAAAAGCATTTTATTCCCATTTAAAGTGTTAAAAAAACTCAAATTTCTTGTAATTTCAGATTGTATTTAAGAGTATTTTTAGCATGGTATGGTAAAGGTTAACAACGATATAATTGTGGCAGTCGAAGTACAATGGGCTTATTCTACAAAATGATCAAAACGAGTTAAACGTCAAATCCAATGAGGTTATAGTAGAAGAGTCCAAACAATTGCGGTGATTTGAAACTTCAATGGTGATTTTCACGAAATTAGTACAGACACGTCGATCAGTCATCTCCCGCCTTTCACTGGTGACGCTTGACTGTCATTATTAGAACAAAGTGCGCTTTTTAAGTGGTCTAATTATTCAAAATGGTGACTTGCGCTGTCAAACTGCGTTCATTAAATTATAATATTGAATTTCACCGGTAAGAAGTTTTAATTTTTCCCATACATTAATATCGGCACCTTTCACGTAAACGCGTTAAGTCCAAAATTTGTAATTAATTAATTACTAAAAATTAATATAGAGTACATCATCATCTCATAGAGAGATTTTTTAAATGTAATTTTCTTTGACAGTTTAAACGTTCATTTTAAAGAAACGCATCCTCTAGATAATCACCAACTGCAATTGTTGAGAGCTGTGCTGAATAGATATTTGTCCATTATGTACTATTAAATATGAAACCTACCAAAAGGCATTGATACAATAAATTGGTAATTTTCAGTGGTAACTAATAAATGAAATGGAAAATCACATTTATTAATTTATTGTAATTATTTCATACTCTAAATACTACTTATTTATATTTTTCAATACAAAAATCGTACTTTCTGTAAATGTAAAAAATATTATGTAAATTAGCTACTTCGGCGTTAAATCATTTAAGGACGTACTTTTATTTTTCCAATTTGAAATTCGAGAAATTCTACGTGAATTACAAAAGTATTTGTTTTGCGGAAACATTAGCCGTACTTTTGTTTCCATAGCTATCCACTACCCAGCAAATCTAATACTGTCTAATTTATTAACGAATCTCAACAAACTTGGTCGTATTCATTAAACGCGTAAATTCGGTAAATAAAAATATATAACGAGTATTAACGTTACTTTATTTTTGACGATTTTAAAATGATTAAAAACATCTCAAAGAATGACAAAAAACATTTTGAAACAAAAAAAAAAACGATATAAATATCGACCTTAATAAATAAATAAAAAATAGTGTGAAAATAAATGCACGTAATTAGTTATTTTTGCGAAAATTGACTTACGGCGTTATTGTAAGTAACGCCCTCTACGTTCGGGTATTTTCAAAAACTGCCGATCATTGCCGAATAACCCGAATGACCTTCTCACATACTATAAAACCTGGCATCAAAATTTTTCTCAGTACAACGGGATAGTTCATCTCTCTGGATATAAATCTCTTTGGTCAAGTCGAATATGCAAACGTAAAAATCACATCAAATTGAGTAGATTTTCGTCTATATGTGTTAGCACGCATTTTACTTATATTATTAATTATTATTATGATTTATCCATTATTTTATTTTATTTATTTGTTATAGACAAACAGTATAAATATTTAATAACTCGAGACATAATATAAAAATAAGACCAGTGAAGTTTCTTCTTTGATGGATAATGTGAAAATGTCATACAAAATAGTAAAGTAAAAAATAGTACATACTAATAAAAAGATTAAAAAAAAAAGTGTTTCTACACATTAAAAGGGAGAGGATGGGGATGAAATGGAAAGAGGATACAATGAAAATATATAATTTACTTGTTGCATTAAAAAGTATATAGGTACTTGGGAAGTATGTTCGATAGAAACGGAAAGGCTGAGAATGATATCGAAAGGAGGGTGAATGCATCGAATAAAGTAAACAGCACTTATATCTAACGGGAATTTGTCAACCGAGGCAAGACTAGCGGTGCACAATGGAATCCTGGTACCGACACTGACGTATGGAAGTGAGGCCTGGAGCTGGCAGAAGAGGAACGAAAGTAGACTGAATGTAGTGGAAATGAGATCACTTAGGCGTATATGTGGCAAATCTGTTTATGACATAGTAAAGAATGAATAAATAAGGAATGAATATAAACCTGATGTTAGTATAATGAGTAAAATTAAGAAAGAATCACTCAGGTGGTTTGGTCACATGGAACGGATGAATGAGGAGAGAATGGTAAGAAAGATATATGACGCAAGTGTTGATGGCACCAGAAATAGAGGGCGTCCGCGGAAAACTTGGCACAACCGGATAAACCAGATAATGGAGGATGGTTCTGTTAGAAGCCTCGACAATCGGCGAGCTTGTATGAGAAGATGTATGAATGTGGATGAGGCGAGAATTGTGTGTCAAGGACAGAGGAGTGTGGCGCTCTATCCTCTCTGCGTACCCCCGCGGAGAAACGGCGTGATGGTAATTGAGTAAGTAGGCACTCACACATATACGCATGTATATACAATTTATGTCAATAGTTATTAAAATGTTGGCATAGTTTAATTTTAAAGGGAAGCAATTTATCGGAAGAATTTACGATATTATATTTTAACGAGCAATGTTATTTAACATTTTGTAGAGGTGCCATAAATCTTGTGCGTTTCTTCTATTTGAAAGGGGGGGGATCTTATGGAAACATTCGCATTCTGAATGAGATTTAATGTCAAAGCGGAAACATGAATTTACTATGTTGAACAATTTCAAGTCGGTCGCTGTAGGTCGTATAATGTGTGTTCCAAACTCCAGTTGACTGCGTACAAATGATAAAGAGTAAAAGCTGAATCAGAATGGGTTAGACGTTCTAGCATGGAAGTTAGTATTTCTATGAAAGTATACTTCATATAACAGATTCGATACTTATCTATATTGATACAGTGTAACCTCGGTTTACGAAAAGCTGGTTATGAACAGAATCGCTGCTGAAAAAATTCCTCGGTTTGCGAACAGGATTTTGGTATACGAACAGGCGGTCACGCGCTGCGCGAATTGAAATGTTGGCGAGCCGCCGCGGCGCGGCGGGCGGAAGATGAGGACGTTAATTTCGCGATTTGTTGTTCGAATGAGTTTTATTTATCGGACTGCAAATCGAATGCGTCTTTTATCGTTTTTGTGTACGTGTTATTACTGTTTCATTGTTTTGTTTTGTTAAATGCCTTCGATAGCTGGTTCCCAGGTTTCCGATTAACAATAAGCACACATATGATATATGAACTGCACTAACCTTTCTATTTTTGCTGTCTTTCTGGTCCGATGTTGTTGCTCCTTTAGCTGGGTTGCCTTCTTTAGATTTCGACCGACCGAAGCGCGCACTGGTGGTTTATTTGAACCTCTGAACTGGTCGAAGCACGGTGTGTAATTAAAATGCCTGTCGTTTATCGTCTTCTTAGTTCTCCGAAAAAAGGCGGCAATACTCACATACACACATGTACATTACTATAAATCGGGAAACCCAGTAGTGCCAATCGAAGTAACAAGGCGCGTAAACATTTCCTATATAGGATGAGTTGAGAAAAAATTGATTTTTATCTTTATTCTTTTCGAATTATTACTTCTAATTAATTTTTAGTAAAGACTAAGAAATTTTATTGTTTTGTATATAATTTTAAGCATGGGCCATTTTACATTGATTCTTGTGGGAATAATTGTATCGGTTTACGAACAACTCGGATTGCGAACAGTCTTACAGAACGAATTAAGTTCGTAACTCGAGGTTCCACTGTATTCTGAAATTGACATTGTCTTCTGTATCAACCCTTCCATTACAAGTGATAGATTGAGCAACTAATAAGATCAGTCAAAATCATTATCGATTACCAATGATTTAATAAATTCGCTACTTTACCTTACGAAATACCCTTACTATCATTAATTTTCTTGGCAGCAGTGGAAACAAAGTTTCTAGTTACAATCGGACTTTCTCGTCTGCGGGTAATGAACTCATGAGATGTCAGAAGAGATGTTGTGACGAGGTAAACTGTGATTAACGGCTAAAGATTCAATTTCTAGTGTATCAGTGATATCGCCGGATTAAACAGCAATCACACATTTACAATCAAGATCGAACACACAATCACGGTTTATTTCATAACTACTTAACACCATCAATATTAAGCTCCTCTACATGAACAAATCAATATTACTATTGGTAATATCAATTGAACAGAAGCTCCCAAAATACACGCGTAAATTTTCGTAGAAATGTGTTATATTAGGTTATTCTGCTCCGACACACAATGCAAGTCGAGATATAGAACTATTATTAGATACCCAACATAGCTAAATTAATAAATTTTATTCATTAGCCTAAACTGTTGTACGAGTTTTAGATAAGGTATCGTTTGTAGATTTATATAATAATTCAAGCCTAATTTAAAATGAATAATGCAACAAACAGTTAGATCTAATATTTAAAAGCAAGAAGACAGGAAATAGATCGAGACCTATTGTTTTCGTTGATTAAAAAGATTTTAATATGTCACAGATTAAATTTTTCAAGTCAATGATAAAATTTAATCATAGATTGTATACAGTTTAGCCTATATAAACATAATCATATTGAAGCATTAACGCTTTGATCAGGTTATTTATGCGACGATAATTGCCTATTTTTCAATTTTCGCCTCTTATAGCAATCACTTACTGTTTGGGATCCGCGCCAGAAATATTATACCGAAAAAGTTTATTTTCTTGCTGCATCGTTCTTTTTATAAAAATGACATTAAAATTCTTTTTGATATATTGTTAACATTTCCATTTACCTCGATTCATATTCTCAGATGCTATCTCTGTCTAATTATGTCCACATGACACTACAGCGTCGCAGTCATATTTTATTTTTCTCGGAAAAATGTGACTGGAACATTCTAGAACGATTGTAATTTGAAAACTTGCGATTCTAGTCTTGTTGCTTACGGGACTAATCACCGAATGGGGGCGCTACTTCACACATATAAATGATGAGAATAAAATCAATTAATGGTTTATGAATAATTTTTGTGTGTAAAAATAACTTCTTACAATAATTTTTGATTTCAGTGTGATTTATTTATTGTGTATGTATATCTGTTTTTCTCTTTTTCTGGATAACAGCAAGATAGTTAAAAAAGCTCACGCGAATTTTATTTATACGTTTCATAAAATTTATGACAATGGCGATTACTTACATAATAATACTTTTACATACCTTTGCACTAGTGGTGATAAAATCATTCGTCGTTATGTGGATTTCCACTAATAGTTATCTACGTACCTAACATAACCAAACCGCGTTAGCAGACGGATAAACAAACTCGGCAAATTCCAGAAATTTGAGATAATTTATGCTTTGTAAATGCCATTGTAATTTTTATCAATAAATAAATAAACAAGCATTAAAGTTCACTATTTACGATTTATTTCATATGAATCGGCAACAAAAATTTTACGACATTGTTTGACGATAAGTATAGAATTTGAGTCTGATCTTCGAGTTAATATAAATAATAATAAATATGTAAACATCTGCTATTTTATTGTGATAAAAAATGTTTTTGTTCGATGCTTACAAATAGACGTAGCACTATTTTTGTAATGACCCTTAAAGAGTGATTTTCCACCACTTGTAAATCGTTAGCATTATCATAAAGGCTGTAAAGTAGACGAACACGCTACATCGCGTTTTTCCTGCCGAGAAAATCTTCACTCGAATATCCCTCCCCTAACACGTAAATTATCGATCGATCCTCGCACAACACCCGGCTTGAAGAAATTGAAAACATAACCCATACACGAGAGAAAGTCATTTATAAAAGTAATAACAAACATAATGCGTGTCCAACTTTAGAAACAAATGACACACGGGCGCAATAATATCCGGAATGTTTTATTCAAAAATAGAACTCACCTGTACGCTTTGAAATAGAGCGAGATTGGCTTTGCCTGCTTGACGTGCTGTCACCGTCGCCTTCTTCTACGTCCATGTCAAATGAGAACGGAAACCTTTCCGTCGATCCAACGTAGGGTTGGGCCATTACTTAAGTAGGCGACTAAATAGTGACATACAATTTAAAAATCACTTAGAAATTTTGAAAGTCCAAATACGCTAAACTTATTTATGGTTATAATTCCTTGTAGCAGTTGTCGAACAGCTGACAGTTATCGGCAAGTGTGACAGAACTTGAAACTTGAATGTGTTTTACGCCGAACGTGTTGCCGGCAGTGTGAGAAACGTGGCGGCCAAAATGGCACCCCTTGAAACGTCACAACATTATTTCGGCTTGAGAGACCTTTTGCGACTGCAAAAAATATCGGTCTACCTTTCATAAAGTAAAAAATACCGTACAATTTTTGCTAATAGGTTAAGTAAAAGTACCCAATCTTTCAATATTTGCGATAGTTTAATTGCATTTATTTCATAACACAAATGTTCTTAATACCTAATGGTAAGCCCCAGGCTTCTTAAACTTTTGACACAAATAAAACTTCGTATCATTTTAATGGATTATCAGAAGATGAACTTAGTAGTAATATCATGATTTTTCAAACATTTAATCTTTGCAATCTTAATATAATAATGAATTACCCAAGTAAAACTTGATGCAGTTCATGATTATCATATCAAAGATGAGTTTAAGGGCTTCGGACTAATTAGATCTAAATATTATAATTATCAGTGATGATTGTAATATTTAGACCTGATCATCATGATAATTGATGGAAATAATTTTGTAAGTCTGCGTGTAAATTTATTTTACTTTAAAGATCAAGATCTGATTACTCTGAAGCCTAATTCTAATGATTATAATCTAAATATGTATTATAATCATCGGCTCCAGTAATAATTAATTAAAGCTATTTGATAGAAATATTTTTTTACATGTTTGATGTTATTGAAGAATTTTTCTTGTAATTTATTTTACATATATGAATTCTTATAGCATTATACAACCAGGTAAATTGCTTATATAATACATATACCTATTCAATACAATTAATAATATAAATACTCCCGATGAATTTTAAGTAACATTGCGACCTTCATAAAATATGTAGACATGTTAAAATTGATTACCTTAACATAAATTGTAAATTAATCAATTAGAAAGATATACAGATAATATCTATCTATAAAAAAAATATTTGATTTCTACTGGTAGCATTTGATTTGTGTTAAAAATACCCAGAACTATATTGGATAATTTCTAAACTGTTAAATTAATTCATTTGTAATTCTAATTCGTAAAGAAAATATGTTTTTTGTCAACATGTCACACATATCGCATTAATATTCTATATTTTTAAATTTGACTGAGATAACGTTACTCACAGTGAGGATTGAGACCTTATCACTTGGCAAGTGTCTTACTGTTTTACCAAACAAGCATATCATTGTGTTCAGTTCGGTATCCCATAAAATGACAAACCCTAATAGAATGAATAAGAAGATTCAGAGATCCATAAGTATTTGATATAAATTGAGTATTTCAGTAGCAATGATTGCAGCTGTGTGTTTATATAAACTGCAATGGAAAACTCATTTAAAATGGTGTACATAAATTAATGAAAAAGTTCTAGTGTTTAAAAACTTCTTACTTCCTAGTAAAAAATATTTACTTTTCAAAAGTACACCCGTAGTAAACTCATTTTACTTTGCGATATCCGATAGTAAAAACGAAAATCAATAGTTAAATATGGCAGACTTTTCATATCTGTTCCAAAAGTCATCTGTCACATTGATACTTTGAAAGTTGTAGTATACAACTATTAATTATTCAATATCCCACTATTTTAGTGATGAGAGTTCGTCCGATGATGATCTTGTTGTTTAATATACAATATTACACAAAATATGAAAAAGAATTCTCCACCAAAGTGACAGATATCAAACACTTAGGTGAAAAATCCATAGATAATGCATAAAATAAAGCATATTTCATGATTATTTGCCGCGCCTATTTTGATGTATCAACAACCCGCAAAGGATTTTTACTATGTGCGTTATTAAAAAGTTACTACTGATCACACAACCGGCCCTAAGTACCCATAGATTGCAACAGGTAGATGGATATTAATATTCAAAAACTAAAGTGAAATAAACATCCATGACTAATTTGAGTAAAAATAAACTGATGAAGGCAAGGTGCTTTCTATATAAACTTAATTAATATCTTATTTAAATATCGAAAACCAAATAGTTATGAGAATAGAAATAAGATATTACACTCAATCTCTCAGGGAACCTCGTGGAAATAATATTTTGAGAATCACGGGATTGGAGTTTAACATGATCGATGCCCAGGACTCATTTACAGTTTGTATGCCAGTAAAGTCCAATATGTTTTTTAACATATGCCATCTTTAAAGTCACTTTTCAGTATAAAATGGCTTGGTGATTCATTACTGAATATTCTAGAGGACAGTGACATCTATTGATAATTGTTGAATGGAAAAACTGCAAGAAACTATCATCAGCACACTAATGCAAGCATAAATGTACATGTACTGTAATAGTATAGATTCCTGGATTTCACAAAGATTAAAGGATTTTTTTAACAGTTTAAAAAAATTACCTATGAAAAAAAATTGCAATTGATGCATTGTTTTAAATGTGACTCTCCATCGCCAGTATTAACTTGTGGAGAAACCATCTCTTTGAAAAATGCAAAAAAATATAAATAATTATGTAATATAGTAATATAAAGTAATAATAGGTATAATAATAATAGTAGGTCCTTTTCAAAGACAGACAAGTAATACTATTATGATTATTTAGAATTTATTATTTAAAAAGACTAACAGACGTATTGGACTGAAAAAAACAATCCTTTCTGATTAGTACGTTTTCAGCTTGTTGTGGCCAAAAGTCCATCCATTGACGGAACAATCGGACACATATTACACACTTTTTTTGATTTTTAAAATATTTGAAATGCCGCAATTTAAGATGTTTTACAAAGGTTTATTGAATACATATTATCATGTGAAGTATTAGGATGAAATATTAAAATTTAATTCACAAGGCAATTTTATCTTTCTTATATTTTCAATTTAGATAATCGGAAAACATATAGTGGGAAAATTTAAGCAAAGTTTTACTAAATTTTAAAAACGTCAAAAAGTCATAAATGATGTGCATTGTTAAATGAAAAGAGTATTAATCAAATTAATAAATATAAAATTGAAGTTCAAAATATGCTGCCAATATGCACTAGTATCAGCAGCAATTCCAGTCTGTAAATTAGTACAATCCTTCAATCCGGCAAGCTTAACACTTCTTGTGCGGGTCGGGTAGTTCTACCCGCGCGCCGGACTGGTGCTCAACGGCGGGACGGGTAGTTCTACCTTTTCAGCTGACTCTACTTTAAAGGCAGGAAAGGTACAACTACCCGATTTGTTTATATGAGTGTTGTATACCAATCTCTTGGTAAAGGTCCAAACTACATGTATATAAATAAAAAATCCCGATATATGTCCGATGTATCCTTTTGTCTTCGTGTCTATTACGTAGTATAATAATTACGCGCAGCTCTTACGAGAGCTTGTCTGTACATGAATATTTAAACAAAAATACACAAAATTTAATGATTTTATAAAAAGGAATATGTCAATACATGCTTTAAGTTTTACAGAGTAAGAAGTTGGTAAAGAAATTTTAAGAAATCACTCGATTACTGAATAAATTAGTGAGCGCACGAAGTTTCTGTCGAGTAGATAAGCGGTATATTTTTTATGACTAATGAAGGTATATTATGGTAAAATTATATTTGTCTCTGTCTTGTACTTGATTATTCATTCACAAATGAGTGAGAATGCACGATTTCACTATAGCGATCGAAATGAATTTATTTTGTTGCATTTAAAGTGTGTAACCCAACGTAGGTTTACGGGCCGTCCGCCGTAGTAAATCATCTCAAGTGGATCTCAATATTTGTATTTCTGAAATTCACCAAGTCACTTCGAATTTTAGTTTTTAAATACGCTGTTATAAAACGGGCGTGTTGTTGTTTAGCGGAATATAATTATATTACTTCTTTTTAAACTCGAAAAAATGACTTCAGAAAATTATCAAAGTGATGAGGAAATATTCGCGGATAATTTATCTGATCTTTCTAGCGATTATTTGCCTGAATTTGACAGTGATAGTTACGACACAAGTGACAGTGAAGAGTTCCCTCGCAGGAGGAGGGTGCCAGTGATGCCCTTACAATTCAGTGATTCTGAAGAAAGTGATGCGGAGGAAGAGGAAGTTACGGAATGGTCTGAAATAGACAATCCACCTACTATTGAACCATTTTTAGGTCACGTTGGTGTTCGTGTACCACCAAGCGATCCCGAAAACATAATGGACGTAGTAAAACTGTTCATCGGGGATGATTTACTTGAGATGATGATAGAGGAAAGCCATCGATACCGCACACAAAACGAATCACGGATCAAAAAAATGAAGAAATCCATCAAATGGAAGTCCATAAGTCTTGTAGAGATGAAAAAATTTTTAGGACTGATTTTGCTTATGGGACAAGTTCGAAAAGACACGAGAGATGATTATTGGTCAACAGATCCGTGTATCGAAACACCTATTTATTCAAAAATAATGAGTCGTGATCGTTTTAGACAGATCTGGCAATCGTGGCACTTTTCTAATAATGAGAACATCGCGAATCCCAGCGATCGACTTGAAAAAATTAGACCAATTGTGACATACCTTATACCAAAGTTTTCTTCTGTCTACAACCCTCAAAGGGAACTGTCTCTGGATGAAAGTATTGTACCGTGGCGGGGAAGACTTTCATTTAAAGTGTATAATGCGTCAAAAATAATAAAATATGGGGTTCTTGTGCGTATGGTTAGTGAAGCAACTACGGGATACATTTGCAACCTCGAAATTTACAGCGGAAAAGGAAGACGATTATTAGAGACTATTCATTCGCTTCTCGGTCCATATTTAAATTTGTGGCATCACGTATACATGGATAATTATTATAATAGTGTGCAAACTAGTGAAGTGCTCCTACAACATCAAATAAGAACGTGCGGAACAATGAGAATAAACCGAGGTTTTCCAGAATGTTTTAAAACGGCGAATCTTAGTGTAGGCCAAAGTATTTTCCGTCGACGAAAAGATGTATTGTTGCAACACTGGAAATCTAAGAAAGATGTTCGAATGATCTCAACAATACATTCGTCCACTATCCTAGAAAGCCACAACATCGATTGGACTACAAAACAACGTATTTGGAAACCTCAGTGTGTAATAGAATATAATAAATATATGAAAGGCGTTGATCGTGCAGACCAGTATTTATCGTATTACTCTGTATTACGAAAAACAAAAAAATGGACCAAAAGAGTTGTGATGTTTTTGTTGAATTGTGCCTTATTTAATTCTTTTAAAGTGTACAAAACATTAAATCCAACCAAAAGACTAACATACAAACAGTTTTTGCGCGCCGTTGGAAAATTTTGGATAGCCGACCATCCTTGTGGAACCGACATAAATCTGGAGGAACCGGGACCATCATCTCAATTACCGAGAAATGTAGTCAAAAGCGATCCTCCAGGGAGGTTATCACTCGACATGAAAAAACATCGAGCGACTAAAATTGTTACCGGCGGTAAAAAAAAATATCCACAAAGACAGTGTCGTGTGTGTTCTGTACACAAAAAGAAAAGTTTTACTAGTTATATGTGTACATTTTGTGACGTACCTCTTCACAGGGGTGAATGTTTTTATAAATACCATACTTTATCTAGATATTAGAACGATAGTTTTTATGTGAACTTTTATATCATAGTGAACATGCTGTAAATATGTGATTGCCTCAATGTACTTACAAAAATAAAAGCGATTTGTTTCCAAAAAGTATACAATATTGAGGACCATACTATGGTAAGTGAGTATTCCAAATTTCATTAGAAAATTACTAACGGTTTGGAAGATAGAACGTTTTTTATAAAGTTAGATTTTTTATCACATTTCGATGGTTTTCGCCCGCTACACGTACTTGTGACCCGAGAGCGGCACCCCGCACAAAAAGTGTTAATATAATTAAAATACTTTTGTTATTCTTTTTTTTTTAACATTCGCTTAATCCAAGAAAATTTATAATAAATCTCGAATTATTATCACTTTGAATAAAACATAAAAATAGTCCAGGTTTCCAATGAAAACAACAGTATTAACTTAAACAAACTTTATTGATGATGTAGAAACTAAAGAAATATTTAAAAAACTGGAACAATAATTACATTTCAATAAAACTTCAAATTTCTACGTCGGTACTAGTGCCAATATATTAATTTGTTGCTGGTTTACTTGGATTCTGACTGCTGTTCGATGGGGTCGACTTTGGCTTCTTCAAATTTCAAGGTGGGGAATTGCGTCATGTCTACACCCTTGCCTCCTCCAAAAATCCTTGCCAAACGTTCCATTTCAGATTTTAGCTCTTTTTCAATTTCTGGAGTTGGTTCTACCAATTTGCCACCTCTAGAGAAAAAGAACATTTTTTAACATGAATAAGGGATATTTTTCAACATACATATCGCACACCCAGATCAAAACTAAGACAACTCAAAAAGTTATTTTTCAGTAGACATAAAAATAAAAACATTTTTCTCCACTTTTTGTTACTAAAGTTATGAAACTAAATAACATTTCAGTTCATAAATGTATCCTAAAATTAAACTATTCAAGAACTGGGGCTAAGTTAGTTGCGTATATGACAGAGTATCCAAATACTTAAATAATTAAAAATTCTTGTTTTAGTTTTGATCTAAGTGTGCGATATCTGTATTATAGTCAGACAACAGAGATATTTAATTTCAATGCATTCATTATTAATTGAGAATTACACCCTTAATTTATTATATATAATTTTTCTTTGAATTCCTTGTATTTTTGGTCAATTAGTGAATAAATTCTAGTTTTTAGGAATCATTTAAGAATTAAGTATGTACACTGTTTCGCTATTACATATACTTTAGCTACAATTTATTTTTACATTTATAAATATATATTTTTAAATTACCGCCTGAAAAGATATATCTGATAATCCCAATCACCAAGCATTCCTGATTTAACTGTAATGTTATTTTCAGTAAAAAAAAATTATGTTTAAAAATGAACTTTTTTTTAATGTTGATTTATGTCAAAAAAAATCTTGAATTCAAACAATTCAACATAATTCAACATTTTTTTTTTTTATGAGTAATGAGTAAAAATTAATATGTAAAATTTTTTTTAAATGTTATTTAGAACATCAACAGCAATTGAATAAATATAATATATATAAATATAATATTGAGTTTAACACGTCATCATAAATTTTTTGAGGTCTTCCTGATGTCGGTTTATCTTTTAGATTCCTATCGTCGTTTTTAAATTGTTTAAACCAATGCTGGCATTTCCGAATGTTCAAAATTACCCCCGTAAGTTTTAAAAATGCTCTCAGTAGCTTCTTTGGGTTTTAATCCTTTTTAAGAAAAAACAATAAAATTATCTCAACTGCTTCTCCTCGATCTCAGGCCTTGACATTTTTACTATGGTTGAATATGAAAAAAATTAAGCGAAAACAGAAAGAATATAAACAGAGCTACAAAGTAATAACAATAGTGATGTACTTACTCGACCGCAGCCTAAAGCAAACTGACTTCAAAACAACACAAAAAAAGACATCACTTTTCGCTTTACCTATAATTTTAACACCTTTACATGTCAGGTTTACTCTCAAAGTAAATGTATGTGTTTAAAATAAATGATGTGTGTAAAATGCACCTTGCGTAGTAGAAAAATGTTAACTCATTCACTGTGTTTGGTTAAAGTCTTGATTATTATAACATCGCAAACATTGGTGAGATATTAAAAAAATTGTTTAATACATTGACATGAAAAAATATTTCGGTCCCATATTAAATGATTTCCACCATAGTTGAAAATTTAATGGAATCAGTTAGGTGGATTATCCATTGCATGTTTCTCTCACTAACAATTTCTGAACCTATGAATCAACTATTGAATATATATTGCTTTTTTTCTAGCGTAATGTAACGGAACAGCATTCCGGCACCTATTTTTTATGGTACTTTTAACAGTAATTTTTGAAATAATGTTTGCGCGTAGATTATTGCAATCAATTTGTATAATAGGGAAAAATTCGAAAATATGCAGTATTATGAACGAACCGAAGTGTCCATATATTGAATTGATTCTAGCTTAGTTGGCTCAGGGGCCGTGTTGAGTGGAATTGAGTTCCAGCACCTTTTTTTCTGAAAAAAAAGCACTGAAAGTATGAAAGAAACATGTGAAAGCCGTATAACATGCAGATTATAGATTTTTGATATTATTAACTTTCAAAAACTAAAACACTTAACTAATAGACATAGACTTACGTGCTCTTAGATTTGTATTCCTTGATTTTGTCGAGGAATAACTGCTGGATGGGGTCTGAAACTTTCTGGAGAGCGGGAGCTAACACTCCAATGTTACGGTATGTAACTGTGGCCCCACGGATAGCCCTCACCCCGGAAAATAAACTGGTGGACAGCATCTGAAAAACATTTTGACAATCTCGATTATGTTAATCCCACATTTTTTAAATCTCTACTTCCTCACAATGTTTTGTATTGTTGGTGGCGTATATATTGAAAATACGCAGTTTAATGGTATGTTAAATGAGAATTGTAAGTAAAGTCCAAACGGACGTCAAGTCCAGAATTGAACGTCAAGCCAATTCTCATTTAATATGCCAAAGATACAAAATCGTATTAAATACTGGCATTCTTCAATTGATTCAGTTGATTTTCACACTTTTTGAGCGTTTTTAAGTCATTACATAATATCGAAGAGAACATTTTCTAGGAAGTTATTATTGATATAATGCAATTATTAAAATTTTTGACATTGACAATAAATGATTATTAAATAATTACTGCCTTCAAAAACGCGTAATAATTAACATTTATGTTAAAATATATATTTTGACATCTTAACCTCACCTTTAAAATATAATCGACAAATGGCAGACAGAGGAGCAAGTGCTGCCAACACAATAATATTAATCCACAGTCCACAAACATTAATATACAAAAGTACTTCAGTGATTAGGTAAAATATTTACTATGGCAACAATAGTAATAAAAAATATATCGATAAAGGGCAGTAAAGAATGACGATTTGGAAGAAAGAGTTTAGATAATGTGCTCACAATCACGCCGTTTCTGCGGGGGTAGGCAGAGAGGACAGTGCGCCACACTTTTTTGTCCTGATATAATTCTCACCTCATCCGCATTCATACATCTTCTCATACAAGCTCGCCGATTATTAAGGCTTCTAACAGGGTAATTCTCCAGTATCTGGTTTACCTGGTTGTGCCAAATCTTCCACGGATTTCTGGTGCCTCAATATTTGTGTCATATATCTTCCTTACTATTCTTTCCTTATTCATCCGTTCCGTAATGTGGTTTAAATATAAATAAATGTTTTACAACAGCTTATAAGCTTTGCATTGAAGTAAATGTGTACAAGTGGATTTACCTGCTTTTTTTAACATGAGTATTTTACATTTAATATTCTAATATTTAGGTATATATGTATAGAATAAGTATTTTTTTCGCTTGCTCTTTTTTAACCGAAATATTTCGTATCTAAAAGAAGAGTATCGCCTTATATTGGAAATTAAAAAAGAAACATATTTAAAAGATAAATAAAATAGAACAAAAAAATGACAAGTGGAATAACCGTGGATGATGTATCTGATGGAGACTGAATTTAAGCGGGACATTAAATTAAAACAAATTACACGAATTACCACCAGGACTTGAAACATTCTCTTGCCAAGAGAATGAGTTACCAATTAAACTAAATTAACAATTAATTTCACGTCGAATTTTCCACCAAATACGTGTTCCTTCTATTTTAATGAGACATCTTTCCTATTGAAAGCTATCATCTTTTTACTTGCAATGAATCTCAAAATTTTTTAATTGGCCTAAAACAGAAAAATAAAATTTACCATTCTTGCGGTACACGTATACAAAACTTTCACACGTATATACTATTACGGTTTTAATGTAACTCTTGCCAGTTGCGGAAAATGAATATACGTATTAGGTGTTTAATAAGATTGCACTTACCTGGACATCCAGCCTGCATAATGTTTAAAAATATATATTGCTGAATTTGAGAGTGCCTTTACACAAACTACTTAGAATAAAATATGGTCTTAATTTTCACACATTTATGAAAACAAAATTGTTTTTAAGGAATTTACACACAGAAGATCACAATTAAAAACATCTTGCTTCGCTTTACGGTGATTTTCACTTTGTGGCGATGGTCTAGTCTCTAACCCGACGTATTCATTAAGCACCACCTACTGTATATATAGATAATATTATCACAATACATGTGAGATCAAAATGTATTAGTCCATATTAGCGCTACGAAAAATATCAATATGTACTCGCAAACGTATTGCAGGGCGTGGAAATTTTTGAACCCCTATCCAAAGCGGACTCCAATGCATCGCATTGGCTGCATCTGTGTAGTTACACAACGTTACTTTTTGGGACAAATTGTCACGAACGAACTAAAAATTCATGTTGAGCGAATGATATTTGTAAGGGGATCGGATTTCAAATTCACCGCCGTCTCAGCCAGCATCGATGCAAGCTACAGCGCTGCCGGTTGCCGCTACAGGTCTGGCCCGATCCCTCACAAACGAACTCTCTCCTGTTTCATGGCACACGCGAGGCAAGCGGGACCGCCGACTCGCTTAATTTCATAGTTCGCGCTCACCTTCGTAATATCTGTCTTCCTTGTTTTAGCATACTGTCACAATAAACATCAAAACGCCAATCATCACTCTTTCCACCGACTTCTTCTTCTTCTTCTTCTTTTTCAAATAGGCAATTCACCCTTCAAGAGTGACTTGTGCCATTAAACAAGTCTAAACATTATTTTATAGAAAGCAGTACAACAATACTATAGAACAGGGAACATTGCATCACAAGTCAATACCATTGACATTCAGGAAATTTGCTATTATATAGCTTAAATGAGCCGAGATGAGGGAAAGAAGATGACACAAGTTAACCAGAAGTTGAAAATCACCATTGACAAGATCATTATAAAAAAAACCAGTGATCCGCAATGGACAGGCAAAAAAGACATGGTCAAGGGTTTCCTCCTCGGCACCACATTCACACATTGGGGAGTCTATTATGTTCATTCTGAACAAATGTGAGGCCACCTGGCAATGCCCAGTTCTCATTCTGTTTCCACCGACCTAACCCCCAAATATTTATACTCATGTATTTATCTATTGCCATCTGCCGGGCCGGGCTATTAAGAAATTTATGAAGAGCTCGTAGATATTATTGGAAGACGAATTGTTGACCGACGTGTTCAACTCAACAACATAAAATAATAGTAAAGAAACATGTTTTATTATCTATATATTTACAGTTACATCAGTTCTTATTATAATGAGTTTTAATTATTCTTCTTTGCAGTGATTTTGTAATACTTCAGCCGGCGATGAATATATTGGTTTGATTGTAGAATGAGATTTTTTTTTTGTAAACTACTGTTTTTGCACAAAAACTCAAGACATTTGTATGTATTGTACTAATTAATTTACCATCACGCTGTTTCCCCGCGGGAGTAAGTCGATATGATAGAGCGCCACACTCTTCTGTTCTGACACAATTATAGCCTCATCCACATTTATATAAGCTCGTCGATTATTGAGACTTTTAATAGGACCATCTTCCAGTATCTGGTTTACCTGGTTGTGCCAAGTCTTCCGCGGACGTCTTCTATTTCTGGTGCCAGCCTCACTTGCGTCATATATTATTCTTATCATTCTCTCTTCATTCATTCATTCCATATGACCAAACCACCTAAGTGATCCTTTCTTTATCTTACTCATTATACTAAATCAGCTTTACATTATTTCCTTATTTCTTCATTCTTTACTCTGTCATAAATAGATCTGCCACATATACGCCTAAGTGATCTCATTTCTGCTGCATTCAGTCTACTTACGTTCCTCTTTTGCCAGCTCCATACCTCACTTCCATACATCAGTGTCGGTACCAGGACTCTATTGTGTACCGCTAGTTTTGCCTCGGTTGACAAGTTCTCGTTAGATATAATTCCATTCAAAGTGCAATTTACTTTATTACCTGCAGTCACCCTCCTTTCGATATCATTCTCAACCTTTCCGTTTCTATCAAACTTACTCACAACAACACTCCCACTACATATATATATTTTTTATTTTTACTTTTTTTATAAAATATTTTTAATTCTTTTTTTATTCCTGTCGATGATTTAAATAACACCACAACAGCACGAAAAAAAAAACTGGCTACTTTAACACAGACTTCAGTCTAGCAAAGTAGCCAGGACAACGCTGTATATATCAGAGGTGAAGTCTACTCCATCCCACACGATAAACTATGAGTATTATGCCTTATGTTTATTATGTATAATATATTCACCTCTGTTAGAACAAAAATATGTGTCATCTAATAAATACATAAATAAATAAATACTTCCCAAATATACAAACTCATCCACTTGTTCCAAACATTCATTACCTACAAGTATTTAGCACGGTGTCTCGCTTTTCTCCTTTTCGAATACCATCCCTTTCGATTTGTTAACATTTATAATAAGGTCGCTTTCCTTGCATACATCGTACATTCTACTAACTAGACTCTGTAATTCTTGTTACTTATTCGCCATTAGCATTGCATCATCGGCGTATAGTAAACAGCATTCAATCAAATTGCCCATTTTTGCTCGTACATTTTAAAATTAAGAAATCTAAACAGCACATAATATGCTAAGATTAGCTTAATTTCTTCATTCATTAATATATTGAAGGTTCAATATAATTTATTTCAAACATGTGTGTGTAGACATTTATAGTCGTGTCATTATACATATGGGTACATACATATTTGTATATATTTTGCCCTTGTAGATACTAGGCATTATGCATTAGATTTGTTTAATTTGAATTCACTGTTATTTTATCTATTGGACAAGGTTATTGTGATACTATTTTTTTAAGGATATATATATCATTAGCGTGGCATTTAAAATGTAATAAAAACTAATGGTCAAACTAATGAATTCAGTTGCATTCTCTAAAAATTCACATTTCACGGAACGTTATGGTGAGCTGTTGTGTTAGGTCGGGGGTCGGAAGTTGGAAAACTCGCGAGGCAAAAAGGTCAAATAGGAATATTCATTTTATAAAAACCATAGACAAGTATATTTTTTATTTATTAGTGAAAAACCAATATTTTAATTGACTAAAGTAAGCACTCGCACGCATATATCAAACAAATATCTTTACTAAAAATTACATTGCAATTAAAAAAGAGAAACACTAATTAAACTAATATGCTAACTAATTATTGGATGGTTCAAGGGTAAGTTTAATGTTACCCCACTTTACGAACGCGTGTGTTTGAAGCCAACAGCTGTCAATTCAATATTAATTAATCCTTTAACGTATATTTTCAGGAAAAGCTTTCTGAAATTCTTAATATATAATGTTTTTTCACTGTAATGAATCTCAGTGTGTAGCACCAAAATCCATTAATAAACGTTCTCACCGCGTATGACGTAAATATCTCCGCATGTTTCATGCGACCAAAAGATATCCTCTGTTAGGAATTGAATACTGCCAGAAGCGGCAACACCTGCACCATTTATCGCAGCAAATAAAAATAAAACACCCCCATTCTTAAACAGCCCATAAGGAGCACGTGAGATGAAAGAGCAAGGGACCCGGTACCCTGTAGTAGACAGTAGACCAAAGTCGAAAAATAAAAAACTAGGAAATGAAACACAATTTTTTAATTTGGTTTTTATTTTTCTGCTTGTGAGCGCTGCGCGGCCAAGGCTTCCGTAAAATCTATATTTTAATGCGGTAATCCCTTATTATATTGCTTTAACAATGCACCACGTAGTGTACATTGTCTTTATTTCCAGTAAGAAAAACAAACTATTAGTAATATGTACACCCTAGAACTATTTTAAATTGACATGATTATCGTCGGAATGTTATTAAAAGCATATACACGAAGGATTTAGTGAACTTAAAGAAGTGAAATAATATGACAGGTAAAAAAAATTACTTAAAATCTCAAATTAATACGGTATTTTGTGTTAAACCATTTTGAACTGCAATGAAAAAATTATTAAGTAATTATATCTAAGAATTATTCACAGCGGTTTCAACAAATATTAAATATGGGTGACATATATTGTATAATACGGAAAGATTATAAACGAACGTTAATATTCATTGTTTGCTAATCTATACTGCCACCTAGCGGATTTTTTAAAACTACTTTGTTATTTTTAAAGACTATTTTAAAGGACACTTGAAATAGCGATAGCGACGATGTGCAATCATATTAACCATACACAATTTTGCGAATATAGGCTTAAATTAGGATTTGGTTATTGATTCTTCTATCAAAGTTTTAAAGGTACAGCATAATCTTATGAAGTTTGAGAACAGTATATTATTTTATAAACTATATTTATAAATATTTCTTCGACCCGAAAAATAGATTGTATAAGGGGGGTGTCTGTGGTATGTAATGCGTTTTTTTTTTTAATTTTAAGGACCAGGTGACCTCGGGCTTGATAGCATTATGGTCAATAACTTATATTTACAATCACGTAGCCAGGGTCGCACTGTTTTGATTCCGGGCTGGTGCAAAACGGCTCTTAAAATCGTTGTTATTAAATATTACAGTTGCTTAACAGTTGGACTGTTTGTTATTGTCGGATAATAATACTATGCAGGGGTGATCGGGGTCCCCGCGAGGCGAGCCTTTGCCCGAGGCAAACTTTTTCGGATACCTAACAAATAATCATTTCACGTATTATATTTTGAATGTACATACTGAGATTCATTGCAGATTATCACCATTGAAATAAAAATTCTATTATTTGTCCTAAATCCAACTGCATATATACATGGTGTATAGTCCACAATATGGGGTTCAAGGAATATGTGCCTAATCTCAACCACGTCAGAGATATAAGCATTAAAAAAAAACATAATTAAGCGATTATTTTGATTAATTGAAAAGTTTCTTTGATACCAAATAATATAATGAATATAAAAAAATAAATGTCATTGAATTTCGAGCGGCATAGACTATTTTTTGTCAAATGATTTAGGGTCTGAAGCATAGATAATAGATTAATAATTCATAAATTTCTCAAATATTTATTTCAAAGTACGTAGACTTACAAGTTAACATGATTATGTAAAAATTTCAAACAATAATATTTCCCGTAACGGTGCAATATTTACACATATTCGTTAAACATTTTCGACTCTTAATTTAGTCAGGTATACACCAATAAAATATTGTGAACTAGGTCTGTTACACTCTGTATATTAAAATTGAACGTCCCTGTTTGTTCTTTACAATCCTACACTCTTTGACCGACCTAAAATAAATTTTGCATAGTTTCTGTTTAGGACCATGCGCTAAGCATACAACTCCGCCGCTCCCCCTTCACCACCCACTCTACACCGATATAAATGAGTCACAAATTTTTCTCTACCTCACTTTGAGACCTTGATGACAACACAGTTACCCCCTTTCCCCTGCCTGGACCAAACTGTTTTGCGTACATCGTTACTTTTTAGAGACGACACAAAAACACCTCAAATTATAATCACCCGGGCACTACCGGTTCCTACTACTGGGGCACCACCGTCACTACTGTTACTCCAATCACTAATGTCACTACTGTCACTAATGTCACTACTGGGGCAAGTGAAAATTAAACGTTTCCTAATTGGGGCCTGATTTTTTTAAACTCGTACACTGGATACTGATCTAACAAAATACCACAAATGCATTGGAATTTTATTACACCCGAGACACACATTAGAGTGTACACACCAGGTCTCAGAGATTCGCCGTTTCGCGCCTCACTTCACGCTTGTTATACCTACGTCAAATGTCAAATGTTAGCCCATTGACTATTGATGTTTCGTTTGTCAATTGAGTGAATTTGTATCTCCCCAGCAGTAGTGATTATCTAACTTTCAGAATAAATAGTTGTAGGTATCTATGTTTGTGTGCACTTGTCGTCGGTGCACACGTGTCGATTCTCAATGTCAAAATGAGTCAAACGGGTTTGAGTTTCTGTTCCTCTCTAACAATCCTAAGCTGACCTCAAATCAAAATGTCAACACTGCTATATAGCGATGGGCGTCATATACTCAATGACTTACTTATCCAAAAAAAGTTATTAAAAAAGTGTGGGTGGTATATGTATTATGTAAAATTAAAATAATTTTGACCGTTATTTCCTGTATTACAACCGGTACGCACTCACCTTGACTTTGATCAATCCAAATGTAACTAACGCATTTTGATTTGGGTGGGCGTATTATGCAACAAGCTGTTTCATATAATCTAAGTCGTTATTTTGGAACGGTCGATCGGAATTCACCAAAACACAGGCGAAGCAAACTGGTTTACCGCTGATAAAAACACCCATTGCACAAAGATCAATAGAGATTTCAAACGTGGATTGAGACTAACCTACCGGTTAAATCAGTTTGCATACCTGCACATCCAGAAAGGTTATCAATTTATGGACGTCTTTAACCTTTACCATACTGTGATATAAAATACTCGCACGCAGCCACGCTGTCAACTGTCAAAAATTAGAGTTCTTTGAAATGTGAAAAAATACCTTTGTAAAATTTGTTAATGCCGTATATTTACTATAAATAATGAGCATTAAATATTTAAAAAATATATAACGCATTCATCAAATTCTGTATCTTCCATTTCATCTATCTTAATTTAATTAGTAAGAAAGATACATAATTATATTCGTATGTTTGTTATTGTTTTCACTGTGAAATTGATGTGTAATTTCTTTCTGTCGTGCCACAAATTGTATTTTTGTCAACGTATTATTTTTACAACGGATTAAATTGAAAATAATTATTTTTGTAGGATTTGCTTACATAATTGATTTTTCACTAGTCATATCTAAGCGTAAATATTTTCCTTATAATTAATTAAAATATGAATTGCATGTTGCGTGAATTTACCGAAATATTACAAGTTTAAATAGGGCGGTAGAAGGGTTAAATTTTACCATACAGTGATAGAAAATATTCGTAAGTATCCATGCTGTCAACTTGTGTTACCGTTAAGTATTTGATCTAAATATCGAGCATTCGTAAAAAAAATTCGTAGCATTTAAATATTATGTATTCAAGTTCTATACGATACGAAATTCCTTCTTGTTATTCTTCATTTAATTAGTGAGAAAGATACATAATTATATTCATACGTTTATTATTCTTTTCTCTGTGAAACTAATGTTTGATCTTTTTGTGTACTGCAAATTCTATTTTTTGATAGAATTGAAAAAGAATTACTTTTACACAATTGGTTATAAAGTGAATCCTACAAATTACTAGTCTATTCTAAACGTATATGGTTTTTTAAGGCAAGTTAAAATATTAATTCTGTGCGTATTTACGGAAATATACAGGTTTAATTTGAGCGGTAGACCAGTGTTGCAGCATGGCTAGGGGAGGGTTAATCTGTAAGAATAATTAATAAAAATCTTAAAGTATTCTTAAGTACGTTCGTTATAAATGAAATATGAATGGGAAATTCATACATTTCATTGAAGAGAAGTGCCAAATTTATTTGAAAGTTTATAACACATAAGACCTTTTCGTACTGCGGCTATATTTTATTCAAAATAGTAAACACAGTGGCAGTAGGTAGGTACGTCAGCTATTTGAAAATTGGAACATTGCAATTCTGCTGTAAGGTCCGCAGACCACCAAATATATGGAGATGAACTAAAGCAAATTCCTTGTCCCAATATTTTCATTATGATGTCACCCACGTGATCATTTTGGTACCACTTACTCCATCAAAGAGCTCCGCGACTTTTTTCATAAATATGACTCGATTGGAACGAGAATTTAAACGCTCACAATATAATATGCAGTAATGTAAAAAATACGTCTTATTTAATTTTCAAAGAGTAAATACTTTTACTGTTACATAAATGTCACTGATTAAGATTAATTTTTTTTTTTTTGCCTATCCATATTATTTCATTTCTTTTAGTCGACTATATCCTTAATGTTTATGTTTTTAATAACATTCTGACATTAGTGCATTTTTAAATAAATATAGGTAATAAGGGATTTTCGAATTAAAATAATAGATTCCACAGAAACTCTGGCCGCGCAGCGGCCACAATAGCCGCCCGCAGGGCCTAGCAGCAAGCAATCGGACAAATGTCCCAATACCCCCAATGTACTGTGTGTCACGCGCATAAAAATTGGAATGGCCACAATAGCCGCCCGCAGGGCCTAGCAGCAAGCAATCGGACAAATGTCCCAATACCCCCAATGTACTGTGTGTCACGCGCATAAAAATTGGAATGAAGTGTCGATTTCTTTTGAAATATACACGTGTGTATGTGTGACCGTTTTGTTTTGCAGGTACATTTTGTCAAGGTCGAATATTTTGACGGTATAAATAATTTGAGTATAAACGTCATAATATTTTTCTTAACGTTTTAAGAGAGAGAGAGAGGGGAGAGAGAACTTGTATTTTTCAAAGAAAAAATTTTTTGTTTCTCAATAATTTTTCACCTTATATCAATGAAAAGGTCGAAAACGTCATCCACGAGTAACACATGTTCACAAACAATTATGATGCATTTTTATTTATTACGAAAGTATTTATGTATGTATTTAGATATTTCTTTTTTTTTGTAAATGAGCTCGACCCTGGTGCTTTATAGTAAAATGTCAATGTTTTTTTAAATGTCTGTCGGTTGACCTCATCATTCGTTCGCGAGCAGAAAGTAAAAGGTTTGAAATATTGCCTATATAAAATATTAATATGCATCGGTGCAAGTGATGCAGCTTCCAATGCAGCGCAATAAAAAAACAAAACAAGGTGAATAATATTTTAGATTTGGCAACAATAGGTGGCCGGGTTTTAAATACAGTATAAAAATTAACAACAGATATGCGCACAGTACAAACATGCTTTAACAACATAAAATAGCGGAAAATAAATACAACATTTGTTTGTGAAGTAAATCTCAGTACCATATTCAGATATTGATTGATAGAAAGAGACGTAAATTTGACTACGATAATCGACACGTGCGCACAAACATCTATTTATTCTGAAACGTCATATTACAAATGTTTATTCAATTTTTACTGCTACTGGGGAGATTCAAATTCACCCAACAGACGGACGAAACATCAATGGTCTAGCATCTGACGTTTAACGCACAACAAGCGTGCGAGACAGTGAATCTCTGAGACTTGGTGCGTACACGGTGGACTTACAATTCCATGAGTTGTCTCTAAATATTCTTTCCTTGGAGCGCAATCCCTGTCTGAGATGCCAATCCCTGAGATTGCTTCGAGTCGAAAATTTTATAAAAATCTCGTCCGTGAATACATTTTGGATTACTGTGTATTACGACGTGAAATGACAGGTACTCTTTCATCTTGGATTTTTATTGGAGCAGTTCTCGATTAGTTCAACGAACAAAACAATTATATGCAGTGGAAACCCGATTTTACATTTTCCCTTCATTTGCGTGTTATTTCTGCAGTCCTGTGTCATTTTAGTACATTAAAAACTATGTTTCCCGCGATTTACGTCTAAATTTTATTGAAATTCGTTCGGCCAGTTCGCAATTCGCCATAGAGCCAATAGTGTGTTGGTCGTTGATACGCACGTTTCATTCTCATACCTACCGTAATTTTAAAGTTTCGTTTTTTTTATTGTTTTTTACAAGTTGGAATCAGCGAGAAAGTTGCCTAGAAGATAGTATAGATAACATTGACGGCTGGGAAAGAATTTATGAGCACCCTTTGCAGACTTACTTAGACGTTGACTCCAACGCAATCACATTGGACGTAGTGGAAGTTGATGAAATAGTGGACAGTCATATAAACGAAAACTTCCTACGATGAAATAGTGTCTGCTCAACCCACAAACCCAGTTCCTACAAACGACTATGCCATTGAATATGAATAGATGAAGGATATAGCTCCACACTCCAGAAAAAGCTAGTCTCAGTTTCAGCGATATCTATACTGTTACATGAGAATGAATATCAAATTTTCAAAAAAAAAAAAACCATAAAAATGCGACAGCATAGTTGGTAATAAATAATTTAAATGTTCAAAAATTTGATAGATGTGGTTGCATGGGTAAATGTATGAACGTTACATTGCGTAAAGTGATCACTTAAGCCAGTCGATGACAGGTCGTAAGCCCCGTAATGCCCAAGACTTCCATACATCCCATGTAAAAATAATAGGTTCGTCTCTATGAGACATACATATCTTTTTATTTTGTTAGTTTAGATCAAAGACCACATTGTTTATATTTAGTCCTTCTTGGAATTAAAAGGTGGATGTTTTTATTAACACGCCAGGTCAATGAACGTCCATAAAATCTTCCTCTAAAACAAAGAGCGTTTATATTAAACACAAAGGATTTAGTGTATAAAAGGGGCGAAGCGGCGGTAGATGATTACTGTGTTTTTGGATATCGACTTCTTCTTAAATAAATATATTAAGTCCCTTTAAATATCCATCAGATCTTGCATTTAAAGAGTACAATGCCCTAGACATAAGACAAATCTATATGTTGAGACTCGTCCAATATTTCCACGCTAACGACACAACTCACCCCAAGCAATAAATCATGGACACAACACAAGACAAACAACGAACATCTACACGCCAGCTCCGAGAGAGCAACAGCGACATTTTATCAAAGATTCTACATGTTCTTAGCTCCGAAACTGTACAACACACTCAGCACCAACAGCTTCCAATAAGATTACACAAATATGGACCCAATATATGATCCAATTGGGTAGAGATCAATCAGAAGCATCGCTATCCAACATGCTAACATAATCATTATACAGTGCCTACACTAATAATTCACTAGTTCTACAACACTCCTATTACATTTTTTTTTATTCCTGTCGAATCTTTATCTTTCTCGAATTAAATAACGCGAAAAAACTGTCTACTTTAACACAGACCACAGTCTAGCAAAGTAGCCAGGACAATGCTGTATATATCAGAGGTGGAGTCTACTCCATCCCACACAATAAACTGCAATACAATAAATTGCAATACAATTGTATCTTATGTTTATCATGTTATATTATAATATATTCACCTCTGTTACAACAAAAACATGTATGTCAATAAAGTCTAATAAGCTTTAAATGCGATACTACCCTGATGTGAGAAATATAATTTATGCTTCTACATGTGCCAACGTGTGCCAACGAGTGTGCCAATATGTTGATCGAACGGTAGATCGTCTTGTCCGAATGCTGCTGTTCCGAACATTCTTAACAGAGATGTTTCTTTGCAATTCATATCCTGTGGCCTAATAGTATTGTTAATGAGAATTACAGTAAGGCCCCGCCTAACGCTGTTTCAGTATTACGCGGTAAAATTGGGAATCCCCGAAATTGCGCACGATTTCGTTGCTTTGACACTCGCGCGCAGTGTCGCGGTGCGTTTCAATATGAGCAGTTATTAACCCTTCCCATGCCATGCACTAACACAGGTCTACCGCTCTAATAAAATCCGTAATATTTCGGTAAATATACGCAACATACACTTCATATTTTATTTAATTTGAATGAAAATATTTACGTTTAGAAATGACCAGTGAAAAATAAATGATGTAAGGCGAATCCTACAAAAATAATTATCTTTAATTCATTGCGTTGTAAAATTAATACGTTGACAAAAATACAATTTATGGCAAGACAGAAAGAAATCACACATTAATTTCACAGTGGAAACAATAACAAACATACAAATATAATGATGTATCTTTCTCACTAATTAAATGAAGATAGATAAAAAGAAGGCTGTATTATACATTGTAATTTCTTATACACAACTTGATGAATACTCCGAATACAATATTACATATTTTTTAAATATTTAATGCTCAATACTTAAAGTAAATGTATGGCATTAACCATTTTTTCAAAACCATGTTTTCTGATAATACACCTTCTCCGGTTTGGAAAAAGATCCAGGTTCGAATCCCGGTAGCGCAATAATAATATTTTTCGATAAAATTGATTTTATATGTATATCTTTCTAATCAATGTATTTGATTAATATTTTAACTTGTTCTGTTTCACTTATCCCCATTATTTACGTGTTAAGATTGATTGCCTCGTTTAACGCTGTTTCGTTTAGCCCTGGAACTTATTGGAACGTATCCCCCGCGTTAAGCGGAGCCTTGCTGTATACTATCAGATTGTTTTCAACACAACGTTTGACGCAACGTCTGGCGCAGATAGCATCGCAGCAATATTTCAAACAATGGCCGCCCGCTGAGTGTGTTTTCGGCATTAGATAGATAGGTACGTCCGCAATTAGGTGAATTAAAATTATTTGTTATTTCGGTAAATCCATTTCTGTCAGCGATTAAAACGTTTTTTTCTAATTAACTATTGAGGCTTATTTCACATGAAATGACGATTAATCACTCGATTATAATGGCTCACGCGTTTTCTTTTCCATGTTTTATTTATTATTGTAACCCAAATAGCTCAAATTATAACCCAAAAATGATATTAACAAAGGCGAGAGATTACACAATAATTATATTTTTAGTTATTTACCTATCTTCTTCTTCTTCTTCAATGGCGCCATAATGAGCTCTATCCTCCTGAATCTTTCGCCTCCACATGCTCCGGTTCTCAGTGATTATCTTCCAATTGAAAATCTATAGCAATTTTACGGCGTCACTCTTTACGCTGTCTTCCAGCGAAGTCTTCCCACCTTCGAAGGGGTTGAGAGAAGTGGGTAGTGGACTTCCCACCTTCGAAGATGATAAGAGAAGTGGGTAGTGGTCTTCCCTCTCTTCTGTCAGCTGGGCGGGTGTCCATTAAGGATATTTTTTAGGATCCGTGCTTCCTGCATCTTCCGGACGTGACCCGTCGATATTAATCGCTATAGTTTCACGTGAATGTAGAGTTTGGGATTCTGATTAACGTTTCATAGTTCATCATTGTATTTTCTTCTCCAAACAATGTTATTTATCTATACTAAACATTATTTATCTATATAAAAAAACGAAGTTTTTACATTTTTTCTAGCGAATATATTTCTAAAAATGTATAAAACAGGAATAGGATAGAAATATGCCTCACGTATAGATACTTCTAGAATACAAAAAAAATATATATAAACAAATGTAAACTCATACAACAAAGATTCTAACTCAAGTCTGAGAGATCTTATAATAAAATAAACTTAAATTTTTTTTTTACTACCTTCAAGAGTAGCTTGTTGGTCTAGTCATCTAGTGGTCGGGGGTTCGCACCCCGTTCCAGGAGACCTGCAAGTTAGGTCTATTCTCATAGTACAAGGGTTTAGTTTAATTTGAAAATAGTAAGAATATTGATGTGACGTGTACGATTCCGCGTTCGCGTCTCTATTTAAAAAATTTAAAAAGTGATTAGCTCAAAATCACGATCTGTCAGTAAATCACTGAAATTTCTACGTCATAAACACTTATAATGATGAGTGTTTGAAAATAGCATAATTTGTGATTCATATCTGAAAAATTCTGCCCTGTCACGGACAATTTTATTGTTTTGATTTTTTACAAAATCATGTTAAACTTTAAGTCTACGTACTTCGAAATAAATGTTTGCGAAATTTATCCATTATTAATCTATATATTTGCTTCTAGCCCTACATCATATAATAAAAAATAGTCTGGTCGCTCGAAATTCGATGACGAAATATTTCAATTAATCGAATTAATCGCATAATTATGATTTTTTTTTAAATACTTATATTTCTGACATGATTGAGTTTAGGCACATATACCTCGACTATTTTGGATTCGTAATTTAGTCGGGTATCCACCCATAGAGTTATATAATCGTGATTTGCCGTATTTTGTTTTGCTTTTTATTTATTCATTTATGCTAACGATCTGTCAATTAAATTGTTTTTGTTGTAGGTTAATTTAATGTTAATTTATTAATACAAATTAAATGAATCTACTAGAAAGATATACAGAAAAAAAAATTAATGAAAAATAACATTTTAGTCGCTACCGGGATTCGAACCTGGATCGTTTCCTATCGGGGAAATTTTAGAACTTATATGCTGTAGCTCCTTAAAATTGATACATCTGTTATTCCATTTTTAAAAAAGCAATCACATTTATATTGAAACAAATCTCAAATACCTTCGAGTAATGTAAGCTAGGAGACGCCGGAAATAAATAGATGAATTTTTATAAAATTACACACTAATATTGTGAAATTGCTGAATTCTCTGAAAAACACAAAAACTATTATTAATATTTTTATTATTGGTGTACAACTCGACGCTGAATGAAATTAAGACAAATCGCAATCGATCAAAAAAAAAAGTAATTTTAATGTCTGTCTCTATGTCGTAAACATTTTTTCAACATCAACTTGCACAAAAGCGTGTGAATAAGACCTTTTTTTATATATTTCATGAGAACAAAACCTTTTGTGCCGTTATAAAACTTTTTTATAAGTGACTGACGATAGAGCTAATCGTTGACGAACAAAACCTCATTACGGCCCGTACCTATCCACCAGGGGCGTGCACTCTATACAATCAAAAAACCAGTGCATAACTATAATCATTGCAAAATAAATGTAAATTAAATATTTACTTGATATATTATATATTGAGTACTTATGTAAATCTACACGAAAATAATTCAGTCATCATGTTAACGTGCTAATTAAAACCGTAAGCTACGCATGTGTTTTTCGCAAAATCTGTCCCAGACGTATACGAACTTAACGCAAGTCTCGCACCGCGCGGTGGTCTGAACACACGTCTTCACTTTAACAGACGTGTTACAAAACGCCGCAAGTGTGTTTTTAAAGCAGACTTGACTGTATGCATTCCAATACAATTTAAACGTGGGATTATTTTATTTTAAATATGAATTAAATATATTAATTAGAAAGATATACGTATAAAATCAATTTTATCGAAAAATATTGTTGTTGCGCCACCGGGATTCGAACCTGGTATAATAAGGTAGATGGCTCTTTCAAATAATGGAACGATTAAATGTATTAATATCAAAAAGATAACATATAGGTTCGAAAATTGTCGCTAAAAATATTGTCGCTGTAGCTTAGTTGGATAAAGCACCTTCCCCGGTTAGGAAAGAGATCCAGGTTCGAATCCCGGTGGCGCAACAACAATATTTTTCGATAAAATTGATTTTATATGTATATATTTCTAATTAATATATTTAATTCATATTTAAAATATCACAGACCGTTTGTTCTGAATAATTACAACTTCACAATAAGAATGTGTTCTCCTAATATTATTTTATATTATAAAATATTTTAGCTCCTTTAGTTAATAACTTCCCAATAATGCTAGTAATAATACCCACTCACACAGGTATACTGACACAAAAACATACCTCTAAAAGAGTGAATGATGAATACAACCTCTAATGATAATACCCATCGATATTAGCAGCATAACCTAAGTCCATGCCTAGTGCACGCCGCTGCTATCCACGAAATGAGCGTGCGCCTTTTGGAACCACACATACCTATAATTATTTATTTTGAAAATAGTACCTAAATATAAACAAAAGGCATTAAATTGAAAATTAATGTTTTCTATTTTTTATTCATTAAATTTATTATGTTTTCGGAGAGATTCAAATTCACCCAACGAACGAAAGGAACATCGACGGCTGACATTTGACGTATGACGCACAAGTGCAAATTGAGTGTGTGTAAATCTCTGACAGACGTGGTGTGTAAGTACACGATGGATTACAAAAGTCGAGGGACGTGTGCAAAAAAATTCAGATGATTGTCTCGAGACGATTATCTCATCCGTGAACACGGGCCATTAGCTCGCGCCCCTCATAAAAGTGCCCCAAACAAATACGTCATACTCGTTACACCATGGTGACAACGTATTTCATTCGGTACCCGTAAACGTCAATGTTCGAATAGCCGTAAATGTTAGAAAATGAAAATACCATATTTCCTCGATTATGAGACTCGCCCTTATTTTTATATACCAATAATAAAAAATAAAAAAATTATGTATACTTTATTAAAACAGACAAAGTCATATAAACACAATAAAAAGGTTTCAAAAATAGGCATATTATTTATGTATATATTATCACCGAGTCTGAAATTTCTTCAGATTCAGTGATGATGGAATTTTACAGCGATTGTAAGATGATTGTAAGACACCAAAATAGGAAAAAAACATGCGTTTTGTAAACTAGTAAATACGGTATGCCCTTTCACGTTCCTGTACTAAAAAAATAAATAATTATTAAATATTCAAATGTCAAAATTTTAATATATCGTAATAGTCTATCACATAAATATTAAATTTCGCTTTATTTCTCAAAATACACAGTCACGTATAGCTATTTCAATATCCTGACCGCACGCACCTCGTCGAGTCTCCTTCCGTGGACGCGGGCCTTTACCTTGAGAGTACAATAATAATACTAGCTCCATTTTTTTTCACTGGTTTTGCGCTTCTCAACCTCACCCATCGGCCATGCCCTAAATGTGGAGTTGAGCATTTATATAATTAGTTACGTAGATAAAAAATAGACCCAAATTCTCACTTATAATTAATAGTTTTGATTTGTCAATGTGCAGATTACGTCACAAGGTCTCTACATAACAAAGTTAAACTTTCCAATCAGAATGATATGCCAACTATTGCAATATTAACTGAAACCTTGATTTTGATTAAAAGCGCTTACGATGACCTTATTTCGCATTAAGAGCTATGCGAGGAATACACAGGTGTAACAATCCGCTAATAAAAATGAACTACGATTACGTGAAGTAGACATGTCGATAAGTTTCAGACGTTAATGTCTTACTTCTTCAATATTAGCAAAATTATTTATAAATATGAATTAAATATATTAATTATAAAGATATACATATAAAATCAATTTTATCGAAAAATATTGTTGTTGCGCTACCGGGATTCGAACCTGGATCTCTTCCCTAACCGGGGGAGGTGCTTTATCCAACTAAGCTACAGCGGCATTATTTTTAGCGACAATTTTTCGACCCTATATGTTACCTTTTTGAAATCAATACATTTAATCGTTCCATCATTTGACAGAGCCATCTACCTTATTTTTACAGAATCTCAAAATACCTTTAAGTAAATCTGATAGTAGACGCCAGAATTATCAATTCATTTTTATTAAATTTTATTAATTACAACTTCACAATAAGAATGTGTTCTCCTAAAAAGAAAAAAAAATTATTTATAATTATAATAAAAAAATTACACAAAATACTTTGTCTAAATCACTATTTACTGATAATTCAGCATGTTTCGATACCTGCGGTATCTTCTTCAGGAAACAGTGTATACTGAAATTAAAAATACAAGCATAGATAAAAACAAAACTATAAAATGGTGAATATAAGTAAGAACTAATATGAAAATAAATTAAAAAGGCGGCAAAGCGGATGTGGTTATTTATAATATTTAGCTTGCTATCAAATTTATCTAACTGTAAACCCCTAGTGTTTGTATGTATAATTTCTAAACCCTTGTTAATATCATAAAATGGTTTGCTTCCAAAAGGTTATTGGAAAATTCTAAAATAATGTATTTAAAACCAGGGGTAAATTTACCCTCGAAGACGCCCCAGTTAAATGTAAATAAAGCTAAATTCATGAAGATTGGAAATTAAATAATATCTCTTCTGCCAGCAATTATCGTAGATGGTGAAAGTCTGAAGGAAGTAACTGAAATTAAATATTTAGGAATTCAAGACACGTGACTAAAATATTGCTAAATAAAAGGAAGGAGAAGATGTCTCATTAGTACAGTCTTGTAAAATAGTATACAACTCTATTATTATCCCTCGTTTAACCCTTCCCAAACCATGCAGTAACACAGGTCTACCGTTCTAATTAAACCTGTAATATTTCGGTAAATACACCCAACATGCAATTCATATTTTATATTTTTATTTATTATCTTTGTTTTATTAACCACTAAATTGAGTTTAAATACATCTACCGGTTTCGAAAAATACCATTTTCTTCTTCAGGATGTCATAACTAACCAAAACATTTATTGTTTCTTTGACAGAAATCTATTTTTAAGAAGAAAAAAAATTTTTTTTTTAGTACCTAACTCAAATCATTACTTAACACAAATTTACTCGAAAAAATTTTAGAATGGGACTCGTAGTTAAATTTAATTAGTTTATAATTTTTTGATTAGTTTTACACGCTTTATTTATCTCCAACAATTCCAAATTATTTAATTTGTGACCAACACCATTTATATGCAAAATTGACAATCCCAATTTTTTATCAAAACCATGACCATTTTCTATCAAATGATTAGAAAATTCTGAAAACCCACTATTGTTCAAACATCTCAAATGCTCCCTTACTTTTATATTAAAATTTCTACCCGTTTTACCAATATAAAATGCAGCACAATCCTTGCAACTAAGTTTATAGACACCAGAATTGTTAAATTTATCATCTTTGTCTATAGAATTTATGAGTAAATTTCCTATACTATTATTTGTATAAAATGCCGGTCTAATGTTTCGTGGTAGGTGTTTAGATATTTGATTCGAAAAGTTATTTATGTATAAAATCCTAATCCTAGATGTATAAAAATATGAATTTTAACCGCAAAGTTAATATTGCTAATTTTTAAAAGTACAATAATTTCCATTCGTATGCGTTACAAAACGTTAAACGCATCGTAGCCAAAACTGAATAACTGACAAATTTTACAAAACAGTTATTTAAAGGTATTGCTGTTCTTTAAACATCTCTTTTAGAATTATGATACCTAGTAAAAATAGATTTCCTTCAACAAATTGTTCAAATGTTGTCGTAATGGACGGCGAAACGCACGAATGTCTCCATTCTGCAGGAATTAAAGATCAAGGACAGACTCTCAACCTGCAGCCCGAGATAAATCCATCAATTTTTTTGGGCATCTTGCGAAAAGGGAAGATAGCTTGTTGTGGTGGGCCACGTTAAAATACGAAGAGGAAGAGGAAGATCCCCCACCCGTTGGACCGACCAAGTGAAAAAGGCCAAGTACTTCTCTGGTGATAGCCCTAAGGTCTTCAGGATGCCTATAAAAATGAAGGAGCATATTTAAGAGGGCGAGAGTTCATGGATATGGCGATCCTCAGTCATGAGGGACCATAGTGGATGATGAAAAACGCTTTTGATCTAGTATACACTGTTTATTTATTGACATTTTTAAGTATAAAATAGTTTTATTAAAACAATACAATACAAAATATGTAACTTTAGTCAGCTGATGCCAGTTAGTCACTTTAACTAACAATTCAATCACGTAAAAGGGTGCGGTTATCGTAGTTTTGCTATAGCATTTTCGTTGATTTTTTAAAAATAAATTAAGATTGTAAAAATTCTCAATTCTCAATTGATTTCCCGCCATTATTAACAGGTTTTCATAGTACATATAACAATAATCTTCTTGTATTTTGGTTGCATAATCACATATTATTGAATGTAAAAGTTTTGACATTTCAGACATCAGAGTCTCCATCAAATTGGGGGCCCTAGGCTATAGCCAACGTGATCAGACCTACTGATGTATGCAGTACACCATTGATTTTAAATGTTCTGCACTGATTTAAAATATGTTTTGATTTCAAGAAAGAAAAAAAAAGTTTAATAATTGCTCTTTTTTATAGTAGAGTAGCTCGTTGGTGTAGTGATTTAAGACGCTGGCCTGGTGATCTAGTGGTCGGTGGTTCGCGCCTCATTCCATGACTCCAGCAAGTTAGTCCTATTTTCATAGCACAAGCGTTTAGCTTAGTTTGAAAATAGTAAGAATATTGATGTGACATGTATTCCGTGTGCGCATCCCTATTTTTTTTATTTATTAAATTATA